>JAWMAG010000120.1:0-372626 GCA_037013455.1 Ceratitis rosa | reverse complement strand
AAGCATTGCATATGGTTAGTTTTATTAAAAACTGATATAACTCAGTGCATTGCATTTTGTTAGTTTTATTAAAAACTGATATAATTTAAAGCATTGCATATGGTTAGTTTTATTAAAAACTGATATAACTCAGTGCATTGCATTTTGTTAGTTTTATTAAAAATTGATATAACTTAAAGCATTGCATATGGTTAGTTTTATTAAAAACTGATATAACTCAGTGCATTGCATTTTGTTAGTTTTATTAAAAACTGATATAACTTAAAGCATTGCATATGGTTAGTTTTATTAAAAACTGATATAACTTAAAGCATTGCATTTTGTTAGTTTTATTAAAAACTGATATAACTTAAAGCTTTGCAAATGGTTAGTTTTATTAAAAACTGATATAACTCAGTGCATTGCATTTTGTTAGTTTTATTAAAAACTGATATAACTTAAAGCATTGCATATGGTTAGTTTTATTAAAACTGATATAACTTAAAGCATTGCATATGGTTAGTTTTATTAAAAACTGATATAACTTAAAGCATTGCATATGGTTAGTTTTATTAAAAACGGATATAACTCTGTGCATTGCATTTTGTTAGTTTTATTAAAAGCTGATATAACTTAAAGCATTGCATATGGTTAGTTTTATTAAAAACTGATATAACTCAATGCATTGCATTTTGTTAGTTTTATTAAAAATTGATATAACTTAAAGCATTGCATATGGTTAGTTTTATTAAAAACTGATATAACTCAATGCATTGCATTTTGTTAGTTTTATTAAAAACTGATATAATTTAAAGCATTGCATATGGTTAGTTTTATTAAAAACTGATATAACTCAATGCATTGCATTTTGTTAGTTTTATTAAAAATTGATATAACTTAAAGCATTGCATATGGTTAGTTTTATTAAAAACTGATATAACTCAGTGCATTGCATTTTGTTAGGTTTATTAAAAACTGATATAACTTAAAGCATTGCATATGGTTAGTTTTATTAAAAACTGATATAACTCAGTGCATTGCATTTTGTTAGTTTTATTAAAAACTGATATAACTCAGTGCATTGCATTTTGTTAGTTTTATTAAAAACTGATATAACTTAGAGCACTGCAAATGGTTAGTTTTATTAAAAACTGATATAACTCAGTGCATTGCATTTTGTTAGTTTTATTAAAAACTGATATAACTTAAAGCATTGCATATGGTTAGTTTTATTAAAAACTGATATAACTTAAAGCATTGCATATGGTTAGTTTTATTAAAAACTGATATAACTTAAAGCATTGCATATGGTTAGTTTTATTAAAAACGGATATAACTCTGTGCATTGCATTTTGTTAGTTTTATTAAAAACTGATATAACTTAAAGCATTGCATATGGTTAGTTTTATTAAAAACTGATATAACTCAGTGCATTGCATTTTGTTAGTTTTATTAAAAACTGATATAACTTGAAGCATTGCATATGGTTAGTTTTATTAAAAACGGGTATAACTCAGTGCATTGCATTTTGTTAGTTTTATTAAAAACTGATATAACTTAAAGCATTGCATATGGTTAGTTTTATTAAAAACTGATATAACTCAATGCATTGCATATGGTTAGTTTTATTAAAAACTGATATAACTTAAAGCATTGCATATGGTTAGTTTTATTAAAAACTGATATAAGTCAATGCATTGCATATGGTTAGTTTTATTAAAAACTGATATAACTTAAAGCATTGCATATGGTTGGTTTTATTAAAAACTGATAACTCAATGCATTGCATTTTGTTAGTTTTATTAAAAACTGATTTAACTTAAAGCATTGCATATGGTTAGTTTTATTAAAAACTGATATAACTCAATGCATTGCATTTTGTTAGTTTTATTAAAAACTGATATAACTAAAAGCATTGCATATGGTTAGTTTTATTAAAAACTGATATAACTCAATGCATTGCATTTTGTTAGTCTTATTAAAAACTGATATAACTTAAAGCATTGCATATGGTTAGTTTTATTAAAAACTGATATAACTCAATGCATTGCATATGGTTAGTTTTATTAAAAACTGATATAACTTAAAGCATTGCATATGGTTAGTTTTATTAAAAACTGATATAACCCAATGCATTGCATTTTGTTAGTTTTATTAAAAACTGATATAACTTAAAGCATTGCATATGGTTAGTTTTATTAAAAACTGATATAACTCAATGCATTGCATATGGTTAGTTTTATTAAAAACTGATATAACTTAAAGCATTGCATATGGTTAGTTTTATTAAAAACTGATATAACTCAATGCATTGCATTTTGTTAGTTTTATTAAAAACTGATATAACTCAATGCATTGCATATGGTTAGTTTTATTAAAAACTGATATAACTCAGTGCATTGCATTTTGTTAGGTTTATTAAAAACTGATATAACTTAAAGCATTGCATATGGTTAGTTTTATTAAAAACTGATATAACTCAATGCATTGTATTTTGTTAGTTTTATTAAAAACTGATATAACTTAAAGCATTGCATATGGTTAGTTTTATTAAAAACTGATATAACTCAATGCATTGTATTTTGTTAGTTTTATTAAAAACTGATATAACTTAAAGCATTGCATATGGTTAGTTTTATTAAAAACTGATATAACTCAGTGCATTGCATTTTGTTAGTTTTATTAAAACCTGATATAACTTAAAGCATTGTATATGGTTAGTTTTATTAAAAACTGATATAGCTCAATGCATTGCATTTTGTTAGTTTTATTAAAAACTGATATAACTTAAAGCATTGCTTATGGTTAGTTATATTAAAAACTGATATAACTTAAAGCATTGCCTATGGTTAGTTTTATTAAAAACTGATATAACTCAATGCATTGCATTTTGTTAGTTTTATTAAAAACTGATATAACTTAAAGCATTGCATATGGTTAGTTTTATTAAAAACTGATATAACTCAATGCATTGCATTTTGTTAGTTTTATTAAAAACTGATATAACTTAAAGCATTGCATATGGTTAGTTTTATTAAAAACTGATATAACTCAGTGCATTGCATTTTGTTAGTTTTATTAAAAACTGATATAACTTAAAGCATTGCATATGGTTAGTTTTATTAAAAACTGATATAACTCAATGCATTGCATTTTGTTAGTTTTATTAAAAACTGATATAACTTAAAGCATTGCATATGGTTAGTTTTATTAAAAACTGATATAACTTAAAGCATTGCATATGGTTAGTTTTATGAAAAACTGATATAACTCAATGCATTGCATTTTGTTAGTTTTATTAAAAACTGAAATAACTTAAAGCATTGCATATGGTTAGTTTTATTAAAAACTGATATAACTCAATGCATTGCATTTTGTTAGTTTTATTAAAAACTGATATAACTTAAAGCATTGCATATGGTTAGTTTTATTAAAAACTGATATAACTCAGTGCATTGCATTTTGTTAGTTTTATTAAAAACTGATATAACTTAAAGCATTGCATATGGTTAGTTTTATTAAAAACTGATATAACTCAATGCATTGTATTTTGTTAGTTTTATTAAAAACTGATATAACTTAAAGCATTGCATATGGTTAGTTTTATTAAAAACTGATATAACTCAGTGCATTGCATTTTGTTAGTTTTATTAAAACCTGATATAACTTAAAGCATTGTATATGGTTAGTTTTATTAAAAACTGATATAGCTCAATGCATTGCATTTTGTTAGTTTTATTAAAAACTGATATAACTTAAAGCATTGCTTATGGTTAGTTATATTAAAAACTGATATAACTTAAAGCATTGCCTATGGTTAGTTTTATTAAAAACTGATATAACTCAATGCATTGCATTTTGTTAGTTTTATTTAAAACTGATATAACTTAAAGCATTGCATATGGTTAGTTTTATTAAAAACTGATATAACTCAATGCATTGCATTTTGTTAGTTTTATTAAAAACTGATATAACTTAAAGCATTGCATATGGTTAGTTTTATTAAAAACTGATATAACTCAGCGCATTGCATTTTGTTAGTTTTATTAAAAACTGATATAACTTAAAGCATTGCATATGGTTAGTTTTATTAAAAACTGATATAACTCAATGCATTGCATTTTGTTAGTTTTATTAAAAACTGATATAACTTAAAGCATTGCATATGGTTAGTTTTATTAAAAACTGATATAACTTAAAGCATTGCATATGGTTAGTTTTATTAAAAACTGATATAACTCAATGCATTGCATTTTGTTAGTTTTATTAAAAACTGAAATAACTTAAAGCATTGCATATGGTTAGTTTTATTAAAAACTGATATAACTCAATGCATTGCATTTTGTTAGTTTTATTAAAAACTGATATAACTTAAAGCATTGCATATGGTTAGTTTTATTAAAAACTGATATAACTCAGTGCATTGCATTTTGTTAGTTTTATTAAAAACTGATATAACTTAAAGCATTGCATATGGTTAGTTTTATTAAAAACTGATATAACTTAAAGCATTGCATATGGTTAGTTTTATTAAAAACTGATATAACTTAAAGCATTGCATATGGTTAGTTTTATTAAAAACTGATATAACTCAATGCATTGCATTTTGTTAGTTTTATTAAAAACTGATATAACTTAAAGCATTGCATATGGTTAGTTTTATTAAAAACTGATATAACTCAGTGCATTGCATTTTGTTAGGTTTATTAAAAACTGATATAACTTAAAGCATTGCATATGGTTAGTTTTATTAAAAACTGATA
This sequence comes from Ceratitis rosa, assembly GCA_037013455.1. Lineage (NCBI taxonomy): Eukaryota > Metazoa > Arthropoda > Insecta > Diptera > Tephritidae > Ceratitis > Ceratitis rosa. Next base: position 367,884 of record JAWMAG010000120.1, on the reverse strand, counting down.
TAACTCAATGCATTGCATTTTGTTAGTTTTATTAAAAACTGATATAACTTAAAGCATTGCATATGGTTAGTTTTATTAAAAACTGATATAACTCAGTGCATTGCATTTTGTTAGTTTTATTAAAAACTGATATAACTTAAAGCATTGCATATGGTTAGTTTTATTAAAAACTGATATAACTTAAAGCATTGCATATGGTTAGTTTTATTAAAAACTGATATAACTTAAAGCATTGCATATGGTTAGTTTTATTAAAAACTGATATAAGTCAATGCATTGCATATGGTTAGTTTTATTAAAAACTGATATAACTTAAAGCATTGCATATGGTTGGTTTTATTAAAAACTGATATAACTCAATGCATTGCATTTTGTTAGTTTTATTAAAAACTGATATAACTTAAAGCATTGCATATGGTTAGTTTTATTAAAAACTGATATAACTCAATGCATTGCATTTTGTTAGTTTTATTAAAAACTGATATAACTTAAAGCATTGCATTTTGTTAGTTTTATTAAAAACTGATATAACTCAATGCATTGCATTTTGTTAGTTTTATTAAAAACTGATATAACTTAAAGCATTGCATATGGTTAGTTTTATTAAAAACTGATATAACTCAGTGCATTGCATTTTGTTAGTTTTATTAAAAACTGATATAACTTAAAGCATTGCATATGGTTAGTTTTATTAAAAACGGATATAACTCAGTGCATTGCATTTTGTTAGTTTTATTAAAAACTGATATAACTTAAAGCATTGCATATGGTTAGTTTTATTAAAAACTGATATAACTCAATGCATTGCATATGGTTAGTTTTATTAAAAACTGATATAACTTAAAGCATTGCATATGGTTAGTTTTATTAAAAACTGATATAAATCAATGCATTGCATATGGTTAGTTTTATTAAAAACTGATATAACTTAAAGCATTGCATATGGTTGGTTTTATTAAAAACTGATATAACTCAATGCATTGCATTTTGTTAGTTTTATTAAAAACTGATATAACTTAAAGCATTGCATATGGTTAGTTTTATTAAAAACTGATATAACTCAATGCATTGCATTTTGTTAGTTTTATTAAAAACTGATATAACTCAAAGCATTGCATTTTGTTAGTTTTATTAAAAACTGATATAACTTAAAGCATTGCATATGGTTAGTTTTATTAAAAACTGATATAACTTAAAGCATTGCATATGGTTAGTTTTATTAAAAACGGATATAACTCAGTGCATTGCATTTTGTTAGTTTTATTAAAAACTGATATAACTCAATGCATTGCATATGGTTAGTTTTATTAAAAACTGATATAACTCAGTGCATTGCATTTTGTTAGGTTTATTAAAAACTGATATAACTTAAAGCATTGCATATGGTTAGTTTTATTAAAAACTGATATAACTCAATGCATTGTATTTTGTTAGTTTTATTAAAAACTGATATAACTTAAAGCATTGCATATGGTTAGTTTTATTAAAAACTGATATAACTCAATGCATTGTATTTTGTTAGTTTTATTAAAAACTGATATAACTTAAAGCATTGCATATGGTTAGTTTTATTAAAAACTGATATAACTCAGTGCATTGCATTTTGTTAGTTTTATTAAAACCTGATATAACTTAAAGCATTGTATATGGTTAGTTTTATTAAAAACTGATATAGCTCAATGCATTGCATTTTGTTAGTTTTATTAAAAACTGATATAACTTAAAGCATTGCTTATGGTTAGTTATATTAAAAACTGATATAACTTAAAGCATTGCCTATGGTTAGTTTTATTAAAAACTGATATAACTCAATGCATTGCATTTTGTTAGTTTTATTAAAAACTGATATAACTTAAAGCATTGCATATGGTTAGTTTTATTAAAAACTGATATAACTCAATGCATTGCATTTTGTTAGTTTTATTAAAAACTGATATAACTTAAAGCATTGCATATGGTTAGTTTTATTAAAAACTGATATAACTCAGTGCATTGCATTTTGTTAGTTTTATTAAAAACTGATATAACTTAAAGCATTGCATATGGTTAGTTTTATTAAAAACTGATATAACTCAATGCATTGCATTTTGTTAGTTTTATTAAAAACTGATATAACTTAAAGCATTGCATATGGTTAGTTTTATTAAAAACTGATATAACTTAAAGCATTGCATATGGTTAGTTTTATGAAAAACTGATATAACTCAATGCATTGCATTTTGTTAGTTTTATTAAAAACTGAAATAACTTAAAGCATTGCATATGGTTAGTTTTATTAAAAACTGATATAACTCAATGCATTGCATTTTGTTAGTTTTATTAAAAACTGATATAACTTAAAGCATTGCATATGGTTAGTTTTATTAAAAACTGATATAACTCAGTGCATTGCATTTTGTTAGTTTTATTAAAAACTGATATAACTTAAAGCATTGCATATGGTTAGTTTTATTAAAAACTGATATAACTCAATGCATTGTATTTTGTTAGTTTTATTAAAAACTGATATAACTTAAAGCATTGCATATGGTTAGTTTTATTAAAAACTGATATAACTCAGTGCATTGCATTTTGTTAGTTTTATTAAAACCTGATATAACTTAAAGCATTGTATATGGTTAGTTTTATTAAAAACTGATATAGCTCAATGCATTGCATTTTGTTAGTTTTATTAAAAACTGATATAACTTAAAGCATTGCTTATGGTTAGTTATATTAAAAACTGATATAACTTAAAGCATTGCCTATGGTTAGTTTTATTAAAAACTGATATAACTCAATGCATTGCATTTTGTTAGTTTTATTTAAAACTGATATAACTTAAAGCATTGCATATGGTTAGTTTTATTAAAAACTGATATAACTCAATGCATTGCATTTTGTTAGTTTTATTAAAAACTGATATAACTTAAAGCATTGCATATGGTTAGTTTTATTAAAAACTGATATAACTCAGCGCATTGCATTTTGTTAGTTTTATTAAAAACTGATATAACTTAAAGCATTGCATATGGTTAGTTTTATTAAAAACTGATATAACTCAATGCATTGCATTTTGTTAGTTTTATTAAAAACTGATATAACTTAAAGCATTGCATATGGTTAGTTTTATTAAAAACTGATATAACTTAAAGCATTGCATATGGTTAGTTTTATTAAAAACTGATATAACTCAATGCATTGCATTTTGTTAGTTTTATTAAAAACTGAAATAACTTAAAGCATTGCATATGGTTAGTTTTATTAAAAACTGATATAACTCAATGCATTGCATTTTGTTAGTTTTATTAAAAACTGATATAACTTAAAGCATTGCATATGGTTAGTTTTATTAAAAACTGATATAACTCAGTGCATTGCATTTTGTTAGTTTTATTAAAAACTGATATAACTTAAAGCATTGCATATGGTTAGTTTTATTAAAAACTGATATAACTTAAAGCATTGCATATGGTTAGTTTTATTAAAAACTGATATAACTTAAAGCATTGCATATGGTTAGTTTTATTAAAAACTGATATAACTCAATGCATTGCATTTTGTTAGTTTTATTAAAAACTGATATAACTTAAAGCATTGCATATGGTTAGTTTTATTAAAAACTGATATAACTCAGTGCATTGCATTTTGTTAGGTTTATTAAAAACTGATATAACTTAAAGCATTGCATATGGTTAGTTTTATTAAAAACTGATATAACTCAATGCATTGCATTTTGTTAGTTCTATTAAAAACTGATATAACTTAAAGCATTGCATATGGTTAGTTTTATTAAAAACTGATATAACTCAGTGCATTGCATTTTGTTAGTTTTATTAAAAACTGATATAACTTAAAGCATTGCATATGGTTAGTTTTATTAAAAACTGATATAACTTAAAGCATTGCATATGGTTAGTTTTATTAAAAACTGATATAACTTAAAGCATTGCATATGGTTAGTTTTATTAAAAACTGATATAAGTCAATGCATTGCATATGGTTAGTTTTATTAAAAACTGATATAACTTAAAGCATTGCATATGGTTGGTTTTATTAAAAACTGATATAACTCAATGCATTGCATTTTGTTAGTTTTATTAAAAACTGATATAACTTAAAGCATTGCATATGGTTAGTTTTATTAAAAACTGATATAACTCAATGCATTGCATTTTGTTAGTTTTATTAAAAACTGATATAACTTAAAGCATTGCATTTTGTTAGTTTTATTAAAAACTGATATAACTCAATGCATTGCATTTTGTTAGTTTTATTAAAAACTGATATAACTTAAAGCATTGCATATGGTTAGTTTTATTAAAAACTGATATAACTCAGTGCATTGCATTTTGTTAGTTTTATTAAAAACTGATATAACTTAAAGCATTGCATATGGTTAGTTTTATTAAAAACGGATATAACTCAGTGCATTGCATTTTGTTAGTTTTATTAAAAACTGATATAACTTAAAGCATTGCATATGGTTAGTTTTATTAAAAACTGATATAACTCAATGCATTGCATATGGTTAGTTTTATTAAAAACTGATATAACTTAAAGCATTGCATATGGTTAGTTTTATTAAAAACTGATATAAATCAATGCATTGCATATGGTTAGTTTTATTAAAAACTGATATAACTTAAAGCATTGCATATGGTTGGTTTTATTAAAAACTGATATAACTCAATGCATTGCATTTTGTTAGTTTTATTAAAAACTGATATAACTTAAAGCATTGCATATGGTTAGTTTTATTAAAAACTGATATAACTCAATGCATTGCATTTTGTTAGTTTTATTAAAAACTGATATAACTCAAAGCATTGCATTTTGTTAGTTTTATTAAAAACTGATATAACTTAAAGCATTGCATATGGTTAGTTTTATTAAAAACTGATATAACTCAATGCATTGCATTTTGTTAGTTTTATTGAAATCTGATATAACTTAAAGCATTGCATATGGTTAGTTTTATTAAAAACTGATATAACTCAGTGCATTGCATTTTGTAAGTTTTATTAAAAACTGATATAACTTAAAGCATTACATATGGTTAGTTTTATTAAAAACTGATATAACTCAGTGCATTGCATTTTGTTAGTTTTATTAAAAACTGATATAACTTAAAGCATTGCATATGGTTAGTTTTATTAAAAACTGATATAACTCAATGCATTGCATTTTGTTAGTTTTATTGAAATCTGATATAACTTAAAGCATTGCATATGGTTAGTTTTATTAAAAACTGATATAACTCAGTGCATTGCATTTTGTTAGTTTTATTAAAAACTGATATAACTTAAAGCATTGTATATGGTTAGTTTTATTAAAAACTGATATAACTCAATGCATTGCATTTTGTTAGTTTTATTAAAAACTGATATAACTTAAAGCATTGCATATGGTTAGTTTTATTAAAAACTGATATAACTTAAAGCATTGCCTATGGTTAGTTTTATTAAAAACTGATATAACTCAATGCATTGCATTTTGTTAGTTTTATTAAAAACTGATATAACTTAAAGCATTGCATATGGTTAGTTTTATTAAAAACTGGTATTACTTAATGCATTACATTTTGTTAGTTTTATTAAAAACTGATATAACTTAAAGCATTGCACATGGTTAGTTTTATTAAAAACTGATATAACTCAATGCATTGCATTTTGTTAGTTTTATTAAAAACTGATATAACTAAATGCATTGCATTTTGTTAGTTTTATTAAAAACTGATATAACTTAAGGCTTGGCATATGGTTAGTTTTATTAAAAACTGATATAACTCAGTGCATTGCATTTTGTTAGTTTTATTAAAAACTGATATAACTTAAAGCATTGCATATGGTTAGTTTTATTAAAAACTGACATAACTCAATGCATTGCATTTTGTTAGTTTTATTAAAAACTGATATAACTTAAAGCATTGCATATGGTTAGTTTTATTAAAAACTGATATAACTTAAAGCATTGCATTTTGTTAGTTTTATTAAAAACTGTTATAACTTAAAGCATTGCATATGGTTAGTTTTATTAAAAACTGATATAACTCAGTGCATTGCATTTTGTTAGTTTTATTAAAAACTGATATAACTTAAAGCATTGCATATGGTTAGTTTTATTAAAAACTGATATAACTTAAAGCATTGCATATGGTTAGTTTTATTAAAAACTGATATAACTTAAAGCATTGCATATGGTTAGTTTTATTAAAAACTGATATAACTCAGTGCATTGCATTTTGTTAGTTTTATTAAAAACTGATATAACTCAGTGCATTGCATTTTGTTAGTTTTATTAAAAACTGATATAACTTAAGGCATGGCATATGGTTAGTTAAATTAAAAACGGATATAACTCTGTGCATTGCATTTTGTTAGTTTTATTAAAAACTGATATAACTTAAAGCATTGCATATGGTTAGTTTTATTAAAAACTGATATAACTCAGTGCATTGCATTTTGTTAGTTTTATTAAAAACTGATATAACTTAAGGCATTGCATATGGTTAGTTTTATTAAAAACTGATATAACTTAAAGCATTGCATATGGTTAGTTTTATTAAAAACTGATATAACTTAAAGCATTGCATATGGTTAGTTTTATTAAAAACTGATATAACTCAGTGCATTGCATTTTGTTAGTTTTATTAAAAACTGATATAACTCAGTGCATTGCATTTTGTTAGTTTTATTAAAAACTGATATAACTTAAGGCATGGCATATGGTTAGTTAAATTAAAAACTGATATAACTCAGTGCATTGCATTTTGTTAGTTTTATTAAAAACTGATATAACTTAAGGCATGGCATATGGTTAGTTAAATTAAAAACTGATATAACTCAGTGCATTGCATTTTGTTAGTTTTATTAAAAACTGATATAACTCAGTGCATTGCATTTTGTTAGTTTTATTAAAAACTGATATAACTTAAAGCATTGCATATGGTTAGTTTTATTAAAAACTGATATAACTCAGTGCTATGCATTTTGTTAGTTTTATTAAAAACTGATGTAACTTAAAGCATTGCATATGGTTAGTTTTATTAAAAACTGATATAACTCAATGCATTGCATTTTGTTAATTTTATTAAAAACTGATATAACTTAAAGCATTGCATATGGTTAGTTTTATTAAAAACTGATATAACTCAGTGCATTGCATTTTGTTAGTTTTATTAAAAACTGATATAACTTAAAGCATTGCACGTGGTTAGTTTTATTAAAAACTGATATAACTCAGTGCATTGCATTTTGTTAGTTTTATTAAAAACTGATATAACTTAAAGCATTGCATATGGTTAGTTTTATTAAAAACTGATATAACTCAGTGCATTGCATTTTGTTAGTTTTATTAAAAACTGATATAACTTAAAGCATTGCATATGGTTAGTTTTATTAAAAACTGATATAACTCAGTGCATTGCATTTTGTTAGTTTTATTAAAAACTGATATAACTTAAAGCATTGCATATGGTTAGTTTTATTAAAAACTGATATAACTTAAAGCATTGCATATGGTTAGTTTTATTAAAAACGGATATAACTCTGTGCATTGCATTTTGTTAGTTTTATTAAAAACTGATATAACTTAAAGCATTGCATATGGTTAGTTTTATTAAAAACTGATATAACTCAGTGCATTGCATTTTGTTAGTTTTATTAAAAACTGATATAACTTAAAGCATTGCATATGGTTAGTTTTATTAAACACGGATATAATTCAGTGCATTGCATTTTGTTAGTTTTATTAAAAACTGATATAACTCAATGCATTGCATATGGTTAGTTTTATTAAAAACTGATATAACTTAAAGCATTGCATATGGTTAGTTTTATTAAAAACTGATATAACTCAGTGCATTGCATTTTGTTAGTTTTATTAAAAACTGATATAACTTAAAGCATTGCATATGGTTAGTTTTATTAAAAACTGATATAACTCAATGCATTGCATTTTGTTAGTTTTATTGAAATCTGATATAACTTAAAGCATTGCATATGGTTAGTTTTATTAAAAACGGATATAACTCAATGCATTGCATTTTGTTAGTTTTATTAAAAACTGATATACCTTAAGGCATGGCATATGGTTAGTTTTATTAACAACTGATATAACTCGGTGCATTGCATTTTGTTAGTTTTATTAAAAACTGATATACTAACTTAAAGCATTGCATATGGTTAGTTTTATTAAAAACGGATATAACTCAATGCATTGCATTTTGTTAGTTTTATTAAAAACTGATATAACTTAAGGCATGGCATATGGTTAGTTTTATTAAAAACTGATATAACTCAGTGCGTTGCATTTTGTTAGTTTTATTTAAAACTGATATAACTTAAAGCATTGCAAATGGTTAGTTTTATTAAAAACTGATATAACTTAAAGCATTGCTTATGGTTAGTTTTATTAAAAACTGATATAACTTAAAGCATTGCCTATGGTTAGTTTTATTAAAAACTGATATAACTCAATGCATTGCATTTTGTTAGTTTTATTAAAAACTGATATAACTTAAAGCATTGCATATGGTTAGTTTTATTAAAAACTGATATAACTCAATGCATTGCATTTTGTTAGTTTTATTAAAAACTGATATAACTTAAAGCATTGCATATGGTTAGTTTTATTAAAAACTGATATAACTCAGTGCATTGCATTTTGTTAGTTTTATTAAAAACTGATATAACTTAAAGCATTGCATATGGTTAGTTTTATTAAAAACTGATATAACTCAATGCATTGCATTTTGTTAGTTTTATTAAAAACTGATATAACTTAAAGCATTGCATATGGTTAGTTTTATTAAAAACTGATATAACTTAAAGCATTGCATATGGTTAGTTTTATTAAAAACTGATATAACTCAATGCATTGCATTTTGTTAGTTTTATTAAAAACTGAAATAACTTAAAGCATTGCATATGGTTAGTTTTATTAAAAACTGATATAACTCAATGCATTGCATTTTGTTAGTTTTATTAAAAACTGATATAACTTAAAGCATTGCATATGGTTAGTTTTATTAAAAACTGATATAACTCAGTGCATTGCATTTTGTTAGTTTTATTAAAAACTGATATAACTTAAAGCATTGCATATGCTTAGTTTTATTAAAAACTGATATAACTTAAAGCATTGCATATGGTTAGTTTTATTAAAAACTGATATAACTTAAAGCATTGCATATGGTTAGTTTTATTAAAAACTGATATAACTCAATGCATTGCATATGGTTAGTTTTATTAAAAACTGATATAACTTAAAGCATTGCATATGGTTAGTTTTATTAAAAACTGATATAACTCAGTGCATTGCATTTTGTTAGGTTTATTAAAAACTGATATAACTTAAAGCATTGCATATGGTTAGTTTTATTAAAAACTGATATAACTCAATGCATTGCATTTTGTTAGTTTTATTAAAAACTGATATAACTTAAAGCATTGCATATGGTTAGTTTTATTAAAAACTGATATAACTCAGTGCATTGCATTTTGTTAGCTTTATTAAAAACTGATATAACTTAAAGCATTGCATATGGTTAGTTTTATTAAAAACTGATATAACTCAGTGCATTGCATTTTGTTAGTTTTATTAAAAACTGATATAACTTAAAGCATTGCATATGGTTAGTTTTATTAAAAACTGATATAACTCAAAGCATTGCATATGGTTAGTTTTATTAAAAACGGATATAACTCTGTGCATTGCATTTTGTTAGTTTTATTAAAAACTGATATAACTTAAAGCATTGCATATGGTTAGTTTTATTAAAAACTGATATAACTCAGTGCATTGCATTTTGTTAGTTTTATTAAAAACTGATATAACTTAAAGCATTGCATATGGTTAGTTTTATTAAACACGGATATAACTCAGTGCATTGCATTTTGTTAGTTTTATTAAAAACTGATATAACTCAATGCATTGCATATGGTTAGTTTTATTAAAAACTGATATAACTTAAAGCATTGCATATGGTTAGTTTTATTAAAAACTGATATAACTCAGTGCATTGCATTTTGTTAGTTTTATTAAAAACTGATATAACTTAAAGCATTGCATATGGTTAGTTTTATTAAAAACTGATATAACTCAATGCATTGCATTTTGTTAGTTTTATTGAAATCTGATATAACTTAAAGCATTGCATATGGTTAGTTTTATTAAAAACGGATATAACTCAATGCATTGCATTTTGTTAGTTTTATTAAAAACTGATATACCTTAAGGCATGGCATATGGTTAGTTTTATTAACAACTGATATAACTCGGTGCATTGCATTTTGTTAGTTTTATTAAAAACTGATATACTAACTTAAAGCATTGCATATGGTTAGTTTTATTAAAAACGGATATAACTCAATGCATTGCATTTTGTTAGTTTTATTAAAAACTGATATAACTTAAGGCATGGCATATGGTTAGTTTTATTAAAAACTGATATAACTCAGTGCGTTGCATTTTGTTAGTTTTATTTAAAACTGATATAACTTAAAGCATTGCAAATGGTTAGTTTTATTAAAAACTGATATAACTTAAAGCATTGCATATGGTTAGTTTTATTAAAAACTGATATAACTCAGTGCATTGCATTTTGTTAGTTTTATTAAAAACTGATATAACTTAAAGCATTGCATATGGTTAGTTTTATTAAAAACTGATATAACTCAGTGCATTGCATTTTGTTAGTTTTATTAAAAACTGATATAACTTAAAGCATTGCATATGGTTAGTTTTATTAAAAACTGATATAACTCAGTGCATTGCATTTTGTTAGTTTTATTAAAAACTGATATAACTTAAAGCATTGCATATGGTTAGTTTTATTAAAAACTGATATAACTCAGTGCATTGCATTTTGTTAGTTTTATTAAAAACTGATATAACTTAAAGCATTGCATATGGTTAGTTTTATTAAAAACTGATATAACTTAAAGCATTGCATATGGTTAGTTTTATTAAAAACGGATATAACTCTGTGCATTGCATTTTGTTAGTTTTATTAAAAACTGATATAACTTAAAGCATTGCATATGGTTAGTTTTATTAAAAACTGATATAACTCAGTGCATTGCATTTTGTTAGTTTTATTAAAAACTGATATAACTTAAAGCATTGCATATGGTTAGTTTTATTAAAAACGGATATAACTCAGTGCATTGCATTTTGTTAGTTTTATTAAAAACTGATATAACTTAAAGCATTGCATATGGTTAGTTTTATTAAAAACTGATATAACTTAAAGCATTGCATATGGTTAGTTTTATTAAAAACGGATATAACTCAGTGCATTGCATTTTGTTAGTTTTATTAAAACCTGATATAACTTAAAGCATTGCATATGGTTAGTTTTATTAAAAACTGATATAACTCAGTGCATTGCATTTTGTTAAATTTATTAAAAACTGATATAACTTAAAGCATTGCATATGGTTAGTTTTATTAAAAACTGATATAACTCAATGCATTGCATTTTGTTAGTTTTATTGAAATCTGATATAACTTAAAGCATTGCATATGGTTAGTTTTATTAAAAACGGATATAACTCAATGCATTGCATTTTGTTAGTTTTATTAAAAACTGATATACCTTAAGGCATGGCATATGGTTAGTTTTATTAAAAACTGATATAACACAATGCATTGCATTTTGTTAGTTTTATTAAAAACTGATATAACTTAAGGCATGGCATATGGTTAGTTTTATTAAAAACTGATATAACTCAGTGCATTGCATTTTGTTAGTTTTATTAAAAACTGATATAACTTAAAGCATTGCATATGGTTAGTTTTATTAAAAACGGATATAACTCAATGCATTGCATTTTGTTAGTTTTATTAAAAACTGATATAACTTAAGGCATGGCATATGGTTAGTTTTATTAAAAACTGATATAACTCGGTGCATTGCATTTTGTTAGTTTTATTAAAAACTGATATACTAACTTAAAGCATTGCATATGGTTAGTTTTATTAAAAACGGATATAACTCAATGCATTGCATTTTGTTAGTTTTATTAAAAACTGGTATAACTTAAGGCATGGCATATGGTTAGTTTTATTAAAAACTGATATAACACAATGCATTGCATTTTGTTAGTTTTATTAAAAACTGATATAACTTAAGGCATGGCATATGGTTAGTTTTATTAAAAACTGATATAACTCAGTGCATTGCATTTTGTTAGTTTTATTAAAAACTGATATAACTTAAAGCATTGCATATGGTTAGTTTTATTAAAAGCCGATATAACTTAAAGCATTGCATATGGTTAGTTTTATTAAAAACGGATATAACTCAGTGCATTGCATTTTGTTAGTTTTACTAAAAACTGATATAACTTAAGGCATGGTATATGGTTTGTTTTATTAAAAACTGATATAACTCAGTGCATTGCATTTTGTTAGTTTTATTTAAAACTGATATAACTTAAAGCATTGCAAATGGTTAGTTTTATTAAAAACTGATATAACTCAGTGCATTACATTTTGTTAGTTTTATTAAAAACTGATATAACTTAAAGCATTGCATATGGTTAGTTTTATTAAAAACGGATATAACTCAGTGCATTGCATTTTGTTAGTTTTATTAAAAACTGATATAACTTAAAGCATGGCATATGGTTAGTTTTATTAAAAACTGATATAACTCAATGCATTGCATTTTGTTAGTTTTATTAAAAACTGATATAACTTAAAGCATTGCATATGGTTAGTTTTATTAAAAACTGATATAACTTAAAGCATTGCATATGGTTAGTTTTATTAAAAACGGATATAACTCAGTGCATTGCATTTTGTTAGTTTTATTAAAAACTGATATAACTTAAAGCATTGCATATGGTTAGTTTTATTAAAAACTGATATAACTCAATGCATTGCATTTTGTTAGTTTTATTGAAATCTGATATAACTTAAAGCATTGCATATGGTTAGTTTTATTAAAAACGGATATAACTCAATGCATTGCATTTTGTTAGTTTTATTAAAAACTGATATACCTTAAGGCATGGCATATGGTTAGTTTTATTAAAAACTGATATAACTCGGTGCATTGCATTTTGTTAGTTTTATTAAAAACTGATATACTAACTTAAAGCATTGCATATGGTTAGTTTTATTAAAAACGGATATAACTCAATGCATTGCATTTTGTTAGTTTTATTAAAAACTGATATAACTTAAGGCATGGCATATGGTTAGTTTTATTAAAAACTGATATAACTCAGTGCGTTGCATTTTGTTAGTTTTATTTAAAACTGATATAACTTAAAGCATTGCAAATGGTTAGTTTTATTAAAAACTGATATAACTTAAAGCATTGCATATGGTTAGTTTTATTAAAAACTGATATAACTCAGTGCATTGCATTTTGTTAGTTTTATTAAAAACTGATATAACTTAAAGCATTGCATATGGTTAGTTTTATTAAAAATTGATATAACTCAGTGCATTGCATTTTGTTAGTTTTATTAAAAACTGATATAACTTAAAGCATTGCATATGGCTAGTTTTATTAAAAACTGATATAACTCAGTGCATTGCATTTTGTTAGTTTTATTAAAAACTGATATAACTTAAAGCATTGCATATGGTTAGTTTTATTAAAAACTGATATAACTTAAAGCATTGCATATGGTTAGTTTTATTAAAAACGGATATAACTCTGTGCATTGCATTTTGTTAGTTTTATTAAAAACTGATATAACTTAAAGCATTGCATATGGCTAGTTTTATTAAAAACTGATATAACTCAGTGCATTGCATTTTGTTAGTTTTATTAAAAACTGATATAACTTAAAGCATTGCATATGGTTAGTTTTATTAAAAACTGATATAACTTAAAGCATTGCATATGGTTAGTTTTATTAAAAACGGATATAACTCTGTGCATTGCATTTTGTTAGTTTTATTAAAAACTGATATAACTTAAAGCATTGCATATGGTTAGTTTTATTAAAAACTGATATAAGTTAAGGCATGGCATATGGTTAGTTTTATTAAAAACTGATATAACTTAAAGCATTGCATATGGTTAGTTTTATTAAAAACGGATATAACTCAGTGCATTGCATTTTGTTAGTTTTATTAAAAACTGATATAACCTAAAGCATTGCATATGGTTAGTTTTATTAAAAACTGATATAACTTAAAGCATTGCATATGGTTAGTTTTATTAAAAACGGATATAACTCAGTGCATTGCATTTTGTTAGTTTTATTAAAACCTGATATAACTTAAAGCATTGCATATGGTTAGTTTTATTAAAAACGGATATAACTCAGTGCATTGCATTTTGTTAGTTTTATTAAAAACTGATATAACTTAAAGCATTGCATATGGTTAGTTTTTTTAAAAACTGATATAACTTAAAGCATTGCATATGGTTAGTTTTATTAAAAACGGATATAACTCAGTGCATTGCATTTTGTTAGTTTTATTAAAACCTGATATAACTTAAAGCATTGCATATGGTTAGTTTTATTAAAAACTGATATAACTCAGTGCATTGCATTTTGTTAAATTTATTAAAAACTGATATAACTTAAAGCATTGCATATGGTTAGTTTTATTAAAAACTGATATAACTCAGTGCATTGCATTTTGTTAGTTTTATTAAAAACTGATATAACTTAAAGCATTGCATATGGTTAGTTTTATTAAAAACGGATATAACTCAGTGCACTGCATTTTGTTAGTTTTATTAAAAACTGATATAACTTAAAGCATTGCATATGGTTAGTTTTATTAAAAACTGATATAACTTAAAGCATTGCATATGGTTAGTTTTATTAAAAACGGATATAACTCAGTGCATTGCATTTTGTTAGTTTTATTAAAACCTGATATAACTTAAAGCATTGCATATGGTTAGTTTTATTAAAAACTGATATAACTCAGTGCATTGCATTTTGTTAAATTTATTAAAAACTGATATAACTTAAAGCATTGCATATGGTTAGTTTTATTAAAAACTGATATAACTCAGTGCATTGCATTTTGTTAGTTTTATTAAAAACTGATATAACTTAAAGCATTGCATATGGTTAGTTTTATTAAAAACTGATATAACTCAGTGCATTGCATTTTGTTAGTTTTATTAAAAACTGATATAACTTAAAGCATTGCATATGGTTAGTTTTATTAAAAACTGATATAACTCAGTGCATTGCATTTTGTTAGTTTTATTAAAAACTGATATAACTTAAAGCATTGCATATGGCTAGTTTTATTAAAAACTGATATAACTCAGTGCATTGCATTTTGTTAGTTTTATTAAAAACTGATATAACTTAAAGCATTGCATATGGTTAGTTTTATTAAAAACTGATATAACTTAAAGCATTGCATATGGTTAGTTTTATTAAAAACGGATATAACTCTGTGCATTGCATTTTGTTAGTTTTATTAAAAACTGATATAACTTAAAGCATTGCATATGGTTAGTTTTATTAAAAACTGATATAACTCAGTGCATTGCATTTTGTTAGTTTTATTAAAAACTGATATAACTTAAAGCATTGCATATGGTTAGTTTTATTAAAAACGGATATAACTCAGTGCATTGCATTTTGTTAGTTTTATTAAAAACTGATATAACTTAAAGCATTGCATATGGTTAGTTTTATTAAAAACTGATATAACTTAAAGCATTGCATATGGTTAGTTTTATTAAAAACGGATATAACTCAGTGCATTGCATTTTGTTAGTTTTATTAAAACCTGATATAACTTAAAGCATTGCATATGGTTAGTTTTATTAAAAACTGATATAACTCAGTGCATTGCATTTTGTTAGTTTTATTAAAAACTGATATAACTTAAAGCATTGCATATGGTTAGTTTTATTAAAAACTGATATAACTCAGTGCATTGCATTTTGTTAGTTTTATTAAAAACTGATATAACTTAAAGCATTGCATATGGTTAGTTTTATTAAAAACTGATATAACTTAAAGCATTGCATATGGTTAGTTTTATTAAAAACTGATATAACTTAAAGCATTGCATATGGTTAGTTTTATTAAAAACTGATATAACTCAGTGCATTGCATTTTGTTAGTTTTATTAAAAACTGATATAACTCAGTGCATTGCATTTTGTTAGTTTTATTAAAAACTGATATAACTTAAGGCATGGCATATGGTTAGTTAAATTAAAAACGGATATAACTCTGTGCATTGCATTTTGTTAGTTTTATTAAAAACTGATATAACTTAAAGCATTGCATATGGTTAGTTTTATTAAAAACTGATATAACTCAGTGCATTGCATTTTGTTAGTTTTATTAAAAACTGATATAACTTAAGGCATTGCATATGGTTAGTTTTATTAAAAACTGATATAACTTAAAGCATTGCATATGGTTAGTTTTATTAAAAACTGATATAACTTAAAGCATTGCATATGGTTAGTTTTATTAAAAACTGATATAACTCAGTGCATTGCATTTTGTTAGTTTTATTAAAAACTGATATAACTCAGTGCATTGCATTTTGTTAGTTTTATTAAAAACTGATATAACTTAAGGCATGGCATATGGTTAGTTAAATTAAAAACTGATATAACTCAGTGCATTGCATTTTGTTAGTTTTATTAAAAACTGATATAACTTAAGGCATGGCATATGGTTAGTTAAATTAAAAACTGATATAACTCAGTGCATTGCATTTTGTTAGTTTTATTAAAAACTGATATAACTCAGTGCATTGCATTTTGTTAGTTTTATTAAAAACTGATATAACTTAAAGCATTGCATATGGTTAGTTTTATTAAAAACTGATATAACTCAGTGCTATGCATTTTGTTAGTTTTATTAAAAACTGATGTAACTTAAAGCATTGCATATGGTTAGTTTTATTAAAAACTGATATAACTCAATGCATTGCATTTTGTTAGTTTTATTAAAAACTGATATAACTTAAAGCATTGCATATGGTTAGTTTTATTAAAAACTGATATAACTTAAAGCATTGCATTTTGTTAGTTTTATTAAAAACTGATATAACTCAATACATTGCATTTTGTTAGTTTTATTAAAAACTGATATAACTTAAAGCATTGCATTTTGTTAGTTTTATTAAAAACTGATATAACTCAATGCATTGCATTTTGTTAGTTTTATTAAAAACTGATATAACTCAATGCATTGCATTTTGTTAGTTTTATTAAAAACTGATATAACTTAAAGCATTGCATATGGTTAGTTTTATTAAAAACTGATATAACTTAAAGCATTGCATTTTGTTAGTTTTATTAAAAACTGATATAACTCAATGCATTGCATTTTGTTAGTTTTATTAAAAACTGATATAACTTAAAGCATTGCATATGGTTAGTTTTATTAAAAACGGATATAACTCTGTGCATTGCATTTTGTTAGTTTTATTAAAAACTGATATAACTTAAAGCATTGCATATGGTTAGTTTTATTAAAAACTGATATAACTCAGTGCATTGCATTTTGTTAGTTTTATTAAAAACTGATATAACTTAAAGCATTGCATATGGTTAGTTTTATTAAACACGGATATAACTCAGTGCATTGCATTTTGTTAGTTTTATTAAAAACTGATATAACTCAATGCATTGCATATGGTTAGTTTTATTAAAAACTGATATAACTTAAAGCATTGCATATGGTTAGTTTTATTAAAAACTGATATAACTCAGTGCATTGCATTTTGTTAGTTTTATTAAAAACTGATATAACTTAAAGCATTGCATATGGTTAGTTTTATTAAAAACTGATATAACTCAATGCATTGCATTTTGTTAGTTTTATTGAAATCTGATATAACTTAAAGCATTGCATATGGTTAGTTTTATTAAAAACGGATATAACTCAATGCATTGCATTTTGTTAGTTTTATTAAAAACTGATATACCTTAAGGCATGGCATACGGTTAGTTTTATTAACAACTGATATAACTCGGTGCATTGCATTTTGTTAGTTTTATTAAAAACTGATATACTAACTTAAAGCATTGCATATGGTTAGTTTTATTAAAAACGGATATAACTCAATGCATTGCATTTTGTTAGTTTTATTAAAAACTGATATAACTTAAGGCATGGCATATGGTTAGTTTTATTAAAAACTGATATAACTTAAAGCATTGCAAATGGTTAGTTTTATTAAAAACTGATATAACTTAAAGCATTGCATATGGTTAGTTTTATTAAAAACTGATATAACTCAGTGCATTGCATTTTGTTAGTTTTATTAAAAACTGATATAACTTAAAGCATTGCATATGGTTAGTTTTATTAAAAACTGATATAACTCAGTGCATTGCATTTTGTTAGTTTTATTAAAAACTGATATAACTTAAAGCATTGCATATGGTTAGTTTTATTAAAAACTGATATAACTCAGTGCATTGCATTTTGTTAGTTTTATTAAAAACTGATATAACTTAAAGCATTGCATATGGTTAGTTTTATTAAAAACTGATATAACTCAGTGCATTGCATTTTGTTAGTTTTATTAAAAACTGATATAACTTAAAGCATTGCATATGGTTAGTTTTATTAAAAACTGATATAACTTAAAGCATTGCATATGGTTAGTTTTATTAAAAACGGATATAACTCTGTGCATTGCATTTTGTTAGTTTTATTAAAAACTGATATAACTTAAAGCATTGCATATGGTTAGTTTTATTAAAAACTGATATAACTCAGTGCATTGCATTTTGTTAGTTTTATTAAAAACTGATATAACTTAAAGCATTGCATATGGTTAGTTTTATTAAAAACTGATATAACTCAGTGCATTGCATTTTGTTAGTTTTATTAAAAACTGATATAACTTAAAGCATTGCATATGGTTAGTTTTATTAAAAACTGATATAACTCAGTGCATTGCATTTTGTTAGTTTTATTAAAAACTGATATAACTTAAAGCATTGCATATGGTTAGTTTTATTAAAAACTGATATAACTTAAAGCATTGCATATGGTTAGTTTTATTAAAAACGGATATAACTCTGTGCATTGCATTTTGTTAGTTTTATTAAAAACTGATATAACTTAAAGCATTGCATATGGTTAGTTTTATTAAAAACTGATATAACTCAGTGCATTGCATTTTGTTAGTTTTATTAAAAACTGATATAACTTAAAGCATTGCATATGGTTAGTTTTATTAAAAACGGATATAACTCAGTGCATTGCATTTTGTTAGTTTTATTAAAAACTGATATAACTTAAAGCATTGCATATGGTTAGTTTTATTAAAAACTGATATATTTTAAAGCATTGCATATGGTTAGTTTTATTAAAAACTGATATAACTTAAAGCATTGCATTTTGTTAGTTTTATTAAAACCTGATATAACTTAAAGCATTGCATATGGTTAGTTTTATTAAAAACTGATATAACTCAGTGCATTGCATTTTGTTAAATTTATTAAAAACTGATATAACTTAAAGCATTGCATATGGTTAGTTTTATTAAAAACTGATATAACTCAATGCATTGCATTTTGTTAGTTTTATTGAAATCTGATATAACTTAAAGCATTGCATATGGTTAGTTTTATTAAAAACGGATATAACTCAATGCATTGCATTTTGTTAGTTTTATTAAAAACTGATATACCTTAAGGCATGGCATATGGTTAGTTTTATTAAAAACTGATATAACACAATGCATTGCATTTTGTTAGTTTTATTAAAAACTGATATAACTTAAGGCATGGCATATGGTTAGTTTTATTAAAAACTGATATAACTCAGTGCATTGCATTTTGTTAGTTTTATTAAAAACTGATATAACTTAAAGCATTGCATATGGTTAGTTTTATTAAAAACGGATATAACTCAATGCATTGCATTTTGTTAGTTTTATTAAAAACTGATATAACTTAAGGCATGGCATATGGTTAGTTTTATTAAAAACTGATATAACTCGGTGCATTGCATTTTGTTAGTTTTATTAAAAACTGATATACTAACTTAAAGCATTGCATATGGTTAGTTTTATTAAAAACGGATATAACTCAATGCATTGCATTTTGTTAGTTTTATTAAAAACTGGTATAACTTAAGGCATGGCATATGGTTAGTTTTATTAAAAAGTGATATAACACAATGCATTGCATTTTGTTAGTTTTATTAAAAACTGATATAACTTAAGGCATGGCATATGGTTAGTTTTATTAAAAACTGATATAACTCAGTGCATTGCATTTTGTTAGTTTTATTAAAAACTGATATAACTTAAAGCATTGCATATGGTTAGTTTTATTAAAAGCCGATATAACTTAAAGCATTGCATATGGTTAGTTTTATTAAAAACGGATATAACTCAGTGCATTGCATTTTGTTAGTTTTACTAA
Source organism: Ceratitis rosa (assembly GCA_037013455.1). NCBI lineage: Eukaryota > Metazoa > Arthropoda > Insecta > Diptera > Tephritidae > Ceratitis > Ceratitis rosa. The sequence continues at coordinate 347,547 of JAWMAG010000120.1, read as the reverse complement.
AAACTGATATAACTTAAGGCATGGTATATGGTTTGTTTTATTAAAAACTGATATAACTCAGTGCATTGCATTTTGTTAGTTTTATTTAAAACTGATATAACTTAAAGCATTGCAAATGGTTAGTTTTATTAAAAACTGATATAACTCAGTGCATTACATTTTGTTAGTTTTATTAAAAACTGATATAACTTAAAGCATTGCTTATGGTTAGTTTTATTAAAAACGGATATAACTCAGTGCATTGCATTTTGTTAGTTTTATTAAAAACTGATATAACTTAAAGCATGGCATATGGTTAGTTTTATTAAAAACTGATATAACTCAATGCATTGCATTTTGTTAGTTTTATTAAAAACTGATATAACTTAAAGCATTGCATATGGTTAGTTTTATTAAAAACTGATATAACTTAAAGCATTGCATATGGTTAGTTTTATTAAAAACGGATATAACTCAGTGCATTGCATTTTGTTAGTTTTATTAAAAACTGATATAACTTAAAGCATTGCATATGGTTAGTTTTATTAAAAACTGATATAACTCAATGCATTGCATTTTGTTAGTTTTATTGAAATCTGATATAACTTAAAGCATTGCATATGGTTAGTTTTATTAAAAACGGATATAACTCAATGCATTGCATTTTGTTAGTTTTATTAAAAACTGATATACCTTAAGGCATGGCATATGGTTAGTTTTATTAAAAACTGATATAACTCGGTGCATTGCATTTTGTTAGTTTTATTAAAAACTGATATACTAACTTAAAGCATTGCATATGGTTAGTTTTATTAAAAACGGATATAACTCAATGCATTGCATTTTGTTAGTTTTATTAAAAACTGATATAACTTAAGGCATGGCATATGGTTAGTTTTATTAAAAACTGATATAACTCAGTGCGTTGCATTTTGTTAGTTTTATTTAAAACTGATATAACTTAAAGCATTGCAAATGGTTAGTTTTATTAAAAACTGATATAACTTAAAGCATTGCATATGGTTAGTTTTATTAAAAACTGATATAACTCAGTGCATTGCATTTTGTTAGTTTTATTAAAAACTGATATAACTTAAAGCATTGCATATGGTTAGTTTTATTAAAAATTGATATAACTCAGTGCATTGCATTTTGTTAGTTTTATTAAAAACTGCTATAACTTAAAGCATTGCATATGGCTAGTTTTATTAAAAACTGATATAACTCAGTGCATTGCAATTTGTTAGTTTTATTAAAAACTGATATAACTTAAAGCATTGCATATGGTTAGTTTTATTAAAAACTGATATAACTTAAAGCATTGCATATGGTTAGTTTTATTAAAAACGGATATAACTCTGTGCATTGCATTTTGTTAGTTTTATTAAAAACTGATATAACTTAAAGCATTGCATATGGTTAGTTTTATTAAAAACTGATATAAGTTAAGGCATGGCATATGGTTAGTTTTATTAAAAACTGATATAACTTAAAGCATTGCATATGGTTAGTTTTATTAAAAACGGATATAACTCAGTGCATTGCATTTTGTTAGTTTTATTAAAAACTGATATAACCTAAAGCATTGCATATGGTTAGTTTTATTAAAAACTGATATAACTTAAAGCATTGCATATGGTTAGTTTTATTAAAAACGGATATAACTCAGTGCATTGCATTTTGTTAGTTTTATTAAAACCTGATATAACTTAAAGCATTGCATATGGTTAGTTTTATTAAAAACGGATATAACTCAGTGCATTGCATTTTGTTAGTTTTATTAAAAACTGATATAACTTAAAGCATTGCATATGGTTAGTTTTTTTAAAAACTGATATAACTTAAAGCATTGCATATGGTTAGTTTTATTAAAAACGGATATAACTCAGTGCATTGCATTTTGTTAGTTTTATTAAAACCTGATATAACTTAAAGCATTGCATATGGTTAGTTTTATTAAAAACTGATATAACTCAGTGCATTGCATTTTGTTAAATTTATTAAAAACTGATATAACTTAAAGCATTGCATATGGTTAGTTTTATTAAAAACTGATATAACTCAGTGCATTGCATTTTGTTAGTTTTATTAAAAACTGATATAACTTAAAGCATTGCATATGGTTAGTTTTATTAAAAACGGATATAACTCAGTGCACTGCATTTTGTTAGTTTTATTAAAAACTGATATAACTTAAAGCATTGCATATGGTTAGTTTTATTAAAAACTGATATAACTTAAAGCATTGCATATGGTTAGTTTTATTAAAAACGGATATAACTCAGTGCATTGCATTTTGTTAGTTTTATTAAAACCTGATATAACTTAAAGCATTGCATATGGTTAGTTTTATTAAAAACTGATATAACTCAGTGCATTGCATTTTGTTAAATTTATTAAAAACTGATATAACTTAAAGCATTGCATATGGTTAGTTTTATTAAAAACTGATATAACTCAGTGCATTGCATTTTGTTAGTTTTATTAAAAACTGATATAACTTAAAGCATTGCATATGGTTAGTTTTATTAAAAACTGATATAACTCAGTGCATTGCATTTTGTTAGTTTTATTAAAAACTGATATAACTTAAAGCATTGCATATGGTAAGTTTTATTAAAAACTGATATAACTCAGTGCATTGCATTTTGTTAGTTTTATTAAAAACTGATATAACTTAAAGCATTGCATATGGCTAGTTTTATTAAAAACTGATATAACTCAGTGCATTGCATTTTGTTAGTTTTATTAAAAACTGATATAACTTAAAGCATTGCATATGGTTAGTTTTATTAAAAACTGATATAACTTAAAGCATTGCATATGGTTAGTTTTATTAAAAACGGATATAACTCTGTGCATTGCATTTTGTTAGTTTTATTAAAAACTGATATAACTTAAAGCATTGCATATGGTTAGTTTTATTAAAAACTGATATAACTCAGTGCATTGCATTTTGTTAGTTTTATTAAAAACTGATATACTAACTTAAAGCATTGCATATGGTTAGTTTTATTAAAAACGGATATAACTCGGTGCATTGCATTTTGTTAGTTTTATTAAAAACTGATATACTAACTTAAAGCATTGCATATGGTTAGTTTTATTAAAAACGGATATAACTCAATGCATTGCATTTTGTTAGTTTTATTAAAAACTGATATAACTTAAGGCATGGCATATGGTTAGTTTTATTAAAAACTGATATAACACAATGCATTGCATTTTGTTAGTTTTATTAAAAACTGATATAACTTAAGGCATGGCATATGGTTAGTTTTATTAAAAACTGATATAACTCAGTGCATTGCATTTTGTTAGTTTTATTAAAAACTGATATAACTTAAAGCATTGCATATGGTTAGTTTTATTAAAAGCCGATATAACTTAAAGCATTGCATATGGTTAGTTTTATTAAAAACGGATATAACTCAGTGCATTGCATTTTGTTAGTTTTACTAAAAACTGATATAACTTAAGGCATGGTATATGGTTAGTTTTATTAAAAACTGATATAACTCAGTGCATTGCATTTTGTTAGTTTTATTTAAAACTGATATAACTTAAAGCATTGCAAATGGTTAGTTTTATTAAAAACTGATATAACTCAGTGCATTACATTTTGTTAGTTTTATTAAAAACTGATATAACTTAAAGCATTGCATATGGTTAGTTTTATTAAAAACGGATATAACTCAGTGCATTGCATTTTGTTAGTTTTATTAAAAACTGATATAACTTAAAGCATGGCATATGGTTAGTTTTATTAAAAACTGATATAACTCAATGCATTGCATTTTGTTAGTTTTATTAAAAACTGATATAACTTAAAGCATTGCATATGGTTAGTTTTATTAAAAACTGATATAACTCAGTGCATTGCATTTTGTTAGTTATATTAAAAACTGATATAACTTAAAGCATTGCATATGGTTAGTTTTATTAAAAACGGATATAACTTAAAGCATTGCATATGGTTAGTTTTATTAAAAACTGATATAACTCAGTGCATTGCATTTTGTTAGTTTTATTAAAAACTGATATAACTTAAAGCATTGCATATGGTTAGTTTTATTAAAAACTGATATAACTCAATGCATTGCATTTTGTTAGTTTTATTAAAAACTGATATAACTTAAGGCATGGCATATGGTTAGTTTTATTAAAAACTGATATAACTCAATGCATTGCATATGGTTAGTTTTATTAAAAACTGATATAACTTAAAGCATTGCATATGGTTAGTTTTATTAAAAACGGATATAACTCAGTGCATTGCATTTTGTTAGTTTTATTAAAAACTGATATAACTCAATGCATTGCATATGGTTAGTTTTATTAAAAACTGATATAACTTAAAGCATTGCATATGGTTAGTTTTATTAAAAACTGATATAACTCAATGCATTTCATATGGTTAGTTTTATTAAAAACTGATATAACTTAAAGCATTGCAAATGGTTAGTTTTATTAAAAACTGATATAACTCAATGCATTGCATTTTGTTAGTTTTATTAAAAACTGATATAACTTAAAGCATTGCATATGGTTAGTTTTTCATAACTGTTATAACTCAATGCATTGCATATGGTTAGTTTTATTAAAAACTGATATAACTTAAAGCATTGCATATGGTTAGTTTTATTAAAAACTGATATAACTCAATGCATTGCATATGGTTAGTTTTATTAAAAACTGATATAACTTAAAGCATTGCATATGGTAAGTTTTATTAAAAACTGATATAACTCAATGCATTGCATATGGTTAGTTTTATTAAAAACTGATATAACTTAAAGCATTGCATATGGTTAGTTTTATTAAAAACTGATATAACTCAATGCATTGCATTTTGTTAGTTTTATTAAAAACTGATATAACTTAAAGCATTGCATATGGATAGTTTTATTAAAAACTGATCTAACTCAATGCATTGCATATGGTTAGTTTTATTAAAAACTGATATAACTTAAAGCATTGCATATGGTTAGTTTTATTAAAAACTGATATAACTCAATGCATTGCATATGGTTAGTTTTATTAAAAACTGATATAACTCAATGCATTGCATTTTGTTAGTTTTATTAAAAACTGATATAACTTAAAGCATTGCATATGGTTAGTTTTATTAAAAACTGATATAACTCAATGCATTGCATTTTGTTAGTTTTATTAAAAATTGATATAACTTAAAGCATTGCTTATGGTTAGTTTTATTAAAAACTGATATAACTCAATGCATTGCATATGGTTAGTTTTATTAAAAACTGATATAACTTAAAGCATTGCATATGGTTAGTTTTAATAAAAACTGATATAATTCAATGCATTGCGTTTTGTTAGTTTTATTAAAAACTGATATAACTTAAAGCATTGCATATGGTTAGTTTTATTAAAAACTGATATAACTCAATGCATTGCATTTTGTTAGTTTTATTAAAAACTGATATAACTTAAAGCATTGCATATGGTTAGTTTTATTAAAAACTGTTATAACTCAATGCATTGCATTTTGTTAGTTTTATTAAAAACTGATAGAACTTAAAGCATTGCATATGGTTAGTTTTATTAAAGAGTGATATAATTTAAAGCATTGCATATGGTTAGTTTTATTAAAAACTGATATAACTTAAAGCATTGCATATGGTTGGTTTTATTAAAAACTGATATAACTCAATGCATTGCATTTTGTTAGTTTTATTAAAAACTGATATAACTTAAAGCATTGCATATGGTTAGTTTTATTAAAAACTGATATAACTCAATGCATTGCATTTTGTTAGTTTTATTAAAAACTGATATAACTTAAAGCATTGCATATGGTTAGTTTTGTTAAAAACTGATATAACTCAATGCATTGCATTTTGTTAGTTTTATTAAAAACTGATATAACTTAAAGCATTGCATATGGTTAGTTTTATTAAACACTGATATAACTCAATGCATTGCATTTTGTTAGTTTTATTAAAAACTGATATAACTTAAAGCATTGCATATGGTTAGTTTTATTAAAAACTGATATAACTCAATGCATTGCATTTTGTTAGTTTTATTAAAAACTGATATAACTTAAAGCATTGCATATGGTTAGTTTTATTAAAAACTGATATAACTCAATGCATTGCATTTTGTTAGTTTTATTAAAAACTGATATAACTTAAAGCATTGCATATGGTTCGTTTTATTAAAAACTGATATTACTCAATGCATTGCATTTTGTTAGTTTTATTAAAAACTGATATAACTTAAAGCATTGCATATGGTTAGTTTTATTAAAAACTGATATAACTTAAGGCATGGCATATGGTTAGTTTTATTAAAAACTGATATAACTTAAAGCATTGCATATGGTTAGTTTTATTAAAAACTGATATAACTCAATGCATTGCATATGGTTAGTTTTATTAAAAACTGATATAACTTAAAGCATTGCATATGGTTTGTTTTATTAAAAACTGATATAACTCAATGCATTTCATATGGTTAGTTTTATTAAAAACTGATATAACTTAAAGCATTGCATATGGTTAGTTTTATTAAAAACTGATATAACTCAATGCATTGCATTTTGTTAGTTTTATTAAAAACTGATATAACTTAAAGCATTGCATATGGTTAGTTTTATTAAAAACTGATATAACTCAGTGCATTGCATTTTGTTAGTTTTATTAAAAACTGATATAACTTAAAGCATTGTATAAGGTTAGTTTTATTAAAAACTGATATAACTCAATGCATTGCATTTTGTTAGTTTTATTAAAAACTGATATAACTAAAAGCATTGCATATGGTTAGTTTTATTAAAAACTGATATAACTTAAAGCATTGCCTATGGTTAGTTTTATTAAAAACTGATATAACTCAATGCATTGCATTTTGTTAGTTTTATTAAAAACTGATATAACTTAAAGCATTGCATTTTGTTAGTTTTATTAAAAACTGATATAACTTAAAGCATTGCATATGGTTAGTTTTATTAAAAACTGATATAACTCAATGCATTGCATTTTGTTAGTTTTATTAAAAACTGATATAACTTAAAGCAATGCATATGGTTAGTTTTATTAAAAACTGATATAACTTAAACCATTGCATATGGATAGTTTTATTAAAAACTGATATAACTCAATGCATTGCATTTTGTTAGTTTTATTAAAAACTGATATAACTTAAAGCATTGCATATGGTTAGTTTTATTAAAAACTGATATAACTCAATGCATTGCATTTTGTTAGTTTTATTAAAAACTGATATAACTTAAAGCATTGCATATGGTTAGTTTTATTAAAAACTGATATAACTCAGTGCATTGCATTTTGTTAGTTTTATTAAAAACTGATATAACTTAAAGCATTGCATATGGTTAGTTTTATTAAAAACTGATATAACTCAATGCATTGCATTTTGTTAGTTTTATTAAAAACTGATATAACTTAAAGCATTACATATGGTTAGTTTTATTAAAAACTGATATAACTCAGTGCATTGCATTTTGTTAGTTTTATTAAAAACTGATATAACTTAAAGCATTGCATATGGTTAGTTTTATTAAAAACTGATATAACTCAGTGCATTGCATTTTGTTAGTTTTATTAAAAACTGATATAACTTAAAGCATTGCATATGGTTAGTTTTATTAAAAACTGATATAACTCAGTGCATTGCATTTTGTTAGTTTTTTTTAAAACTGATATAACTTAAAGCATTGCATATGGTTAGTTTTATTAAAAACTGATATATTTCAGTGCATTGCATTTTGTTAGTTTTATTAAAAACTGATATAACTTAAAGCATTGCATATGGTTAGTTATATTAAAAACTGATATAACTCAGTGCATTGCATTTTGTTAGTTTTATTAAAAACTGATATAACTTAAAGCATTGCATATGGTTAGTTTTATTAAAAACTGATATAACTCAATGCATTGCATTTTGTTAGTTTTATTAAAAACTGATATAACTTAAAGCATTGCATATGGTTAGTTTTATTAAAAACTGATATAACTCAGTGCATTGCATTTTGTTAGTTTTATTAAAAACTGATATAACTTAAAGCATTGCATATGGTTAGTTTTTTTAAAAACTGATATAACTCAGTGCATTGCATTTTGTTAGTTTTATTAAAAACTGATATAACTTAAAGCATTGCATATGGTTAGTTTTATTAAAAACTGATATAACTCAATGCATTGCATTTTGTTAGTTTTATTAAAAACTGATATAACTTAAAGCATTGCATATGGTTAGTTTTATTAAAAACTGATATAACTCAGTGCATTGCATTTTGTTAGTTTTATTAAAAACTGATATAACTTAAAGCATTGCATATGGTTAGTTTTATTAAAAACTGATATAACTCAGTGCATTGCATTTTGTTAGTTTTATTAAAAACTGATATAACTTAAAGCATTGCATATGGTTAGTTTTATTAAAAACTGATATAACTCAGTGCATTGCATTTTGTTAGTTTTATTAAAAACTGATATAACTTAAAGCATTGCATATGGTTAGTTTTATTAAAAACTGATATAACTCAGTGCATTGCATTTTGTTAGTTTTATTAAAAACTGATATAACTTAAAGCATTGCATATGGTTAGTTTTATTAAAAACTGATATAACTTAAAGCATTGCATATGGTTAGTTTTATTAAAAACGGATATAACTCTGTGCATTGCATTTTGTTAGTTTTATTAAAAACTGATATAACTTAAAGCATTGCATATGGTTAGTTTTATTAAAAACTGATATAACTCAGTGCATTGCATTTTGTTAGTTTTATTAAAAACTGATATAACTTAAAGCATTGCATATGGTTAGTTTTATTAAAAACTGATATAACTCAGTGCATTGCATTTTGTTAGTTTTATTAAAAACTGATATAACTTAAAGCATTGCATATGGTTAGTTTTATTAAAAACTGATATAACTTAAGACATGGCATATGGTTAGTTTTATTAAAAACTGACATATCTCAGTGCATTGCATTTTGTTAGTTTTATTAAAAACTGATATAACTTAAAGCATTGCATATGGTTGGTTTTATTAAAAACTGATATAACTCAATGCATTGCATTTTGTTAGTTTTATTAAAAACTGATATAACTTAAAGCATTGCATATGGTTAGTTTTATTAAAAACTGATATAACTCAATGCATTGCATTTTGTTAGTTTTATTAAAAACTGATATAACTTAAAGCATTGCATATGGTTAGTTTTGTTAAAAACTGATATAACTCAATGCATTGCATTTTGTTAGTTTTATTAAAAACTGATATAACTTAAAGCATTGCATATGGTTAGTTTTATTAAACACTGATATAACTCAATGCATTGCATTTTGTTAGTTTTATTAAAAACTGATATAACTTAAAGCATTGCATATGGTTAGTTTTATTAAAAACTGATATAACTCAATGCATTGCATTTTGTTAGTTTTATTAAAAACTGATATAACTTAAAGCATTGCATATGGTTAGTTTTATTAAAAACTGATATAACTCAATGCATTGCATTTTGTTAGTTTTATTAAAAACTGATATAACTTAAAGCATTGCATATGGTTCGTTTTATTAAAAACTGATATTACTCAATGCATTGCATTTTGTTAGTTTTATTAAAAACTGATATAACTTAAAGCATTGCATATGGTTAGTTTTATTAAAAACTGATATAACTTAAGGCATGGCATATGGTTAGTTTTATTAAAAACTGATATAACTTAAAGCATTGCATATGGTTAGTTTTATTAAAAACTGATATAACTCAATGCATTGCATATGGTTAGTTTTATTAAAAACTGATATAACTTAAAGCATTGCATATGGTTTGTTTTATTAAAAACTGATATAACTCAATGCATTTCATATGGTTAGTTTTATTAAAAACTGATATAACTTAAAGCATTGCATATGGTTAGTTTTATTAAAAACTGATATAACTCAATGCATTGCATTTTGTTAGTTTTATTAAAAACTGATATAACTTAAAGCATTGCATATGGTTAGTTTTATTAAAAACTGATATAACTCAGTGCATTGCATTTTGTTAGTTTTATTAAAAACTGATATAACTTAAAGCATTGTATAAGGTTAGTTTTATTAAAAACTGATATAACTCAATGCATTGCATTTTGTTAGTTTTATTAAAAACTGATATAACTAAAAGCATTGCATATGGTTAGTTTTATTAAAAACTGATATAACTTAAAGCATTGCCTATGGTTAGTTTTATTAAAAACTGATATAACTCAATGCATTGCATTTTGTTAGTTTTATTAAAAACTGATATAACTTAAAGCATTGCATTTTGTTAGTTTTATTAAAAACTGATATAACTTAAAGCATTGCATATGGTTAGTTTTATTAAAAACTGATATAACTCAATGCATTGCATTTTGTTAGTTTTATTAAAAACTGATATAACTTAAAGCAATGCATATGGTTAGTTTTATTAAAAACTGATATAACTTAAACCATTGCATATGGATAGTTTTATTAAAAACTGATATAACTCAATGCATTGCATTTTGTTAGTTTTATTAAAAACTGATATAACTTAAAGCATTGCATATGGTTAGTTTTATTAAAAACTGATATAACTCAATGCATTGCATTTTGTTAGTTTTATTAAAAACTGATATAACTTAAAGCATTGCATATGGTTAGTTTTATTAAAAACTGATATAACTCAGTGCATTGCATTTTGTTAGTTTTATTAAAAACTGATATAACTTAAAGCATTGCATATGGTTAGTTTTATTAAAAACTGATATAACTCAATGCATTGCATTTTGTTAGTTTTATTAAAAACTGATATAACTTAAAGCATTACATATGGTTAGTTTTATTAAAAACTGATATAACTCAGTGCATTGCATTTTGTTAGTTTTATTAAAAACTGATATAACTTAAAGCATTGCATATGGTTAGTTTTATTAAAAACTGATATAACTCAGTGCATTGCATTTTGTTAGTTTTATTAAAAACTGATATAACTTAAAGCATTGCATATGGTTAGTTTTATTAAAAACTGATATAACTCAGTGCATTGCATTTTGTTAGTTTTTTTTAAAACTGATATAACTTAAAGCATTGCATATGGTTAGTTTTATTAAAAACTGATATATTTCAGTGCATTGCATTTTGTTAGTTTTATTAAAAACTGATATAACTTAAAGCATTGCATATGGTTAGTTATATTAAAAACTGATATAACTCAGTGCATTGCATTTTGTTAGTTTTATTAAAAACTGATATAACTTAAAGCATTGCATATGGTTAGTTTTATTAAAAACTGATATAACTCAATGCATTGCATTTTGTTAGTTTTATTAAAAACTGATATAACTTAAAGCATTGCATATGGTTAGTTTTATTAAAAACTGATATAACTCAGTGCATTGCATTTTGTTAGTTTTATTAAAAACTGATATAACTTAAAGCATTGCATATGGTTAGTTTTTTTAAAAACTGATATAACTCAGTGCATTGCATTTTGTTAGTTTTATTAAAAACTGATATAACTTAAAGCATTGCATATGGTTAGTTTTATTAAAAACTGATATAACTCAATGCATTGCATTTTGTTAGTTTTATTAAAAACTGATATAACTTAAAGCATTGCATATGGTTAGTTTTATTAAAAACTGATATAACTCAGTGCATTGCATTTTGTTAGTTTTATTAAAAACTGATATAACTTAAAGCATTGCATATGGTTAGTTTTATTAAAAACTGATATAACTCAGTGCATTGCATTTTGTTAGTTTTATTAAAAACTGATATAACTTAAAGCATTGCATATGGTTAGTTTTATTAAAAACTGATATAACTCAGTGCATTGCATTTTGTTAGTTTTATTAAAAACTGATATAACTTAAAGCATTGCATATGGTTAGTTTTATTAAAAACTGATATAACTCAGTGCATTGCATTTTGTTAGTTTTATTAAAAACTGATATAACTTAAAGCATTGCATATGGTTAGTTTTATTAAAAACTGATATAACTTAAAGCATTGCATATGGTTAGTTTTATTAAAAACGGATATAACTCTGTGCATTGCATTTTGTTAGTTTTATTAAAAACTGATATAACTTAAAGCATTGCATATGGTTAGTTTTATTAAAAACTGATATAACTCAGTGCATTGCATTTTGTTAGTTTTATTAAAAACTGATATAACTTAAAGCATTGCATATGGTTAGTTTTATTAAAAACTGATATAACTCAGTGCATTGCATTTTGTTAGTTTTATTAAAAACTGATATAACTTAAAGCATTGCATATGGTTAGTTTTATTAAAAACTGATATAACTTAAGACATGGCATATGGTTAGTTTTATTAAAAACTGACATATCTCAGTGCATTGCATTTTGTTAGTTTTATTAAAAACTGATATAACTTAAAGCATTGCATATGGTTAGTTATATTAAAAACTGATATAACTCAGTGCATTGCATTTTGTTAGTTTTATTAAAAACTGATATAACTCAGTGCATTGCAATTTGTTAGTTTTATTAAAAACTGATATAACTTAAAGCATTGCATATGGTTAGTTATATTAAAAACTGATATAACTCAGTGCATTGCATTTTGTTAGTTTTATTAAAAACGGATATAACTCAATGCATTGCATTTTGTTAGTTTTATTAAGAACTGATATAACTTAGGGCATGGCATATGGTTAGTTTTAATAAAAACTGATATAACTCAGTGCATTGCATTTTGTTAGTTTTTTTAAAAACTGATATAACTTAAAGCATTGCATATGGTTAGTTTTATTAAAAACTGATATATTTCAGTGCATTGCATTTTGTTAGTTTTATTAAAAACTGATATAACTTAAAGCATTGCATATGGTTAGTTATATTAAAAACTGATATAACTCAGTGCATTGCATTTTGTTAGTTTTATTAAAAACTGATATAACTCAGTGCATTGCATTTTGTTAGTTTTATTAAAAACTGATATAACTTAAAGCATTGTATATGGTTAGTTTTATTAAAAACTGATATAACTCAATGTATTGCATTTTGTTAGTTTTATTAAAAACTGATATAACTTAAAGCATTGCATATGGTTAGTTTTATTAAAAACAGATATAACTTAAAGCATTGCCTATGGTTAGTTTTATTAAAAACTGATATAACTCAATGCATTGCATTTTGTTAGTTTTATTAAAAACTGATATAACTTAAAGCATTGCATATGGTTAGTTTTATTAAAAATTGATATAACTCATTGCATTGCATTTTGTTAGTTTTATTAAAAACTGATATAACTCAATGCGTTGCATTTTGTTAGTTTTATTAAAAACTGATATAACTTAAAGCATTGCATATGGTTAGTTTTATTAAAAACTGATATAACTCAATGCATTGCATTTTGTTAGTTTTATTAAAAACTGATATAACTTAAAGCATTGCATATGGTTAGTTTTATTAAAAACTGATATAACTCAGTGCATTGCATTTTGTTAGTTTTATTAAAAACTGATATAACTTAAAGCATTGCGTATGGTTAGTTTTATTAAAAACTGATATAACTCAATGCATTGCATTTTGTTAGTTTTATTAAAAACTGATATAACAAAGCATTGCATATGGTTAGTTTTATTAAAAACTGATATAACTCAGTGCATTGCATTTTATTAGTTTTATTAAAAACTGATATAACTTAAAGCATTGCATATGGTTAGTTTTATTAAAAACTGATATAACTCAGTGCATTGCATTTTGTTAGTTTTATTAAAAACTGATATAACTTAAAGCATTGCATATGGTTAGTTTTATTAAAAACTGATATAACTCAGTGCATTGCATTTTGTTAGTTTTATTAAAAACTGATATAATTTAAAGCATTGCATATGGTTAGTTTTATTAAAAACTGATATAACTCAATGCATTGCATTTTGTTAGTTTTATTAAAAATTGATATAACTTAAAGCATTGCATATGGTTAGTTTTATTAAAAACTGATATAACTCAGTGCATTGCATTTTGTTAGTTTTATTAAAAACTGATATAACTTAAAGCAATGCATATGGTTAGTTTTATTAAAATTTGATATAACTCAGTGCATTGCATTTTGTTAGTTTTATTAAAAACTGATATAACTTAAAGCATTGCATATGGTTAGTTTTATTAAAAACTGATATAACTCAGTGCATTGCATTTTGTTAGTTTTATTAAAAACTGATATAACTTAAAGCATTGCAAATGGTTAGTTTTATTAAAAACTGATATAACTCAGTGCATTGCATTTTGTTAGTTTTATTAAAAACTGATATAACTTAAAGCATTGCATATGGTTAGTTTTATTAAAACTGATATAACTTAAAGCATTGCATATGGTTAGTTTTATTAAAAACTGATATAACTTAAAGCATTGCATATGGTTAGTTTTATTAAAAACGGATATAACTCTGTGCATTGCATTTTGTTAGTTTTATTAAAAACTGATATAACTTAAAGCATTGCATATGGTTAGTTTTATTAAAAACTGATATAACTCAATGCATTGCATTTTGTTAGTTTTATTAAAAATTGATATAACTTAAAGCATTGCATATGGTTAGTTTTATTAAAAACTGATATAACTCAGTGCATTGCATTTTGTTAGTTTTATTAAAAACTGATATAATTTAAAGCATTGCATATGGTTAGTTTTATTAAAAACTGATATAACTCAATGCATTGCATTTTGTTAGTTTTATTAAAAATTGATATAACTTAAAGCATTGCATATGGTTAGTTTTATTAAAAACTGATATAACTCAGTGCATTGCATTTTGTTAGTTTTATTAAAAACTGATATAACTTAAAGCAATGCATTTTGTTAGTTTTATTAAAAACTGATATAATTTAAAGCATTGCATATGGTTAGTTTTATTAAAAACTGATATAACTCAATGCATTGCATTTTGTTAGTTTTATTAAAAATTGATATAACTTAAAGCATTGCATATGGTTAGTTTTATTAAAAACTGATATAACTCAGTGCATTGCATTTTGTTAGTTTTATTAAAAACTGATATAACTTAAAGCAATGCATATGGTTAGTTTTATTAAAATTTGATATAACTCAGTGCATTGCATTTTGTTAGTTTTATTAAAAACTGATATAACTTAAAGCATTGCATATGGTTAGTTTTATTAAAAACTGATATAACTCAGTGCATTGCATTTTGTTAGTTTTATTAAAAACTGATATAACTCAGTGCATTGCATTTTGTTAGTTTTTTTAAAAACTGATATAACTTAAAGCATTGCATATGGTTAGTTTTATTAAAAACTGATATATTTCAGTGCATTGCATTTTGTTAGTTTTATTAAAAACTGATATAACTTAAAGCATTGCATATGGTTAGTTATATTAAAAACTGATATAACTCAGTGCATTGCATTTTGTTAGTTTTATTAAAAACTGATATAACTCAGTGCATTGCATTTTGTTAGTTTTATTAAAAACTGATATAACTTAAAGCATTGTATATGGTTAGTTTTATTAAAAACTGATATAACTCAATGCATTGCATTTTGTTAGTTTTATTAAAAACTGATATAACTTAAAGCATTGCATATGGTTAGTTTTATTAAAAACAGATATAACTTAAAGCATTGCCTATGGTTAGTTTTATTAAAAACTGATATAACTCAATGCATTGCATTTTGTTAGTTTTATTAAAAACTGATATAACTTAAAGCATTGCATATGGTTAGTTTTATTAAAAATTGATATAACTTAAAGCATTGCGTATGGTTAGTTTTATTAAAAACTGATATAACTCAATGCATTGCATTTTGTTAGTTTTATTAAAAACTGATATAACAAAGCATTGCATATGGTTAGTTTTATTAAAAACTGATATAACTCAGTGCATTGCATTTTATTAGTTTTATTAAAAACTGATATAACTTAAAGCATTGCATATGGTTAGTTTTATTAAAAACTGATATAACTCAGTGCATTGCATTTTGTTAGTTT
Organism: Ceratitis rosa; assembly: GCA_037013455.1. NCBI lineage: Eukaryota > Metazoa > Arthropoda > Insecta > Diptera > Tephritidae > Ceratitis > Ceratitis rosa. Next base: position 331,579 of record JAWMAG010000120.1, on the reverse strand, counting down.
TATTAAAAACTGATATAACTTAAAGCATTGCATATGGTTAGTTTTATTAAAAACTGATATAACTCAGTGCATTGCATTTTGTTAGTTTTATTAAAAACTGATATAATTTAAAGCATTGCATATGGTTAGTTTTATTAAAAACTGATATAACTCAATGCATTGCATTTTGTTAGTTTTATTAAAAATTGATATAACTTAAAGCATTGCATATGGTTAGTTTTATTAAAAACTGATATAACTCAGTGCATTGCATTTTGTTAGTTTTATTAAAAACTGATATAACTTAAAGCAATGCATATGGTTAGTTTTATTAAAATTTGATATAACTCAGTGCATTGCATTTTGTTAGTTTTATTAAAAACTGATATAACTTAAAGCATTGCATATGGTTAGTTTTATTAAAAACTGATATAACTCAGTGCATTGCATTTTGTTAGTTTTATTAAAAACTGATATAACTTAAAGCATTGCAAATGGTTAGTTTTATTAAAAACTGATATAACTCAGTGCATTGCATTTTGTTAGTTTTATTAAAAACTGATATAACTTAAAGCATTGCATATGATTAGTTTTATTAAAACTGATATAACTTAAAGCATTGCATATGGTTAGTTTTATTAAAAACTGATATAACTTAAAGCATTGCATATGGTTAGTTTTATTAAAAACGGATATAACTCTGTGCATTGCATTTTGTTAGTTTTATTAAAAACTGATATAACTTAAAGCATTGCATATGGTTAGTTTTATTAAAAACTGATATAACTCAATGCATTGCATTTTGTTAGTTTTATTAAAAATTGATATAACTTAAAGCATTGCATATGGTTAGTTTTATTAAAAACTGATATAACTCAGTGCATTGCATTTTGTTAGTTTTATTAAAAACTGATATAATTTAAAGCATTGCATATGGTTAGTTTTATTAAAAACTGATATAACTCAATGCATTGCATTTTGTTAGTTTTATTAAAAATTGATATAACTTAAAGCATTGCATATGGTTAGTTTTATTAAAAACTGATATAACTCAGTGCATTGCATTTTGTTAGTTTTATTAAAAACTGATATAACTTAAAGCAATGCATATGGTTAGTTTTATTAAAATTTGATATAACTCAGTGCATTGCATTTTGTTAGTTTTATTAAAAACTGATATAACTTAAAGCATTGCATATGGTTAGTTTTATTAAAAACTGATATAACTCAGTGCATTGCATTTTGTTAGTTTTATTAAAAACTGATATAACTCAGTGCATTGCATTTTGTTAGTTTTATTAAAAACTGATATAACTTAAAGCATTGCAAATGGTTAGTTTTATTAAAAACTGATATAACTCAGTGCATTGCATTTTGTTAGTTTTATTAAAAACTGATATAACTTAAAGCATTGCATATGGTTAGTTTTATTAAAAACTGATATAACTTAAAGCATTGCATATGGTTAGTTTTATTAAAAACTGATATAACTTAAAGCATTGCATATGGTTAGTTTTATTAAAAACGGATATAACTCTGTGCATTGCATTTTGTTAGTTTTATTAAAAACTGATATAACTTAAAGCATTGCATATGGTTAGTTTTATTAAAAACTGATATAACTCAGTGCATTGCATTTTGTTAGTTTTATTAAAAACTGATATAACTTGAAGCATTGCATATGGTTAGTTTTATTAAAAACGGGTATAACTCAGTGCATTGCATTTTGTTAGTTTTATTAAAAACTGATATAACTTAAAGCATTGCATATGGTTAGTTTTATTAAAAACTGATATAACTCAATGCATTGCATATGGTTAGTTTTATTAAAAACTGATATAACTTAAAGCATTGCATATGGTTAGTTTTATTAAAAACTGATATAAGTCAATGCATTGCATATGGTTAGTTTTATTAAAAACTGATATAACTTAAAGCATTGCATATGGTTGGTTTTATTAAAAACTGATATAACTCAATGCATTGCATTTTGTTAGTTTTATTAAAAACTGATTTAACTTAAAGCATTGCATATGGTTAGTTTTATTAAAAACTGATATAACTCAATGCATTGCATTTTGTTAGTTTTATTAAAAACTGATATAACTTAAAGCATTGCATATGGTTAGTTTTATTAAAAACTGATATAACTCAATGCATTGCATTTTGTTAGTCTTATTAAAAACTGATATAACTTAAAGCATTGCATATGGTTAGTTTTATTAAAAACTGATATAACTCAATGCATTGCATATGGTTAGTTTTATTAAAAACTGATATAACTTAAAGCATTGCATATGGTTAGTTTTATTAAAAACTGATATAACCCAATGCATTGCATTTTGTTAGTTTTATTAAAAACTGATATAACTTAAAGCATTGCATATGGTTAGTTTTATTAAAAACTGATATAACTCAATGCATTGCATATGGTTAGTTTTATTAAAAACTGATATAACTTAAAGCATTGCATATGGTTAGTTTTATTAAAAACTGATATAACTCAATGCATTGCATTTTGTTAGTTTTATTAAAAACTGATATAACTTAAAGCATTGCATATGGTTAGTTTTATTAAAAACTGATATAACTCAGTGCATTGCATTTTGTTAGTTTTATTAAAAACTGATATAACTTAAAGCATTGCATATGGTTAGTTTTATTAAAAACTGATATAACTTAAAGCATTGCATATGGTTAGTTTTATTAAAAACTGATATAACTTAAAGCATTGCATATGGTTAGTTTTATTAAAAACTGATATAACTCAATGCATTGCATATGGTTAGTTTTATTAAAAACTGATATAACTTAAAGCATTGCATATGGTTAGTTTTATTAAAAACTGATATAACTCAGTGCATTGCATTTTGTTAGGTTTATTAAAAACTGATATAACTTAAAGCATTGCATATGGTTAGTTTTATTAAAAACTGATATAACTCAATGCATTGCATTTTGTTAGTTTTATTAAAAACTGATATAACTTAAAGCATTGCATATGGTTAGTTTTATTAAAATTTGATATAACTCAGTGCATTGCATTTTGTTAGTTTTATTAAAACCTGATATAACTTAAAGCATTGTATATGGTTAGTTTTATTAAAAACTGATATAGCTCAATGCATTGCATTTTGTTAGTTTTATTAAAAACTGATATAACTTAAAGCATTGCTTATGGTTAGTTTTATTAAAAACTGATATAACTTAAAGCATTGCCTATGGTTAGTTTTATTAAAAACTGATATAACTCAATGCATTGCATTTTGTTAGTTTTATTAAAAACTGATATAACTTAAAGCATTGCATATGGTTAGTTTTATTAAAAACTGATATAACTCAATGCATTGCATTTTGTTAGTTTTATTAAAAACTGATATAACTTAAAGCATTGCATATGGTTAGTTTTATTAAAAACTGATATAACTCAGTGCATTGCATTTTGTTAGTTTTATTAAAAACTGATATAACTTAAAGCATTGCATATGGTTAGTTTTATTAAAAACTGATATAACTCAATGCATTGCATTTTGTTAGTTTTATTAAAAACTGATATAACTTAAAGCATTGCATATGGTTAGTTTTATTAAAAACTGATATAACTTAAAGCATTGCATATGGTTAGTTTTATTAAAAACTGATATAACTCAATGCATTGCATTTTGTTAGTTTTATTAAAAACTGAAATAACTTAAAGCATTGCATATGGTTAGTTTTATTAAAAACTGATATAACTCAATGCATTGCATTTTGTTAGTTTTATTAAAAACTGATATAACTTAAAGCATTGCATATGGTTAGTTTTATTAAAAACTGATATAACTCAGTGCATTGCATTTTGTTAGTTTTATTAAAAACTGATATAACTTAAAGCATTGCATATGGTTAGTTTTATTAAAAACTGATATAACTCAATGCATTGCATTTTGTTAGTTTTATTAAAAACTGATATAACTTAAAGCATTGCATATGGTTAGTTTTATTAAAAACTGATATAACTCAGTGCATTGCATTTTGTTAGTTTTATAAAAACTGATATAACTTAAAGCATTCCATATGGTTAGTTTTATTAAAAACTGATATAACTCAGTGCATTGCATTTTGTTAGTTTTATTAAAAACTGATATAACTTAAAGCATTGCATATGGTTAGTTTTATTAAAAACTGATATAACTTAAAGCATTGCATATGGTTAGTTTTATTAAAAACGGATATAACTCTGTGCATTGCATTTTGTTAGTTTTATTAAAAACTGATATAACTTAAAGCATTGCATATGGTTAGTTTTATTAAAAACTGATATAACTCAGTGCATTGCATTTTGTTAGTTTTATTAAAAACTGATATAACTTAAAGCATTGCATATGGTTAGTTTTACTAAAAACGGATATAACTCAGTGCATTGCATTTTGTTAGTTTTATTAAAAACTGATATAACTTAAAGCATTGCATGTGGTTAGTTTTATTAAAAACTGATATAACTCAATGCATTGCATATGGTTAGTTTTATTAAAAACTGATATAACTTAAAGCATTGCATATGGTTAGTTTTATTAAAAACTGATATAAGTCAATGCATTGCATATGGTTAGTTTTATTAAAAACTGATATAACTTAAAGCATTGCATATGGTTGGTTTTATTAAAAACTGATATAACTCAATGCATTGCATTTTGTTAGTTTTATTAAAAACTGATATAACTTAAAGCATTGCATATGGTTAGTTTTATTAAAAACTGATATAACTCAATGCATTGCATTTTGTTAGTTTTATTAAAAACTGATATAACTTAAAGCATTGCATATGGTTAGTTTTATTAAAAACTGATATAACTCAGTGCATTGCATTTTGTTAGTTTTATTAAAAACTGATATAACTTAAAGCATTGCATATGGTTAGTTTTACTAAAAACGGATATAACTCAGTGCATTGCATTTTGTTAGTTTTATTAAAAACTGATATAACTTAAAGCATTGCATGTGGTTAGTTTTATTAAAAACTGATATAACTCAATGCATTGCATATGGTTAGTTTTATTAAAAACTGATATAACTTAAAGCATTGCATATGGTTAGTTTTATTAAAAACTGATATAAGTCAATGCATTGCATATGGTTAGTTTTATTAAAAACTGATATAACTTAAAGCATTGCATATGGTTGGTTTTATTAAAAACTGATATAACTCAATGCATTGCATTTTGTTAGTTTTATTAAAAACTGATATAACTTAAAGCATTGCATATGGTTAGTTTTATTAAAAACTGATATAACTCAATGCATTGCATTTTGTTAGTTTTATTAAAAACTGATATAACTTAAAGCATTGCATATGGTTAGTTTTATTAAAAACTGATATAACTCAGTGCATTGCATTTTGTTAGTTTTATTAAAAACTGATATAACTTAAAGCATTGCATATGGTTAGTTTTATTAAAAACGGATATAACTCAGTGCATTGCATTTTGTTAGTTTTATTAAAAACTGATATAACTTAAAGCATTGCATATGGTTAGTTTTATTAAAAACTGATATAACTCAATGCATTGCATATGGTTAGTTTTATTAAAAACTGATATAACTTAAAGCATTGCATATGGTTAGTTTTATTAAAAACTGATATAAGTCAATGCATTGCATATGGTTAGTTTTATTAAAAACTGATATAACTTAAAGCATTGCATATGGTTGGTTTTATTAAAAACTGATATAACTCAATGCATTGCATTTTGTTAGTTTTATTAAAAACTGATATAACTTAAAGCATTGCATATGGTTAGTTTTATTAAAAACTGATATAACTCAATGCATTGCATTTTGTTAGTTTTATTAAAAACTGATATAACTCAAAGCATTGCATTTTGTTAGTTTTATTAAAAACTGATATAACTTAAAGCATTGCATATGGTTAGTTTTATTAAAAACTGATATAACTCAATGCATTGCATTTTGTTAGTTTTATTGAAATCTGATATAACTTAAAGCATTGCATATGGTTAGTTTTATTAAAAACTGATATAACTCAATGCATTGCATTTTGTTAGTTTTATTAAAAACTGATATAACTTAAAGCATTGCATATGGTTAGTTTTATTAAAAACTGATATAACTCAATGCATTGCATTTTGTTAGTTTTATTGAAATCTGATATAACTTAAAGCATTGCATATGGTTAGTTTTATTAAAAACTGATATAACTCAATGCATTGCATTTTGTTAGTTTTATTAAAAACTGATATAACTTAAAGCATTGCATATGGTTAGTTTTATTAAAAACTGATATAACTCAATGCATTGCATTTTGTTAGTTTTATTGAAATCTGATATAACTTAAAGCATTGCATATGGTTAGTTTTATTAAAAACTGATATAACTCAATGCATTGCATTTTGTTAGTTTTATTAAAAACTGATATAACTTAAAGCATTACATATGGTTAGTTTTATTAAAAACTGATATAACTCAGCGCATTGCATTTTGTCAGTTTTATTAAAAACTGATATAACTTAAAGCATTGCATATGGTTAGTTTTATTAAAAACTGATATAACTCAGTGCATTGCATTTTGTTAGTTTTATTAAAAACTGATATAACTTAAAGCATTGCATTTGGTTAGTTTTATTAAAAACGGATATAACTCAATGCATTGCATATGGTTAGTTTTATTAAAAACTGATATAACTCAATGCATTGCATTTTGTTAGTTTTATTGAAATCTGATATAACTTAAAGCATTGCATATGGTTAGTTTTATTAAAAACTGATATAACTCAATGCATTGCATATGGTTAGTTTTATTAAAAACTGATATAACTTAAAGCATTGCATATGGTTGGTTTTATTAAAAACTGATATAACTCAAGGCATTGCATTTTGTTAGTTTTATTAAAAACTGATATAACTTAAAGCATTGCATATGGTTAGTTTTATTAAAAACTGATATAACTCAATGCATTGCATTTTGTTAGTTTTATTGAAATCTGATATAACTTAAAGCATTGCATATGGTTAGTTTTATTAAAAACTGATATAACTCAATGCATTGCATATGGTTAGTTTTATTAAAAACTGATATAACTTAAAGCATTGCATATGGTTAGTTTTATTAAAAACTGATATAACTCAATGCATTGCATTTTGTTAGTTTTATTAAAAACTGATATAACTTAAAGCATTGCATATGGTTAGTTTTATTAAAAACTGATATAACTCAATGCATTGCATTTTGTTAGTTTTATTGAAATCTGATATAACTTAAAGCATTGCATATGGTTAGTTTTATTAAAAACTGATATAACTCAATGCATTGCATTTTGTTAGTTTTATTGAAATCTGATATAACTTAAAGCATTGCATATGGTTAGTTTTATTAAAAACTGATATAACTCAATGCATTGCATATGGTTAGTTTTATTAAAAACTGATATAACTTAAAGCATTGCATATGGTTAGTTTTATTAAAAACTGATATAACTCAATGCATTGCATTTTGTTAGTTTTATTGAAATCTGATATAACTTAAAGCATTGCATATGGTTAGTTTTATTAAAAACTGATATAACTCAATGCATTGCATTTTGTTAGTTTTATTAAAAACTGATATAACTTAAAGCATTGCATATGGTTAGTTTTATTAAAAACTGATATAACTCAATGCATTGCATTTTGTTAGTTTTATTGAAATCTGATATAACTTAAAGCATTGCATATGGTTAGTTTTATTAAAAACTGATATAACTCAATGCATTGCATATGGTTAGTTTTATTAAAAACTGATATAACTTAAAGCATTGCATATGGTTAGTTTTATTAAAAACTGATATAACTCAATGCATTGCATTTTGTTAGTTTTATTGAAATCTGATATAACTTAAAGCATTGCATATGGTTAGTTTTATTAAAAACTGATATAACTCAATGCATTGCATTTTGTTAGTTTTATTGAAATCTGATATAACTTAAAGCATTGCATATGGTTAGTTTTATTAAAAACTGATATAACTCAATGCATTGCATTTTGTTAGTTTTATTGAAATCTGATATAACTTAAAGCATTGCATATGGTTAGTTTTATTAAAAACTGATATAACTCAATGCATTGCATTTTGTTAGTTTTATTGAAATCTGATATAACTTAAAGCATTGCATATGGTTAGTTTTATTAAAAACTGATATAACTCAATGCATTGCATTTTGTTAGTTTTATTGAAATCTGATATAACTTAAAGCATTGCATATGGTTAGTTTTATTAAAAACTGATATAACTCAATGCATTGCATTTTGTTAGTTTTATTGAAATCTGATATAACTTAAAGCATTGCATATGGTTAGTTTTATTAAAAACTGATATAACTCAATGCATTGCATTTTGTTAGTTTTATTGAAATCTGATATAACTTAAAGCATTGCATATGGTTAGTTTTATTAAAAACTGATATAACTCAATGCATTGCATTTTGTTAGTTTTATTGAAATCTGATATAACTTAAAGCATTGCATATGGTTAGTTTTATTAAAAACTGATATAACTCAATGCATTGCATTTTGTTAGTTTTATTGAAATCTGATATAACTTAAAGCATTGCATATGGTTAGTTTTATTAAAAACTGATATAACTCAATGCATTGCATTTTGTTAGTTTTATTAAAAACTGATATAACTCAATGCATTGCATTTTGTTAGTTTTATTGAAATCTGATATAACTTAAAGCATTGCATATGGTTAGTTTTATTAAAAACTGATATAACTCAATGCATTGCATTTTGTTAGTTTTATTGAAATCTGATATAACTTAAAGCATTGCATATGGTTAGTTTTATTAAAAACTGATATAACTCAATGCATTGCATATGGTTAGTTTTATTAAAAACTGATATAACTTAAAGCATTGCATATGGTTAGTTTTATTAAAAACTGATATAACTCAATGCATTGCATTTTGTTAGTTTTATTGAAATCTGATATAACTTAAAGCATTGCATATGGTTAGTTTTATTAAAAACTGATATAACTCAATGCATTGCATTTTGTTAGTTTTATTAAAAACTGATATAACTTAAAGCATTGCATATGGTTAGTTTTATTAAAAACTGATATAACTCAATGCATTGCATTTTGTTAGTTTTATTGAAATCAGATATAACTTAAAGCATTGCATATGGTTAGTTTTATTAAAAACTGATATAACTCAATGCATTGCATTTTGTTAGTTTTATTGAAATCTGATATAACTTAAAGCATTGCATATGTTTAGTTTTATTAAAAACTGATATAACTCAATGCATTGCATATGGTTAGTTTTATTAAAAACTGATATAACTTAAAGCATTGCATATGGTTAGTTTTATTAAAAACTGATATAACTCAATGCATTGCATTTTGTTAGTTTTATTGAAATCTGATATAACTTAAAGCATTGCATATGGTTAGTTTTATTAAAAACTGATATAACTCAATGCATTGCATATGGTTAGTTTTATTAAAAACAGATATAACTTAAAGCATTGCATATGGTTAGTTTTATTAAAAACTGATATAACTCAATGCATTGCATTTTGTTAGTTTTATTGAAATCTGATATAACTTAAAGCATTGCATATGGTTAGTTTTATTAAAAACTGATATAACTCAATGCATTGCATTTTGTTAGTTTTATTAAAAACTGATATAACTTAAAGCATTGCATATGGTTAGTTTTATTAAAAACTGATATAACTCAATGCATTGCATATGGTTAGTTTTATTAAAAACTGATATAACTTAAAGCATTGCATATGGTTAGTTTTATTAAAAACTGATATAACTCAATGCATTGCATTTTGTTAGTTTTATTGAAATCTGATATAACTTAAAGCATTGCATATGGTTAGTTTTATTAAAAACTGATATAACTGAATGCATTGCATATGGTTAGTTTTATTAAAAACTGATATAACTTAAAGCATTGCATATGGTTAGTTTTATTAAAAACTGATATAACTCAATGCATTGCATTTTGTTAGTTTTATTGAAATCTGATATAACTTAAAGCATTGCATATGGTTAGTTTTATTAAAAACTGATATAACTCAATGCATTGTATTTTGTTAGTTTTATTAAAAACTGATATAACTTAAAGCATTGCATATGGTTAGTTTTATTAAAAACTGATATAACTCAATGCATTGCATTTTGTTAGTTTTATTGAAATCTGATATAACTTAAAGCATTGCATATGGTTAGTTTTATTAAAAACTGATATAACTCAATGCATTGCATATGGTTAGTTTTATTAAAAACTGATATAACTTAAAGCATTGCATATGGTTAGTTTTATTAAAAACTGATATAACTCAATGCATTGCATTTTGTTAATTTTATTGAAATCTGATATAACTTAAAGCATTGCATATGGTTAGTTTTATTAAAAACTGATATAACTCAATGCATTGCATATGGTTAGTTTTATTAAAAACTGATATAACTTAAAGCATTGCATATGGTTGGTTTTATTAAAAACTGATATAACTCAATGCATTGCATTTTGTTAGTTTTATTAAAAACTGATATAACTTAAAGCATTGCATATGGTTAGTTTTATTAAAAACTGATATAACTCAATGCATTGCATTTTGTTAGTTTTATTGAAATCTGATATAACTTAAAGCATTGCATATGGTTAGTTTTATTAAAAACTGATATAACTCAATGCATTGCATTTTGTTAGTTTTATTGAAATCTGATATAACTTAAAGCATTGCATATGGTTAGTTTTATTAAAAACTGATATAACTCAATGCATTGCATTTTGTTAGTTTTATTAAAAACTGATATAACTCAATGCATTGCATTTTGTTAGTTTTATTGAAATCTGATATAACTTAAAGCATTGCATATGGTTAGTTTTATTAAAAACTGATATAACTCAATGCATTGCATTTTGTTAGTTTTATTGAAATCTGATATAACTTAAAGCATTGCATATGGTTAGTTTTATTAAAAACTGATATAACTCAATGCATTGCATATGGTTAGTTTTATTAAAAACTGATATAACTTAAAGCATTGCATATGGTTAGTTTTATTAAAAACTGATATAACTCAATGCATTGCATTTTGTTAGTTTTATTGAAATCTGATATAACTTAAAGCATTGCATATGGTTAGTTTTATTAAAAACTGATATAACTCAATGCATTGCATTTTGTTAGTTTTATTAAAAACTGATATAACTTAAAGCATTGCATATGGTTAGTTTTATTAAAAACTGATATAACTCAATGCATTGCATTTTGTTAGTTTTATTGAAATCTGATATAACTTAAAGCATTGCATATGGTTAGTTTTATTAAAAACTGATATAACTCAATGCATTGCATTTTGTTAGTTTTATTGAAATCTGATATAACTTAAAGCATTGCATATGGTTAGTTTTATTAAAAACTGATATAACTCAATGCATTGCATATGGTTAGTTTTATTAAAAACTGATATAACTTAAAGCATTGCATATGGTTAGTTTTATTAAAAACTGATATAACTCAATGCATTGCATTTTGTTAGTTTTATTGAAATCTGATATAACTTAAAGCATTGCATATGGTTAGTTTTATTAAAAACTGATATAACTCAATGCATTGCATATGGTTAGTTTTATTAAAAACAGATATAACTTAAAGCATTGCATATGGTTAGTTTTATTAAAAACTGATATAACTCAATGCATTGCATTTTGTTAGTTTTATTGAAATCTGATATAACTTAAAGCATTGCATATGGTTAGTTTTATTAAAAACTGATATAACTCAATGCATTGCATTTTGTTAGTTTTATTAAAAACTGATATAACTTAAAGCATTGCATATGGTTAGTTTTATTAAAAACTGATATAACTCAATGCATTGCATATGGTTAGTTTTATTAAAAACTGATATAACTTAAAGCATTGCATATGGTTAGTTTTATTAAAAACTGATATAACTCAATGCATTGCATTTTGTTAGTTTTATTGAAATCTGATATAACTTAAAGCATTGCATATGGTTAGTTTTATTAAAAACTGATATAACTGAATGCATTGCATATGGTTAGTTTTATTAAAAACTGATATAACTTAAAGCATTGCATATGGTTAGTTTTATTAAAAACTGATATAACTCAATGCATTGCATTTTGTTAGTTTTATTGAAATCTGATATAACTTAAAGCATTGCATATGGTTAGTTTTATTAAAAACTGATATAACTCAATGCATTGTATTTTGTTAGTTTTATTAAAAACTGATATAACTTAAAGCATTGCATATGGTTAGTTTTATTAAAAACTGATATAACTCAATGCATTGCATTTTGTTAGTTTTATTGAAATCTGATATAACTTAAAGCATTGCATATGGTTAGTTTTATTAAAAACTGATATAACTCAATGCATTGCATATGGTTAGTTTTATTAAAAACTGATATAACTTAAAGCATTGCATATGGTTAGTTTTATTAAAAACTGATATAACTCAATGCATTGCATTTTGTTAATTTTATTGAAATCTGATATAACTTAAAGCATTGCATATGGTTAGTTTTATTAAAAACTGATATAACTCAATGCATTGCATATGGTTAGTTTTATTAAAAACTGATATAACTTAAAGCATTGCATATGGTTGGTTTTATTAAAAACTGATATAACTCAATGCATTGCATTTTGTTAGTTTTATTAAAAACTGATATAACTTAAAGCATTGCATATGGTTAGTTTTATTAAAAACTGATATAACTCAATGCATTGCATTTTGTTAGTTTTATTGAAATCTGATATAACTTAAAGCATTGCATATGGTTAGTTTTATTAAAAACTGATATAACTCAATGCATTGCATTTTGTTAGTTTTATTAAAAACTGATATAACTTAAAGCATTGCATATGGTTAGTTTTATTAAAAACTGATATAACTCAATGCATTGCATTTTGTTAGTTTTATTGAAATCTGATATAACTTAAAGCATTGCATATGGTTAGTTTTATTAAAAACTGATATAAGTCAATGCATTGCATATGGTTACTTTTATTAAAAACTGATATAACTTAAAGCATTGCATATGGTTGGTTTTATTAAAAACTGATATAACTCAATGCATTGCATTTTGTTAGTTTTATTAAAAACTGATATAACTTAAAGCATTGCATATGGTTAGTTTTATTAAAAACTGATATAACTCAATGCATTGCATTTTGTTAGTTTTATTGAAATCTGATATAACTTAAAGCATTGCATATGGTTAGTTTTATTAAAAACTGATATAACTCAATGCATTGCATTTTGTTAGTTTTATTAAAAACTGATATAACTTAAAGCATTGCATATGGTTAGTTTTATTAAAAACTGATATAACTCAATGCATTGCATTTTGTTAGTTTTATTGAAATCTGATATAACTTAAAGCATTGCATATGGTTAGTTTTATTAAAAACTGATATAACTCAATGCATTGCATTTTGTTAGTTTTATTAAAAACTGATATAACTTAAAGCATTGCATATGGTTAGTTTTATTAAAAACTGATATAACTCAATGCATTGCATTTTGTTAGTTTTATTGAAATCTGATATAACTTAAAGCATTGCATATGGTTAGTTTTATTAAAAACTGATATAACTCAATGCATTGCATTTTGTTAGTTTTATTAAAAACTGATATAACTTAAAGCATTGCATATGGTTAGTTTTATTAAAAACTGATATAACTCAATGCATTGCATTTTGTTAGTTTTATTGAAATCTGATATAACTTAAAGCATTGCATATGGTTAGTTTTATTAAAAACTGATATAACTCAATGCATTGCATATGGTTAGTTTTATTAAAAACTGATATAACTCAATGCATTGCATTTTGTTAGTTTTATTGAAATCTGATATAACTTAAAGCATTGCATATGGTTAGTTTTATTAAAAACTGATATAACTCAATGCATTGCATTTTGTTAGTTTTATTAAAAACTGATATAACTTAAAGCATTGCATATGGTTAGTTTTATTAAAAACTGATATAACTCAATGCATTGCATTTTGTTAGTTTTATTGAAATCTGATATAACTTAAAGCATTGCATATGGTTAGTTTTATTAAAAACTGATATAACTCAATGCATTGCATTTTGTTAGTTTTATTAAAAACTGATATAACTTAAAGCATTGCATATGGTTAGTTTTATTAAAAACTGATATAACTCAATGCATTGCATTTTGTTAGTTTTATTGAAATCTGATATAACTTAAAGCATTGCATATGGTTGGTTTTATTAAAAACTGATATAACTCAATGCATTGCATTTTGTTAGTTTTATTAAAAACTGATATAACTTAAAGCATTGCATATGGTTAGTTTTATTAAAAACTGATATAACTCAATGCATTGCATTTTGTTAGTTTTATTAAAAACTGATATAACTTAAAGCATTGCATATGGTTAGTTTTATTAAAAACTGATATAACTCAGTGCATTGCATTTTGTTAGTTTTATTAAAAACTGATATAACTTAAAGCATTGCATATGGTTAGTTTTATTAAAAACGGATATAACTCAGTGCATTGCATTTTGTTAGTTTTATTAAAAACTGATATAACTTAAAGCATTGCATATGGTTAGTTTTATTAAAAACTGATATAACTCAATGCATTGCATATGGTTAGTTTTATTAAAAACTGATATAACTTAAAGCATTGCATATGGTTAGTTTTATTAAAAACTGATATAAGTCAATGCATTGCATATGGTTAGTTTTATTAAAAACTGATATAACTTAAAGCATTGCATATGGTTGGTTTTATTAAAAACTGATATAACTCAATGCATTGCATTTTGTTAGTTTTATTAAAAACTGATATAACTTAAAGCATTGCATATGGTTAGTTTTATTAAAAACTGATATAACTCAATGCATTGCATTTTGTTAGTTTTATTAAAAACTGATATAACTCAAAGCATTGCATTTTGTTAGTTTTATTAAAAACTGATATAACTTAAAGCATTGCATATGGTTAGTTTTATTAAAAACTGATATAACTCAATGCATTGCATTTTGTTAGTTTTATTGAAATCTGATATAACTTAAAGCATTGCATATGGTTAGTTTTATTAAAAACTGATATAACTCAGTGCATTGCATTTTGTAAGTTTTATTAAAAACTGATATAACTTAAAGCATTACATATGGTTAGTTTTATTAAAAACTGATATAACTCAGTGCATTGCATTTTGTTAGTTTTATTAAAAACTGATATAACTTAAAGCATTGCATATGGTTAGTTTTATTAAAAACTGATATAACTCAATGCATTGCATTTTGTTAGTTTTATTGAAATCTGATATAACTTAAAGCATTGCATATGGTTAGTTTTATTAAAAACTGATATAACTCAGTGCATTGCATTTTGTTAGTTTTATTAAAAACTGATATAACTTAAAGCATTGTATATGGTTAGTTTTATTAAAAACTGATATAACTCAATGCATTGCATTTTGTTAGTTTTATTAAAAACTGATACAACTTAAAGCATTGCATATGGTTAGTTTTATTAAAAACTGATATAACTTAAAGCATTGCCTATGGTTAGTTTTATTAAAAACTGATATAACTCAATGCATTGCATTTTGTTAGTTTTATTAAAAACTGATATAACTTAAAGCATTGCATATGGTTAGTTTTATTAAAAACTGGTATTACTTAATGCATTACATTTTGTTAGTTTTATTAAAAACTGATATAACTTAAAGCATTGCACATGGTTAGTTTTATTAAAAACTGATATAACTCAATGCATTGCATTTTGTTAGTTTTATTAAAAACTGATATAACTAAATGCATTGCATTTTGTTAGTTTTATTAAAAACTGATATAACTTAAGGCTTGGCATATGGTTAGTTTTATTAAAAACTGATATAACTCAGTGCATTGCATTTTGTTAGTTTTATTAAAAACTGATATAACTTAAAGCATTGCATATGGTTAGTTTTATTAAAAACTGATATAACTTAAAGCATTGCATATGGTTAGTTTTATTAAAAACTGATATAACTCAATGCATTGCATTTTGTTAGTTTTATTAAAAACTGATATAACTTAAAGCATTGCATTTTGTTAGTTTTATTAAAAACTGATATAACTCAATGCATTGCATTTTGTTAGTTTTATTAAAAACTGATATAACTTAAAGCATTGCATATGGTTAGTTTTATTAAAAACTGATATAACTCAGTGCATTGCATTTTGTTAGTTTTATTAAAAACTGATATAACTTAAAGCATTGCATATGGTTAGTTTTATTAAAAACTGATATAACTCAGTGCATTGCATTTTGTTAGTTTTATTAAAAACCGATATAACTTAAAGCATTGCATATGGTTAGTTTTATTAAAAACTGATATAACTCAATGCATTGCATATGGTTAGTTTTATTAAAAACTGATATAACTTAAAGCATTGCATATGGTTAGTTTTATTAAAAACTGATATAAGTCAATGCATTGCATATGGTTAGTTTTATTAAAAACTGATATAACTTAAAGCATTGCATATGGTTGGTTTTATTAAAAACTGATATAACTCAATGCATTGCATTTTGTTAGTTTTATTAAAAACTGATATAACTTAAAGCATTGCATATGGTTAGTTTTATTAAAAACTGATATAACTCAATGCATTGCATTTTGTTAGTTTTATTAAAAACTGATATAACTCAAAGCATTGCATTTTGTTAGTTTTATTAAAAACTGATATAACTTAAAGCATTGCATATGGTTAGTTTTATTAAAAACTGATATAACTCAATGCATTGCATTTTGTTAGTTTTATTGAAATCTGATATAACTTAAAGCATTGCATATGGTTAGTTTTATTAAAAATTGATATAACTCAGTGCATTGCATTTTGTAAGTTTTATTAAAAACTGATATAACTTAAAGCATTACATATGGTTAGTTTTATTAAAAACTGATATAACTCAGTGCATTGCATTTTGTTAGTTTTATTAAAAACTGATATAACTTAAAGCATTGCATATGGTTAGTTTTATTAAAAACTGATATAACTCAGTGCATTGCATTTTGTTAGTTTTATTGAAATCTGATATAACTTAAAGCATTGCATATGGTTAGTTTTATTAAAAACTGATATAACTCAGTGCATTGCATTTTGTTAGTTTTATTAAAAACTGATATAACTTAAGGCATGGCATATGGTTAGTTTTATTAAAAACTGATATAACTCAATGCATTGCATTTTGTTAGTTTTATTAAAAACTGATATAACTTAAAGCATTGCATATGGTTAGTTTTATTAAAAACTGATATAACTTAAAGCATTGCCTATGGTTAGTTTTATTAAAAACTGATATAACTCAATGCATTGCATTTTGTTAGTTTTATTAAAAACTGATATAACTTAAAGCATTGCATATGGTTAGTTTTATTAAAAACTGGTATTACTTAATGCATTACATTTTGTTAGTTTTATTAAAAACTGATATAACTTAAAGCATTGCACATGGTTAGTTTTATTAAAAACTGATATAACTCAATGCATTGCATTTTGTTAGTTTTATTAAAAACTGATATAACTAAATGCATTGCATTTTGTTAGTTTTATTAAAAACTGATATAACTTAAGGCTTGGCATATGGTTAGTTTTATTAAAAACTGATATAACTCAGTGCATTGCATTTTGTTAGTTTTATTAAAAACTGATATAACTTAAAGCATTGCATATGGTTAGTTTTATTAAAAACTGATATAACTCAATGCATTGCATTTTGTTAGTTTTATTAAAAACTGATATAACTTAAAGCATTGCATATGGTTAGTTTTATTAAAAACTGATATAACTCAGTGCATTGCATTTTGTTAGTTTTATTAAAAACTGATATAACTTAAAGCATTGCATATGGTTAGTTTTATTAAAAACTGATATAACTCAATGCATTGCATTTTGTTAGTTTTATTGAAATCTGATATAACTTAAAGCATTGCATATGGTTAGTTTTATTAAAAACTGATATAACTCAGTGTATTGCATTTTGTTAGTTTTATTAAAAACTGATATAACTTAAAGCATTGTATATGGTTAGTTTTATTAAAAACTGATATAACTCAATGCATTGCATTTTGTTAGTTTTATTAAAAACTGATATAACTTAAAGCATTGCATATGGTTAGTTTTATTAAAAACTGATATAACTTAAAGCATTGCCTATGGTTAGTTTTATTAAAAACTGATATAACTCAATGCATTGCATTTTGTTAGTTTTATTAAAAACTGATATAACTTAAAGCATTTCATATGGTTAGTTTTATTAAAAACTGATATTACTTAATGCATTACATTTTGTTAGTTTTATTAAAAACTGATATAACTTAAAGCATTGCATATGGTTAGTTTTATTAAAAACTGATATAACTCAATGCATTGCATTTTGTTAGTTTTATTAAAAACTGATATAACTCAGTGCATTGCATTTTGTTAGTTTTATTAAAAACTGATATAACTTAAGGCATGGCATATGGTTAGTTTTATTAAAAACTGATGTAACTCAGTGCATTGCATTTTGTTAGTTTTATTAAAAACTGATATAACTTAAAGCATTGCATATGGTTAGTTTTATTAAAAACTGATATAACTCAATGCATTGCATTTTGTTAGTTTTTTTAAAAACTGATATAACTTAAAGCATTGCATATGGTTAGTTTTATTAAAAACTGGTATTACTTAATGCATTACATTTTGTTAGTTTTATTAAAAACTGATATAACTTAAAGCATTGCACATGGTTAGTTTTATTAAAAACTGATATAACTCAATGCATTGCATTTTGTTAGTTTTATTAAAAACTGATATAACTAAATGCATTGCATTTTGTTAGTTTTATTAAAAACTGATATAACTTAAGGCTTGGCATATGGTTAGTTTTATTAAAAACTGATATAACTCAGTGCATTGCATTTTGTTAGTTTTATTAAAAACTGATATAACTTAAAGCATTGCATATGGTTAGTTTTATTAAAAACTGATATAACTCAATGCATTGCATTTTGTTAGTTTTATTAAAAACTGATATAACTTAAAGCATTGCATATGGTTAGTTTTATTAAAAACTGATATAACTCAGTGCATTGCATTTTGTTAGTTTTATTAAAAACTGATATAACTTAAAGCATTGCATATGGTTAGTTTTATTAAAAACTGATATAACTCAATGCATTGCATTTTGTTAGTTTTATTGAAATCTGATATAACTTAAAGCATTGCATATGGTTAGTTTTATTAAAAACTGATATAACTCAGTGTATTGCATTTTGTTAGTTTTATTAAAAACTGATATAACTTAAAGCATTGTATATGGTTAGTTTTATTAAAAACTGATATAACTCAATGCATTGCATTTTGTTAGTTTTATTAAAAACTGATATAACTTAAAGCATTGCATATGGTTAGTTTTATTAAAAACTGATATAACTTAAAGCATTGCCTATGGTTAGTTTTATTAAAAACTGATATAACTCAATGCATTGCATTTTGTTAGTTTTATTAAAAACTGATATAACTTAAAGCATTTCATATGGTTAGTTTTATTAAAAACTGATATTACTTAATGCATTACATTTTGTTAGTTTTATTAAAAACTGATATAACTTAAAGCATTGCATATGGTTAGTTTTATTAAAAACTGATATAACTCAATGCATTGCATTTTGTTAGTTTTATTAAAAACTGATATAACTCAGTGCATTGCATTTTGTTAGTTTTATTAAAAACTGATATAACTTAAGGCATGGCATATGGTTAGTTTTATTAAAAACTGATGTAACTCAGTGCATTGCATTTTGTTAGTTTTATTAAAAACTGATATAACTTAAAGCATTGCATATGGTTAGTTTTATTAAAAACTGATATAACTCAATGCATTGCATTTTGTTAGTTTTTTTAAAAACTGATATAACTTAAAGCATTGCATATGGTTAGTTTTATTAAAAACTGATATAACTTAAAGCATTGCATATGGTTAGTTTTATTAAAAACTGATATAACTCAATGCATTGCATTTTGTTAGTTTTATTAAAAACTGATATAACTTAAAGCATTGCATATGGTTAGTTTTATTAAAAACTGATATAACTCAATGCATTGCATTTTGTTAGTTTTATTAAAAACTGATATAACTTAAAGCATTGCATATGGTTAGTTTTATTAAAAACTGATATAACTCAGTGCATTGCATTTTGTTAGTTTTATTAAAAACTGATATAACTTAAAGCATTGCATATGGTTGGTTTTATTAAAAACTGATATAACTCAATGCATTGCATTTTGTTAGTTTTATTAAGAACTGATATAACTTAAAGCATTGCATATGGTTAGTTTTATTAAAAACTGATATAACTCAGTGCATTGCATTTTGTTAGTTTTATTAAAAACTGATATAACTTAAAGCATTGCATATGGTTAGTTTTATTAAAAACTGATATAACTCAGTGCATTGCATTTTGTTAGTTTTATTAAAAACTGATATAACTTAAAGCATTGCATATGGTTAGGTTTATTAAAAACTGATATAACTCAGTGCATTGCATTTTGTTAGTTTTATTAAAAACTGATATAACTTAAAGCATTGCATATGGTTAGTTTTATTAAAAACTGATATAACTCAGTGCATTGCATTTTGTTAGTTTTATTAAAAACTGATATAACTCAGTGCATTGCATTTTGTTAGTTTTATTAAAAACTGATATAACTCAGTGCATTGCATTTTGTTAGTTTTATTAAAAACTGATATAACTTAAAGCATTGCATATGGTTAGTTTTATTAAAAACTGTTATAACTCAATGCATTGCATTTTGTTAGTTTTATTAAAAACTGATATAACTTAAAGCATTGCATATGGTTAGTTTTATTAAAAACTGTTATAACTCAATGCATTGCATTTTGTTAGTTTTATTAAAAACTGATATAACTTAAAGCATTGCATATGGTTAGTTTTATTAAAAATTGATATAACTCAATGCATTGCATTTTGTTAGTTTTATTAAAAACTGATATAACTTAAAGCATTGCATTTTGTTAGTTTTATTAAAAACTGATATAACTCAGTGCATTGCATTTTGTTAGTTTTATTAAAAACTGATATAACTTAAAGCATTGCATATGGTTAGTTTTATTAAAAACTGATATAACTCAATGCATTGCATATGGTTAGTTTTATTAAAAACTGATATAACTCAATGCATTGCATTTTGTTAGTTTTATTAAAAACTGATATAA
This sequence comes from Ceratitis rosa, assembly GCA_037013455.1. Lineage (NCBI taxonomy): Eukaryota > Metazoa > Arthropoda > Insecta > Diptera > Tephritidae > Ceratitis > Ceratitis rosa. The sequence continues at coordinate 310,311 of JAWMAG010000120.1, read as the reverse complement.
CTTAAAGCATTGCATATGGTTAGTTTTATTAAAAACTGATATAACTCAGTGCATTGCATTTTGTTAGTTTTATTAAAAACTGATATAACTTAAAGCATTGCATATGGTTAGTTTTATTAAAAACTGATATAACTCAGTGCATTGCATTTTGTTAGTTTTATTAAAAACTGATATAACTTAAAGCATTGCATATGGTTAGTTTTATTAAAAACTGATATAACTCAGTGCATTGCATTTTGTTAGTTTTATTAAAAACTGATATAACTTAAAGCATTGCATATGGTTAGTTTTATTAAAAACTGATATAACTCAGTGCATTGCATTTTGTTAGTTTTATTAAAAACTGATATAACTTAAAGCATTGCATATGGTTAGTTTTATTAAAAACTGATATAACTTAAAGCATTGCATATGGTTAGTTTTATTAAAAACGGATATAACTCTGTGCATTGCATTTTGTTAGTTTTATTAAAAACTGATATAACTTAAAGCATTGCATATGGTTAGTTTTATTAAAAACTGATATAACTCAGTGCATTGCATTTTGTTAGTTTTATTAAAAACTGATATAACTTAAAGCATTGCATATGGTTAGTTTTATTAAAAACTGATATAACTCAGTGCATTGCATTTTGTTAGTTTTATTAAAAACTGATATAACTTAAAGCATTGCATATGGTTAGTTTTATTAAAAACTGATATAACTCAGTGCATTGCATTTTGTTAGTTTTATTAAAAACTGATATAACTTAAAGCATTGCATATGGTTAGTTTTATTAAAAACTGATATAACTCAGTGCATTGCATTTTGTTAGTTTTATAAAAAACTGATATAACTTAAAGCATTGCATATGGTTAGTTTTATTAAAAACTGATATAACTTAAAGCATTTCATATGGTTAGTTTTATTAAAAACTGATATAACTCAGTGCATTGCATTTGGTTAGTTTTATTAAAAACTGATATAACTTAAAGCATTGCATATGGTTAGTTTTATTAAAAACGGATATAACTCAGTGCATTGCATTTTGTTAGTTTTATTAAAAACTGATATAACTTAAAGCATTGCATATGGTTAGTTTTATTAAAAACTGATATAACTTAAAGCATTGCATATGGTTAGTTTTATTAAAAACTGATATAACTCAGTGCATTGCATTTTGTTAGTTTTATTAAAAACTGATATAAGTTAAAGCATTGCATATGGTTAGTTTTATTAAAAACTGATATAACTCAATGCATTGCATTTTGTTAGTTTTATTAAAAACTGATATACCTTAAGGCATGGCATATGGTTAGTTTTATTAAAAACTGATATAACTCGGTGCATTGCATTTTGTTAGTTTTATTGAAATCTGATATAACTTAAAGCATTGCATATGGTTAGTTTTATTAAAAACGGATATAACTCAATGCATTGCATTTTGTTAGTTTTATTAAAAACTGATATACCTTAAGGCATTGCATATGGTTAGTTTTATTAAAAACTGATATAACTTAAAGCATTGCATATGGTTAGTTTTATTAAAAACGGGTATAACTCAGTGAATTGGATTTTGTTAGTTTTATTAAAAACTGATATAACTTAAAGCATTGCATATGGTTAGTTTTATTAAAAACTGATATAACTTAAAGCATTGCATATGGTTAGTTTTATTAAAAACGGATATAACTCAGTGCATTGCATTTTGTTAGTTTTATTAAAAACTGATATAACTTAAATCATTGCATATGGTTAGTTTTATTAAAAACGGATATAACTCTGTGCATTGCATTTTGTTAGTTTTATTAAAAACTGATATAACTTAAAGCATTGCATATGGTTAGTTTTATTAAAAACTGATATAACTCAGTGCATTGCATTTTGTTAGTTTTATTAAAAACTGATATAACTTAAAGCATTGCATATGGTTAGTTTTATTAAAAACGGATATAACTCAGTGCATTGCATTTTGTTAGTTTTATTAAAAACTGATATAACTTAAAGCATTGCATATGGTTAGTTTTATTAAAAACGGGTATAACTCAGTGAATTGGATTTTGTTAGTTTTATTAAAAACTGATATAACTTAAAGCATTGCATATGGTTAGTTTTATTAAAAACTGATATAACTTAAAGCATTGCATATGGTTAGTTTTATTAAAAACGGATATAACTCAGTGCATTGCATTTTGTTAGTTTTATTAAAAACTGATATAACTTAAATCATTGCATATGGTTAGTTTTATTAAAAACGGATATAACTCTGTGCATTGCATTTTGTTAGTTTTATTAAAAACTGATATAACTTAAAGCATTGCATATGGTTAGTTTTATTAAAAACTGATATAACTCAGTGCATTGCATTTTGTTAGTTTTATTAAAAACTGATATAACTTAAAGCATTGCATATGGTTAGTTTTATTAAAAACGGATATAACTCAGTGCATTGCATTTTGTTAGTTTTATTAAAAACTGATATAACTTAAAGCATTGCATATGGTTAGTTTTATTAAAAACTGATATAACTTAAAGCATTGCATATGGTTAGTTTTATTAAAAACGGATATAACTCAGTGCATTGCATTTTGTTAGTTTTATTAAAAACTGATATAACTTAAAGCATTGCATATGGTTAGTTTTATTAAAAACGGATATAACTCAATGCATTGCATTTTGTTAGTTTTATTAAAAACTGATATAACTTAAGGCATGTCATATGGTTAGTTTTATTAAAAACTGATATAACTCAGTGCATTGCATTTTGTTAGTTTTATTAAAAACTGATATAACTTAAGGCATGGCATATGGTTAGTTTTATTAAAAACTGATATAACTCGGTGCATTGCATTTTGTTAGTTTTATTGAAATCTGATATAACTTAAAGCATTGCATATGGTTAGTTTTATTAAAAACGGATATAACTCAATGCATGGCATTTTGTTAGTTTTATTAAAAACTGATATACCTTAAGGCATTGCATATGGTTAGTTTTATTAAAAACTGATATAACTTAAAGCATTGCATATGGTTAGTTTTATTAAAAACGGATATAACTCAGTGCATTGAATTTTGTTAGTTTTATTAAAAACTGATATAACTTAAAGCATTGCATATGGTTAGTTTTATTAAAAACTGATATAACTTAAAGCATTGCATATGGTTAGTTTTATTAAAAACGGATATAACTCAGTGCATTGCATTTTGTTAGTTTTATTAAAAACTGATATAACTTAAAGCATTGCATATGGTTAGTTTTATTAAAAACTGATATAACTCAATGCATTGCATTTTGTTAGTTTTATTAAAAACTGATATACCTTAAGGCATGGCATATGGTTAGTTTTATTAAAAACTGATATAACTCGGTGCATTGCATTTTGTTAGTTTTATTAAAAACTGATATAACTCAGTGCATTGCATTTTGTTAGTTTTATTAAAAACTGATATAACTTAAAGCATTGCATATGGTTAGTTTTATTAAAAACTGTTATAACTCAATGCATTGCATTTTGTTAGTTTTATTAAAAACTGATATAACTTAAAGCATTGCATATGGTTAGTTTTATTAAAAATTGATATAACTCAATGCATTGCATTTTGTTAGTTTTATTAAAAACTGATATAACTTAAAGCATTGCATTTTGTTAGTTTTATTAAAAACTGATATAACTCAGTGCATTGCATTTTGTTAGTTTTATTAAAAACTGATATAACTTAAAGCATTGCATATGGTTAGTTTTATTAAAAACTGATATAACTCAATGCATTGCATATGGTTAGTTTTATTAAAAACTGATATAACTCAATGCATTGCATTTTGTTAGTTTTATTAAAAACTGATATAACTTAAAGCATTGCATATGGTTAGTTTTATTAAAAACTGATATAACTCAGTGCATTGCATTTTGTTAGTTTTATTAAAAACTGATATAACTTAAAGCATTGCATATGGTTAGTTTTATTAAAAACTGATATAACTCAGTGCATTGCATATTGTTAGTTTTATTAAAAACTGATATAACTTAAAGCATTGCATATGGTTAGTTTTATTAAAAACTGATATAACTCAGTGCATTGCATTTTGTTAGTTTTATTAAAAACTGATATAACTTAAAGCATTGCATATGGTTAGTTTTATTAAAAACTGATATAACTCAGTGCATTGCATTTTGTTAGTTTTATTAAAAACTGATATAACTTAAAGCATTGCATATGGTTAGTTTTATTAAAAACTGATATAACTTAAAGCATTGCATATGGTTAGTTTTATTAAAAACGGATATAACTCAGTGCATTGCATTTTGTTAGTTTTATTAAAAACTGATATAACTTAAAGCATTGCATATGGTTAGTTTTATTCAAAACTGATATAACTCAGTGCATTGCATTTTGTTAGTTTTATTCAAAACTGATATAACTTAAGGCATGGCATATGGTAAGTTTTATTAAAAACGGATATAACTCAGTGCATTGCATTTTGTTAGTTTTATTAAAAACTGATATAACTTAAAGCATTGCATATGGTTAGTTTTATTAAAAACTGATATAACTTAAAGCATTGCATATGGTTAGTTTTATTAAAAACGGATATAACTCAGTGCATTGCATTTTGTTAGTTTTATTAAAAACTGATATAACTTAAAGCATTGCATATGGTTAGTTTTATTAAAAACTGATATAACTCAATGCATTGCATTTTGTTAGTTTTATTAAAAACTGATATACCTTAAGGCATGGCATATGGTTAGTTTTATTAAAAACTGATATAACTCGGTGCATTGCATTTTGTTAGTTTTATTGAAATCTGATATAACTTAAAGCATTGCATATGGTTAGTTTTATTAAAAACGGATATAACTCAATGCATGGCATTTTGTTAGTTTTATTAAAAACTGATATACCTTAAGGCATTGCATATGGTTAGTTTTATTAAAAACTGATATAACTTAAAGCATTGCATATGGTTAGTTTTATTAAAAACGGATATAACTCAGTGCATTGAATTTTGTTAGTTTTATTAAAAACTGATATAACTTAAAGCATTGCATATGGTTAGTTTTATTAAAAACTGATATAACTTAAAGCATTGCATATGGTTAGTTTTATTAAAAACGGATATAACTCAGTGCATTGCATTTTGTTAGTTTTATTAAAAACTGATATAACTTAAAGCATTGCATATGGTTAGTTTTATTAAAAACTGATATAACTCAATGCATTGCATTTTGTTAGTTTTATTAAAAACTGATATACCTTAAGGCATGGCATATGGTTAGTTTTATTAAAAACTGATATAACTCGGTGCATTGCATTTTGTTAGTTTTATTAAAAACTGATATAACTCAGTGCATTGCATTTTGTTAGTTTTATTAAAAACTGATATAACTTAAAGCATTGCATATGGTTAGTTTTATTAAAAACTGTTATAACTCAATGCATTGCATTTTGTTAGTTTTATTAAAAACTGATATAACTTAAAGCATTGCATATGGTTAGTTTTATTAAAAATTGATATAACTCAATGCATTGCATTTTGTTAGTTTTATTAAAAACTGATATAACTTAAAGCATTGCATTTTGTTAGTTTTATTAAAAACTGATATACCTTAAGGCATGGCATATGGTTAGTTTTATTAAAAACTGATATAACTTAAGGCATGGCATATGGTTAGTTTTATTAAAAACTGATATAACTTAAGGCATGGCATATGGTTAGTTTTATTAAAAACTGATATAACTCAATGCATTGCATTTTGTTAGTTTTATTAAAAACTGATATAACTTAAAGCATTGCATATGGTTAGTTTTATTAAAAACTGATATAACTCAGTGCATTGCATTTTGTTAGTTTTATTAAAAACTGATATAACTTAAAGCATTGCATATGGTTAGTTTTATTAAAAACTGATATAACTCAGTGCATTGCATATTGTTAGTTTCATTAAAAACTGATATAACTTAAAGCATTGCATATGGTTAGTTTTATTAAAAACTGATATAACTCAGTGCATTGCATTTTGTTAGTTTTATTAAAAACTGATATAACTTAAAGCATTGCATATGGTTAGTTTTATTAAAAACTGATATAACTTAAAGCATTGCATATGGTTAGTTTTATTAAAAACGGATATAACTCTGTGCATTGCATTTTGTTAGTTTTATTAAAAACTGATATAACTTAAAGCATTGCATATGGTTAGTTTTATTAAAAACTGATATAACTCAGTGCATTGCATTTTGTTAGTTTTATTAAAAACTGATATAACTTAAAGCATTGCATATGGTTAGTTTTATTAAAAACGGATATAACTCAGTGCATTGCATTTTGTTAGTTTTATTAAAAACTGATATAACTTAAAGCATTGCATATGGTTAGTTTTATTAAAAACTGATATAACTCAATGCATTGCATTTTGTTAGTTTTATTAAAAACTGATATACCTTAAGGCATGGCATATGGTTAGTTTTATTAAAAACTGATATAACTCGGTGCATTGCATTTTGTTAGTTTTATTGAAATCTGATATAACTTAAAGCATTGCATATGGTTAGTTTTATTAAAAACGGATATAACTCAATGCATTGCATTTTGTTAGTTTTATTAAAAACTGATAGACCTTAAGGCATTGCATATGGTTAGTTTTATTAAAAACTGATATAACTTAAAGTATTGCATATGGTTAGTTTTATTAAAAACGGATATAACTCAGTGCATTGCATTTTGTTAGTTTTATTAAAAACTGATATAACTTAAAGCATTGCATATGGTTAGTTTTATTAAAAACGGATATAACTCAGTGCATTGCATTTTGTTAGTTTTATTAAAAACTGATATAACTTAAAGCATTGCATATGGTTAGTTTTATTAAAAACTGATATAACTTAAAGCATTGCATATGGTTAGTTTTATTAAAAACGGATATAACTCAGTGCATTGCACTTTGTTAGTTTTATTAAAAACTGATATAACTTAAAGCATTGCATATGGTTAGTTTTATTAAAAACTGATATAACTCAGTGCATTGCATTTTGTTAGTTTTATTAAAAACTGATATAACTTAAAGCATTGCATATGGTTAGTTTTATTAAAAACGGATATAACTCAGTGCATTGCATTTTGTTAGTTTTATTAAAAACTGATATAACTTAAAGCATTGCATATGGTTAGTTTTATTAAAAACTGATATAACTTAAAGCATTGCATATGGTTAGTTTTATTACAAACGGATATAACTCAGTGCATTGCATTTTGTTAGTTTTATTAAAAACTGATATAACTTAAAGCATTGCATATGGTTAGTTTTATTAAAAACTGATATAACTCAGTGCATTGCATTTTGTTAGTTTTATTAAAAACTGATATAACTTAAAGCATTGCATATGGTTAGTTTTATTAAAAACTGATATAACTTAAAGCATTGCCTATGGTTAGTTTTATTAAAAACTGATATAACTCAATGCACTGCATTTTGTTAGTTTTATTAAAAACTGATATAACTTAAAGCATTGCATATGGTTAGTTTTATTAAAAACTGATATAACTCAATGCATTGCATTTTGTTAGTTTTATTAAAAACTGATATAACTTAAAGCATTGCATATGGTTAGTTTTATTAAAAACTGATATAACTCAGTGCATTGCATTTTGTTAGTTTTATTAAAAACTGATATACCTTAAAGCATTGCATATGGTTAGTTTTATTAAAAACTGATATAACTTAAAGCATTGCATATGGTTAGTTTTATTAAAAACTGATATAACTTAAAGCATTGCATATGGTTAGTTTTATTAAAAACTGATATAACTCAATGCATTGCATTTTGTTAGTTTTATTAAAAACTGATATAACTTAAAGCATTGCATATGGTTAGTTTTATTAAAAACTGATATAACTCAGTGCATTGCATTTTGTTAGTTTTATTAAAAACTGATATACCTTAAAGCATTGCATTTTGTTAGTTTTATTAAAAACTGATATAACTTAAAGCATTGCATATGGTTAGTTTTATTAAAAACTGATATAACTTAAAGCATTGCATATGGTTAGTTTTATTAAAAACTGATATAACTCAGTGCATTGCATTTTGTTAGTTTTATTAAAAACTGATATAACTTAAAGCATTGCATATGGTTAGTTTTATTAAAAACTGATATAACTCAGTGCATTGCATTTTGTTAGTTTTATTAAAAACTGATATAACTTAAAGCATTGCATATGGTTAGTTTTATTAAAAACTGATATAACTTAAAGCATTGCATATGGTTAGTTTTATTAAAAACTGATATAACTCAGTGCATTGCATTTTGTTAGTTTTATTAAAAACTGATATAACTTAAAGCATTGCATATGGTTAGTTTTATTAAAAACTGATATAACTCAGTGCATTGCATTTTGTTAGTTTTATTAAAAACTGATATAACTTAAAGCATTGCATATGGTTAGTTTTATTAAAAACTGATATAACTCAGTGCATTGCATTTTGTTAGTTTTATTAAAAACTGATATAACTTAAAGCATTGCATATGGTTAGTTTTATTAAAAACTGATATAACTTAAAGCATTGCATATGGTTAGTTTTATTAAAAACTGATATAACTCAGTGCATTGCATTTTGTTAGTTTTATTAAAAACTGATATAACTTAAAGCATTGCATATGGTTAGTTTTATTAAAAACTGATATAACTCAGTGCATTGCATTTTGTTAGTTTTATTAAAAACTGATATAACTTAAAGCATTGCATATGGTTAGTTTTATTAAAAACTGATATAACTTAAAGCATTGCATATGGTTAGTTTTATTAAAAACTGATATAACTTAAAGCATTGCATTTTGTTAGTTTTATTAAAAACTGATATAACTTAAAGCATTGCATATGGTTAGTTTTATTAAAAACTGATATAACTTAAAGCATTGCATATGGTTAGTTTTATTAAAAACTGATATAACTTAAAGCATTGCATATGGTTAGTTTTATTTAAAACTGATATAACTCAGTGCATTGCATTTTGTTAGTTTTATTAAAAACTGATATAACTTAAAGCATTGCATATGGTTAGTTTTATTAAAAACTGATATAACTCAGTGCATTGCATTTTGTTAGTTTTATTAAAAACTGATATAACTTAAAGCATTGCATATGGTTAGTTTTATTAAAAACTGATATAACTCAGTGCATTGCATTTTGTTAGTTTTATTAAAAACTGATATAACTTAAAGCATTGCATATGGTTAGTTTTATTAAAAACTGATATAACTCAGTGCATTGCATTTTGTTAGTTTTATTAAAAACTGATATAACTTAAAGCATTGCATATGGTTAGTTTTATTAAAAACTGATATAACTTAAAGCATTGCATATGGTTAGTTTTATTAAAAACGGATATAACTCTGTGCATTGCATTTTGTTAGTTTTATTAAAAACTGATATAACTCAATGCATTGCATTTTGTTAGTTTTAATGAAATCTGATATAACTTAAAGCATTGCATATGGTTAGTTTTATTAAAAACGGATATAACTCAATGCATTGCATTTTGTTAGTTTTATTAAAAACTGATATACCTTAAGGCATGGCATATGGTTAGTTTTATTAAAAACTGATATAACTCGGTGCATTGCATTTTGTTAGTTTTATTAAAAACTGATATAACTCAATGCATTGCATTTTGTTAGTTTTATTAAAAACTGATATAACTTAAAGCATTGCATATGGTTAGTTTTATTAAAAACTGATATAACTTAAAGCATTGCCTATGGTTAGTTTTATTAAAAACTGATATAACTCAATGCATTGCATTTTGTTAGTTTTATTAAAAACTGATATAACTTAAAGCATTGCATATGGTTAGTTTTATTAAAAACTGATATAACTCAATGCATTGCATTTTGTTAGTTTTATTAAAAACTGATATAACTTAAAGCATTGCATATGGTTAGTTTTATTAAAAACTGATATAACTCAGTGCATTGCATTTTGTTAGTTTTATTAAAAACTGATATAACTGAAAGCATTTCATATGGTTAGTTTTATTAAAAACTGATATAACTCAATGCATTGCATTTTGTTAGTTTTATTAAAAACTGATATAACTTAAAGCATTGCATATGGTTAGTTTTATTAAAAACTGATATAACTTAAAGCATTGCATATGGTTAGTTTTATTAAAAACTGATATAACTCAATGCATTGCATTTTGTTAGTTTTATTAAAAACTGATATAACTTAAAGCATTGCATATGGTTAGTTTTATTAAAAACTGATATAACTCAATGCATTGCATTTTGTTAGTTTTATTAAAAACTGATATAACTTAAAGCATTGCATATGGTTAGTTTTATTAAAAACTGATATAACTCAGTGCATTGCATTTTGTTAGTTTTATTAAAAACTGATATAACTTAAAGAATTGCATATGGTTAGTTTTATTAAAAACTGATATAACTCAGTGCATTGCATTTTGTTAGTTTTATTAAAAACTGATATAACTTAAAGCATTGCATATGGTTAGTTTTATTAAAAACTGATATAACTCAGTGCATTGCATTTTGTTAGTTTTATTAAAAACTGATATAACTTAAAGCATTGCATATGGTTAGTTTTATTAAAAACTGATATAACTCAATGCATTGCATTTTGTTAGTTTTATTAAAAACTGATATAACTCAGTGCATTGCATTTTGTTAGTTTTATTAAAAACTGATATAACTCAGTGCATTGCATTTTGTTAGTTTTATTAAAAACTGATAAAACTTAAAGCATTGCATATGGTTAGTTTTATTAAAAACTGATATAACTCAATGCATTGCATTTTGTTAGTTTTATTAAAAACTGATATAACTCAGTGCATTGCATATGGTTAGTTTTATTAAAACCTGATATAACTCAATGCATTGCATTTTGTTAGTTTTATTAAAAACTGATATAACTCAGTGCATTGCATTTTGTTAGTTTTATTAAAAACTGATATAACTCAGTGCATTGCATTTTGTTAGTTTTATTAAAAACTGATATAACTTAAAGCATTGCATTTTGTTAGTTTTATTAAAAACTGATATAACTCAGTGCATTGCATTTTGTTAGTTTTATTAAAAACTGATATAACTTAAGGCATGGCATATGGTTAGTTTTATTAAAAACTGATATAACTCAGTGCATTGCATTTTGTTAGTTTTATTAAAAACTGATATAACTTAAAGCATTGCATATGGTTAGTTTTATTAAAAACTGATATAACTTAAAGCATTGCATATGGTTAGTTTTATTAAAAACGGATATAACTTAAAGCATTGCATATGGTTAGTTTTATTAAAAACTGATATAACTCAATGCATTGCATTTTGTTAGTTTTATTAAAAACTGATATAACTTAAAGCATTGCATTTTGTTAGTTTTATTAAAAACTGATATAACTTAAGGCATGGCATATGGTTAGTTTTATTAAAAACTGATATAACTCAGTGCATTGCATTTTGTTAGTTTTATTAAAAACTGATATAACTTAAAGCATTGCATATGGTTAGTTTTATTAAAAACTGATATAACTCAATGCATTGCATTTTGTTAGTTTTATTAAAAACGGATATAACTTAAAGCATTGCATATGGTTAGTTTTATTAAAAACTGATATAACTCAGTGCATTGCATTTTGTTAGTTTTATTAAAAACTGATATAACTTAAAGCATTGCATATGGTTAGTTTTATTAAAAACTGATATAACTCAGTGCATTGCATTTTGTTAGTTTTATTAAAAACTGATATAACTTAAAGCATTGCATATGGTTAGTTTTATTAAAAACTGATATAACTCAGTGCATTGCATTTCGTTAGTTTTATTAAAAACTGATATAACTTAAAGCATTGCATATGGTTAGTTTTATTAAAAACTGATATAACTCAGTGCATTGCATTTTGTTAGTTTTATTAAAAACTGATATAACTAAAAGCATTGCATATGGTTAGTTTTATTAAAAACTGATATAACTTAAAGCATTGCATATGGTTAGTTTTATTAAAAACGGATATAACTCTGTGCATTGCATTTTGTTAGTTTTATTAAAAACTGATATAACTTAAAGCATTGCATATGGTTAGTTTTATTAAAAACGGATATAACTCAGTGCATTGCATTTTGTTAGTTTTATTGAAAACTGATATAACTTAAAGCATTGCATTTTGTTAGTTTTATTAAAAACTGATATAACTCAGTGCATTGCATTTTGTTAGTTTTATTAAAAACTGATATAACTTAAGGCATGGCATATGGTTAGTTTTATTAAAAACTGATATAACTCAGTGCATTGCATTTTGTTAGTTTTATTAAAAACTGATATAACTTAAAGCATTGCATAAGGTTAGTTTTATTAAAAACTGATATAACTTAAGGCATGGCATATGGTTAGTTTTATTAAAAACTGATATAACTCAGTGCATTGCATTTTGTTAGTTTTATTAAAAACTGATATAACTTAAAGCATTGCATATGGTTAGTTTTATTAAAAACTGATATAACTCAATGCATTGCATTTTGTTAAATTTATTAAAAACTGATATAACTTAAAGCATTGCATATGGTTAGTTTTATTAAAAACTGATATAACTCAAAGCATTGCATTTTGTTAGTTTTATTGAAATCTGATATAACTTAAAGCATTGCATATGGTTAGTTTTATTAAAAACGGATATAACTCAATGCATTGCATTTTGTTAGTTTTATTAAAAACTGATATACCTTAAGGCATGGCATATGGTTAGTTTTATTAAAAACTGATATAACTCGGTGCATTGCATTTTGTTAGTTTTATTAAAAACTGATATAACTTAAAGCATTGCATATGGTTAGTTTTATTAAAAACTGATATAACTTAAAGCATTGCATATGGTTAGTTTTATTAAAAACGGATATAACTCAGTGCATTGCATTTTGTTAGTTTTATTAAAAACTGATATAACTTAAAGCATTGCATATGGTTAGTTTTATTAAAAACTGATATAATTCAATGCATTGCATTTTGTTAGTTTTATTGAAATCTGATATAACTTAAAGCATTGCATATGGTTAGTTTTATTAAAAACGGATATAACTCAATGCATTGCATTTTGTTAGTTTTATTAAAAACTGATATAACTTAAGGCATGGCATATGGTTAGTTTTATTAAAAACTGATATAACTCAATGCATTGCATTTTGTTAGTTTTATTAAAAACTGATATAACTCAGTGCATTGCATTTTGTTAGTTTTATTAAAAACTGATATAACTCAGTGCATTGCATTTTGTTAGTTGTATTAAAAACTGATATAACTTAAAGCATTGCATATGGTTAGTTTTATTAAAAACGGATATAACTCAGTGCATTGCATTTTGTTAGTTTTATTAAAAACTGATATAACTTAAAGCATTGCATATGGTTAGTTTTATTAAAAACTGATATAATTCAATGCATTGCATTTTGTTAGTTTTATTGAAGTCTGATATAACTTAAAGCATTGCATATGGTTAGTTTTATTAAAAACGGATATAACTCTGTGCATTGCATTTTGTTAGTTTTATTAAAAACTGATATAACTTAAAGCATTGCATATGGTTAGTTTTATTAAAAACGGATATAACTCAGTGCATTGCATTTTGTTAAATTTATTAAAAACTGATATAACTTAAAGCATTGCATATGGTTAGTTTTATTAAAAACTGATATAATTCAATGCATTGCATTTTGTTAGTTTTATTGAAATCTGATATAACTTAAAGCATTGCATATGGTTAGTTTTATTAAAAACGGATATAACTCAATGCATTGCATTTTGTTAGTTTTATTAAAAACTGATATACCTTAAGGCATGGCAAATGGTTAGGTTTATTAAAAACTGATATAACTCGGTGCATTGCATTTTGTTAGTTTTATTAAAAACTGATATACTAACTTAAAGCGTTGCATATGGTTAGTTTTATTAAAAACGGATATAACTCAATGCATTGCATTTTGTTAGTTTTATTAAAAACTGATATAACTTAAGGCATGGCATATGGTTAGTTTTATTAAAAACTGATATAACTCAGTGCATTGCATTTTGTTAGTTTTATTAAAAACTGATATAACTTAAAGCATTGCATACGGTTAGTTTTATTAAAAGCTGATATAACTTAAAGCATTGCATATGGTTAGTTTTATTAAAAACGGACATAACTCAGTGCATTGCATTTTGTTAGTTTATTAAAAACTGATATAACTTAAGGCATGGCATATGGTTAGTTTTATTAAAAACTGATATAACTCAGTGCATTGCATTTTGTTAGTTTTATATAAAACTGATATAACTTAAAGCATTGCATATGGTTAGTTTTATTAAAAACTGATATAACTCAGTGCATTACATTTTGTTAGTTTTATTAAAAACTGATATAACTTAAAGCATTGCATATGGTTAGTTTTATTAAAAACGGATATAACTCAGTGCATTGCATTTTGTTAGTTTTATTAAAAACTGATATAACTTAAAGCATGGCATATGGTTAGTTTTATTAAAAACTGATATAACTCAATGCATTGCATTTTGTTAGTTTTATTAAAAACTGATATAACTTAAGGCATGGCATATGGTTAGTTTTATTAAAAACTGATATAACTCAGTGCATTGCATTTTGTTAGTTTTATTAAAAACTGATATAACTTAAAGCATTGCATATGGTTAGTTTTATTAAAAACTGATATAACTCAGTGCATTGCATTTTGTTAGTTTTATTAAAAACTGATATAACTCAGTGCATTGCATTTCGTTAGTTTTATTAAAAACTGATATAACTTAAAGCATTGCATATGGTTAGTTTTATTAAAAACGGATATAACTCAGTGCATTGCATTTTGTTAGTTTTATTAAAAACTGATGTAACTTAAAACATTGCATATGGTTAGTTTTATTAAAAACTGATATAACTTAAAGCATTGCATATGGTTAGTTTTATTAAAAACGGATATAACTCAGTGCATTGCATTTTGTTAGTTTTATTAAAAACTGATATAACTTAAAACATTGCATATGGTTAGTTTTATTAAAAACTGATATAACTTAAAGCATTGCATATGGTTAGTTTTATTAAAAACTGATATAACTCAGTGCATTGCATTTTGTTAGTTTTATTAAAAACTGATATAACTTAAAGCATTGCATATGGTTAGTTTTATTAAAAACTGATATAACTCAATGCATTGCATTTTGTTAGTTTTATTGAAATCTGATATAACTTAAAGCATTGCATATGGTTAGTTTTATTAAAAGCGGATATAACTCAATGCATTGCATTTTGTTAGTTTTATTAAAAACTGATATACCTTAAGGCATGGCATATGGTTAGTTTTATTAAAAACTGATATAACTCGGTGCATTGCATTTTGTTAGTTTTATTAAAAACTGATATAACTTAAAGCATTGCATATGGTTAGTTTTATTAAAAACGGATATAACTCAATGCATTGCATTTTGTTAGTTTTATTAAAAACTGATATAACTTAAGGCATGGCATATGGTTAGTTTTATTAAAAACTGATATAACTCAGTGCATTGCATTTTGTTAGTTTTATTAAAAACTGATATATTTCAGTGCATTGCATTTTGTTAGTTTTATTAAAAACTGATATAACTCGGTGCATTGCATTTTGTTAGTTTTATTAAAAACTGATATAACTTAAAGCATTGCATATGGTTAGTTTTATTAAAAACGGATATAACTCAGTGCATTGCATTTTGTTAGTTTTATTAAAAACTGATATAACTTAAAGCATTGCATATGGTTAGTTTTATTAAAAACTGATATAACTTAAAGCATTGCATATGGTTAGTTTTATTAATAACGGATATAACTCAGTGCATTGCATTTTGTTAGTTTTATTAAAAACTGATATAACTTAAAGCATTGCATATGGTTAGTTTTATTAAAAACTGATATAACTCAGTGCATTGCATTTTGTTAAATTTATTAAAAACTGATATAACTTAAAGCATTGCATATGGTTAGTTTTATTAAAAACTGATATAACTCAATGCATTGCATTTTGTTAGTTTTATTGAAATCTGATATAACTTAAAGCATTGCATATGGTTAGTTTTATTAAAAACGGATATAACTCAATGCATTGCATTTTGTTAGTTTTATTAAAAACTGATATACCTTAAGGCATGGCATATGGTTAGTTTTATTAAAAACTGATATAACTCGGTGCATTGCATTTTGTTAGTTTTATTAAAAACTGATATAACTCAATGCATTGCATTTTGTTAGTTTTATTAAAAACTGATATAACTTAAAGCATTGCATATGGTTAGTTTTATTAAAAACTGATATAACTCAGTGCATTGCATTTTGTTAGTTTTATTAAAAACTGATATAACTCAATGCATTGCATTTTGTTAGTTTTATTAAAAACTGATATAACTTAAAGCATTGCATATGGTTAGTTTTATTAAAAACTGATATAATTCAATGCATTGCATTTTGTTAGTTTTATTAAAAACTGATATAACTTAAAGCATTGCATATGGTTAGTTTTATTAAAAACTGATATAACTCAGTGCATTGCATTTTGTTAGTTTTATTAAAAACTGATATAACTTGAAGCATTGCATATGGTTAGTTTTATTAAAAACTGATATAACTTAAAACATTGCATATGGTTAGTTTTATTAAAAACTGATATAACTTAAAGCATTGCATATGGTTAGTTTTATTAAAAACTGATATAACTCAGTGCATTGCATTTTGTTAGTTTTATTAAAAACTGATATAACTTAAAGCATTGCATATGGTTAGTTTTATTAAAAACTGATATAACTTAAAGCATTGCATATGGTTAGTTTTATTAAAAACGGATATAACTCAGTGCATTGCATTTTGTTAGTTTTATTAAAAACTGATATAACTTAAAGCATGGCATATGGTTAGTTTTATTAAAAACTGATATAACTCAATGCATTGCATTTTGTTAGTTTTATTAAAAACTGATATAACTTAAGGCATGGCATATGGTTAGTTTTATTAAAAACTGATATAACTCAGTGCATTGCATTTTGTTAGTTTTATTAAAAACTGATATAACTTAAAGCATTGCATATGGTTAGTTTTATTAAAAACTGATATAACTCAGTGCATTGCATTTTGTTAGTTTTATTAAAAACTGATATAACTCAGTGCATTGCATTTCGTTAGTTTTATTAAAAACTGATATAACTTAAAGCATTGCATATGGTTAGTTTTATTAAAAACGGATATAACTCAGTGCATTGCATTTTGTTAGTTTTATTAAAAACTGATGTAACTTAAAACATTGCATATGGTTAGTTTTATTAAAAACTGATATAACTTAAAGCATTGCATATGGTTAGTTTTATTAAAAACGGATATAACTCAGTGCATTGCATTTTGTTAGTTTTATTAAAAACTGATATAACTTAAAACATTGCATATGGTTAGTTTTATTAAAAACTGATATAACTTAAAGCATTGCATATGGTTAGTTTTATTAAAAACTGATATAACTCAGTGCATTGCATTTTGTTAGTTTTATTAAAAACTGATATAACTTAAAGCATTGCATATGGTTAGTTTTATTAAAAACTGATATAACTCAATGCATTGCATTTTGTTAGTTTTATTGAAATCTGATATAACTTAAAGCATTGCATATGGTTAGTTTTATTAAAAACGGATATAACTCAATGCATTGCATTTTGTTAGTTTTATTAAAAACTGATATACCTTAAGGCATGGCATATGGTTAGTTTTATTAAAAACTGATATAACTCGGTGCATTGCATTTTGTTAGTTTTATTAAAAACTGATATAACTTAAAGCATTGCATATGGTTAGTTTTATTAAAAACGGATATAACTCAATGCATTGCATTTTGTTAGTTTTATTAAAAACTGATATAACTTAAGGCATGGCATATGGTTAGTTTTATTAAAAACTGATATAACTCAGTGCATTGCATTTTGTTAGTTTTATTAAAAACTGATATATTTCAGTGCATTGCATTTTGTTAGTTTTATTAAAAACTGATATAACTCGGTGCATTGCATTTTGTTAGTTTTATTAAAAACTGATATAACTTAAAGCATTGCATATGGTTAGTTTTATTAAAAACGGATATAACTCAGTGCATTGCATTTTGTTAGTTTTATTAAAAACTGATATAACTTAAAGCATTGCATATGGTTAGTTTTATTAAAAACTGATATAACTTAAAGCATTGCATATGGTTAGTTTTATTAATAACGGATATAACTCAGTGCATTGCATTTTGTTAGTTTTATTAAAAACTGATATAACTTAAAGCATTGCATATGGTTAGTTTTATTAAAAACTGATATAACTCAGTGCATTGCATTTTGTTAAATTTATTAAAAACTGATATAACTTAAAGCATTGCATATGGTTAGTTTTATTAAAAACTGATATAACTCAATGCATTGCATTTTGTTAGTTTTATTGAAATCTGATATAACTTAAAGCATTGCATATGGTTAGTTTTATTAAAAACGGATATAACTCAATGCATTGCATTTTGTTAGTTTTATTAAAAACTGATATACCTTAAGGCATGGCATATGGTTAGTTTTATTAAAAACTGATATAACTCGGTGCATTGCATTTTGTTAGTTTTATTAAAAACTGATATAACTCAATGCATTGCATTTTGTTAGTTTTATTAAAAACTGATATAACTTAAAGCATTGCATATGGTTAGTTTTATTAAAAACTGATATAACTCAGTGCATTGCATTTTGTTAGTTTTATTAAAAACTGATATAACTCAATGCATTGCATTTTGTTAGTTTTATTAAAAACTGATATAACTTAAAGCATTGCATATGGTTAGTTTTATTAAAAACTGATATAATTCAATGCATTGCATTTTGTTAGTTTTATTAAAAACTGATATAACTTAAAGCATTGCATATGGTTAGTTTTATTAAAAACTGATATAACTCAGTGCATTGCATTTTGTTAGTTTTATTAAAAACTGATATAACTTGAAGCATTGCATATGGTTAGTTTTATTAAAAACTGATATAACTTAAAACATTGCATATGGTTAGTTTTATTAAAAACTGATATAACTTAAAGCATTGCATATGGTTAGTTTTATTAAAAACTGATATAACTCAGTGCATTGCATTTTGTTAGTTTTATTAAAAACTGATATAACTTAAAGCATTGCATATGGTTAGTTTTATTAAAAACTGATATAACTTAAAGCATTGCATATGGTTAGTTTTATTAAAAACGGATATAACTCAGTGCATTGCATTTTGTTAGTTTTATTAAAAACTGATATAACTTAAAGCATTGCATATGGTTAGTTTTATTAAAAACTGATATAACTTAAAGCATTGCATATGGTTAGTTTTATTAAAAACGGATATAACTCAGTGCATTGCATTTTGTTAGTTTTATTAAAAACTGATATAACTTAAAACATTGCATATGGTTAGTTTTATTAAAAACTGATATAACTTAAAGCATTGCATATGGTTAGTTTTATTAAAAACGGATATAACTCAGTGCATTGCATTTTGTTAGTTTTATTAAAAACTGATATAACTGCAAGCATTGCATATGGTTAGTTTTATTAAAAACTGATATAACTTAAAGCATTGCATATGGTTAGTTTTATTAAAAACTGATATAACTCAGTGCATTGCATTTTGTTAGTTTTATTAAAAACTGATATAACTTAAAGCATTGCATTTTGTTAGTTTTATTAAAAACTGATATAACTTAAAGCATTGCATATGGTTAGTTTTATTAAAAACTGATATAACTCAGTGCATTGCATTTTGTTAGTTTTATTAAAAACTGATATAACTCAGTGCATTGCATTTCGTTAGTTTTATTAAAAACTGATGTAACTTAAAACATTGCATATGGTTAGTTTTATTAAAAACTGATATAACTTAAAGCATTGCATATGGTTAGTTTTATTAAAAACGGATATAACTCAGTGCATTGCATTTTGTTAGTTTTATTAAAAACTGATATAACTTAAAACATTGCATATGGTTAGTTTTATTAAAAACTGATATAACTTAAAGCATTGCATATGGTTAGTTTTATTAAAAACTGATATAACTCAGTGCATTGCATTTTGTTAGTTTTATTAAAAACTGATATAACTTAAAGCATTGCATATGGTTAGTTTTATTAAAAACTGATATAACTCAATGCATTGCATTTTGTTAGTTTTATTGAAATCTGATATAACTTAAAGCATTGCATATGGTTAGTTTTATTAAAAACGGATATAACTCAATGCACTGCATTTTGTTAGTTTTATTAAAACTGATATACTTTAACGCATGGCATATGGTTAGTTTTATTAAAAACTGATATAACTCGGTGCATTGCATTTTGTTAGTTTTATTAAAAACTGATATAACTTAAAGCATTGCATATGGTTAGTTTTATTAAAAACGGATATAACTCAATGCATTGCATTTTGTTAGTTTTATTAAAAACTGATATAACTTAAAGCATTGCATATGGTTAGTTTTATTAAAAACTGATATAACTTAAAGCATTGCATTTTGTTAGTTTTATTAAAAACTGATATAACTCAATGCATTGCATTTTGTTAGTTTTATTAAAAACTGATATAACTTAAAGCATTGCATATGGTTAGTTTTATTAAAAACTGATATAACTCAATGCATTGCATTTTGTTAGTTTTATTAAAAACTGATATAACTTAAAGCATTGCATATGGCTAGTTTTATTAAAAACTGATATAACTCAGTGCATTGCATTTTGTTAGTTTTATTAAAAACTGATATAACTTAAAGAATTGCATATGGTTAGTTTTATTAAAAACTGATATAACTCAGTGCATTGCTTTTTGTTAGTTTTATTAAAAACTGATATATCTTAAAGCATTGCATATGGTTAGTTTTATTAAAAACTGATATAACTCAGTGCATTGCATTTTGTTAGTTTTATTAAAAACTGATATAACTTAAAGCATTGCATATGGTTAGTTTTATTAAAAACTGATATAACTCAATGCATTGCATTTTGTTAGTTTTATTAAAAACTGATATAACTCAGTGCATTGCATTTTGTTAGTTTTATTAAAAACTGATATAACTCAGTGCATTGCATTTTGTTAGTTTTATTAAAAACTGATAAAACTTAAAGCATT
Organism: Ceratitis rosa; assembly: GCA_037013455.1. Taxonomy (NCBI): domain Eukaryota; kingdom Metazoa; phylum Arthropoda; class Insecta; order Diptera; family Tephritidae; genus Ceratitis; species Ceratitis rosa. The sequence continues at coordinate 289,135 of JAWMAG010000120.1, read as the reverse complement.
GCATATGGTTAGTTTTATTAAAAACTGATATAACTCAATGCATTGCATTTTGTTAGTTTTATTAAAAACTGATATAACTTAAAGCATTGCATATGGTTAGTTTTATTAAAAACTGATATAACTCAGTGCATTGCATTTTGTTAGTTTTATTAAAAACTGATATAACTCAGTGCATTGCATTTTGTTAGTTTTATTAAAAACTGATATAACTTAAAGCATTGCATTTTGTTAGTTTTATTAAAAACTGGTATAACTCAGTGCATTGCATTTTGTTAGTTTTATTAAAAACTGATATAACTTAAGGCATGGCATATGGTTAGTTTTATTAAAAACTGATATAACTCAGTGCATTGCATTTTGTTAGTTTTATTAAAAACTGATATAACTTAAAGCATTGCATATGGTTAGTTTTATTAAAAACTGATATAACTTAAAGCATTGCATATGGTTAGTTTTATTAAAAACGGATATAACTCAATGCATTGCATTTTGTTAGTTTTATTAAAAACTGATATAACTTAAAGCATTGCATTTTGTTAGTTTTATTAAAAACTGATATAACTTAAGGCATGGCATATGGTTAGTTTTATTAAAAACTGATATAACTCAGTGCATTGCATTTTGTTAGTTTTATTAAAAACTGATATAACTTAAAGCATTGCATATGGTTAGTTTTATTAAAAACTGATATAACTCAATGCATTGCATTTTGTTAGTTTTATTAAAAACGGATATAACTTAAAGCATTGCATATGGTTAGTTTTATTAAAAACTGATATAACTCAGTGCATTGCATTTTGTTAGTTTTATTAAAAACTAATATAACTTAAAGCATTGCATATGGTTAGTTTTATTAAAAACTGATATAACTCAGTGCATTGCATTTTGTTAGTTTTATTAAAAACTGATATAACTTAAAGCATTGCATATGGTTAGTTTTATTAAAAACTGATATAACTCAGTGCATTGCATTTTGTTAGTTTTATTAAAAACTGATATAACTTAAAGCATTGCATATGGTTAGTTTTATTAAAAACTGATATAACTCAGTGCATTGCATTTTGTTAGTTTTATTAAAAACTGATATAACTTAAAGCATTGCATATGGTTAGTTTTATTAAAAACTGATATAACTTAAAGCATTGCATATGGTTAGTTTTATTAAAAACGGATATAACTCTGTGCATTGCATTTTGTTAGTTTTATTAAAAACTGATATAACTTAAAGCATTGCATATGGTTAGTTTTATTAAAAACGGATATAACTCAGTGCATTGCATTTTGTTAGTTTTATTAAAAACTGATATAACTTAAAGCATTGCATTTTGTTAGTTTTATTAAAAACTGATATAACTCAGTGCATTGCATTTTGTTAGTTTTATTAAAAACTGATATAACTTAAGGCATGGCATATGGTTAGTTTTATTAAAAACTGATATAACTCAGTGCATTGCATTTTGTTAGTTTTATTAAAAACTGATATAACTTAAAGCATTGCATAAGGTTAGTTTTATTAAAAACTGATATAACTTAAGGCATGGCATATGGTTAGTTTTATTAAAAACTGATATAACTCAGTGCATTGCATTTTGTTAGTTTTATTAAAAACTGATATAACTTAAAGCATTGCATATGGTTAGTTTTATTAAAAACTGATATAACTCAATGCATTGCATTTTGTTAAATTTATTAAAAACTGATATAACTTAAAGCATTGCATATGGTTAGTTTTATTAAAAACTGATATAACTCAATGCATTGCATTTTGTTAGTTTTATTGAAATCTGATATAACTTAAAGCATTGCATATGGTTAGTTTTATTAAAAACGGATATAACTCAATGCATTGCATTTTGTTAGTTTTATTAAAAACTGATATACCTTAAGGCATGGCATATGGTTAGTTTTATTAAAAACTGATATAACTCGGTGCATTGCATTTTGTTAGTTTTATTAAAAACTGATATAACTTAAAGCATTGCATATGGTTAGTTTTATTAAAAACTGATATAACTTAAAGCATTGCATATGGTTAGTTTTATTAAAAACGGATATAACTCAGTGCATTGCATTTTGTTAGTTTTATTAAAAACTGATATAACTTAAAGCATTGCATATGGTTAGTTTTATTAAAAACTGATATAATTCAATGCATTGCATTTTGTTAGTTTTATTGAAATTTGATATAACTTAAAGCATTGCATATGGTTAGTTTTATTAAAAACGGATATAACTCAATGCATTGCATTTTGTTAGTTTTATTAAAAACTGATATAACTTAAGGCATGGCATATGGTTAGTTTTATTAAAAACTGATATAACTCAATGCATTGCATTTTGTTAGTTTTATTAAAAACTGATATAACTCAGTGCATTGCATTTTGTTAGTTTTATTAAAAACTGATATAACTCAGTGCATTGCATTTTGTTAGTTGTATTAAAAACTGATATAACTTAAAGCATTGCATATGGTTAGTTTTATTAAAAACGGATATAACTCAGTGCATTGCATTTTGTTAGTTTTATTAAAAACTGATATAACTTAAAGCATTGCATATGGTTAGTTTTATTAAAAACTGATATAATTCAATGCATTGCATTTTGTTAGTTTTATTGAAGTCTGATATAACTTAAAGCATTGCATATGGTTAGTTTTATTAAAAACGGATATAACTCTGTGCATTGCATTTTGTTAGTTTTATTAAAAACTGATATAACTTAAAGCATTGCATATGGTTAGTTTTATTAAAAACGGATATAACTCAGTGCATTGCATTTTGTTAAATTTATTAAAAACTGATATAACTTAAAGCATTGCATATGGTTAGTTTTATTAAAAACTGATATAATTCAATGCATTGCATTTTGTTAGTTTTATTGAAATCTGATATAACTTAAAGCATTGCATATGGTTAGTTTTATTAAAAACGGATATAACTCAATGCATTGCATTTTGTTAGTTTTATTAAAAACTGATATACCTTAAGGCATGACATATGGTTAGGTTTATTAAAAACTGATATAACTCGGTGCATTGCATTTTGTTAGTTTTATTAAAAACTGATATACTAACTTAAAGCGTTGCATATGGTTAGTTTTATTAAAAACGGATATAACTTAATGCATTGCATTTTGTTAGTTTTATTAAAAACTGATATAACTTAAAGCATTGCATATGGTTAGTTTTATTAAAAACGGATATAACTCAGTGCATTGCATTTTGTTAGTTTTATTAAAAACTGATATAACTTAAAGCATGGCATATGGTTAGTTTTATTAAAAACTGATATAACTCAATGCATTGCATTTTGTTAGTTTTATTAAAAACTGATATAACTTAAGGCATGGCATATGGTTAGTTTTATTAAAAACTGATATAACTCAGTGCATTGCATTTTGTTAGTTTTATTAAAAACTGATATAACTTAAAGCATTGCATATGGTTAGTTTTATTAAAAACTGATATAACTTAGTGCATTGCATTTTGTTAGTTTTATTAAAAACTGATATAACTCAGTGCATTGCATTTCGTTAGTTTTATTAAAAACTGATATAACTTAAAGCATTGCATATGGTTAGTTTTATTAAAAACGGATATAACTCAGTGCATTGCATTTTGTTAGTTTTAGTAAAAACTGATATAACTTAAAACATTGCATATGGTTAGTTTTATTAAAAACTGATATAACTTAAGGCATTGCATATGGTTAGTTTTATTAAAAACGGATATAACTCAGTGCATTGCATTTTGTTAGTTTTAGTAAAAACTGATATAACTTAAAACATTGCATATGGTTAGTTTTATTAAAAACTGATATAACTTAGTGCATTGCATTTTGTTAGTTTTATTAAAAACTGATATAACTCAGTGCATTGCATTTCGTTAGTTTTATTAAAAACTGATATAACTTAAAGCATTGCATATGGTTAGTTTTATTAAAAACGGATATAACTCAGTGCATTGCATTTTGTTAGTTTTATTAAAAACTGATGTAACTTAAAACATTGCATATGGTTAGTTTTATTAAAAACTGATATAACTTAAGGCATTGCATATGGTTAGTTTTATTAAAAACGGATATAACTCAGTGCATTGCATTTTGTTAGTTTTAGTAAAAACTGATATAACTTAAAGCATTGCATATGGTTAGTTTTATTAAAAACTGATATAACTTAGTGCATTGCATTTTGTTAGTTTTATTAAAAACTGATATAACTCAGTGCATTGCATTTCGTTAGTTTTATTAAAAACTGATATAACTTAAAGCATTGCATATGGTTAGTTTTATTAAAAACTGATATAACTTAGTGCATTGCATTTTGTTAGTTTTATTAAAAACTGATATAACTCAGTGCATTGCATTTCGTTAGTTTTATTAAAAACTGATATAACTTAAAGCATTGCATATGGTTAGTTTTATTAAAAACGGATATAACTCAGTGCATTGCATTTTGTTAGTTTTATTAAAAACTGATGTAACTTAAAACATTGCATATGGTTAGTTTTATTAAAAACTGATATAACTTAAGGCATTGCATATGGTTAGTTTTATTAAAAACGGATATAACTCAGTGCATTGCATTTTGTTAGTTTTATTAAAAACTGATATAACTTAAAGCATTGCATATGGTTAGTTTTATTAAAAACTGATATAACTTAGTGCATTGCATTTTGTTAGTTTTATTAAAAACTGATATAACTCAGTGCATTGCATTTCGTTAGTTTTATTAAAAACTGATATAACTTAAAGCATTGCATATGGTTAGTTTTATTAAAAACGGATATAACTTAGTGCATTGCATTTTGTTAGTTTTATTAAAAACTGATATAACTTAAAGCATTGCATATGGTTAGTTTTATTAAAAACGGATATAACTCAGTGCATTGCATTTTGTTAGTTTTATTAAAAACTGATGTAACTTAAAACATTGCATATGGTTAGTTTTATTAAAAACTGATATAACTTAAGGCATTGCATATGGTTAGTTTTATTAAAAACGGATATAACTCAGTGCATTGCATTTTGTTAGTTTTAGTAAAAACTGATATAACTTAAAGCATTGCATATGGTTAGTTTTATTAAAAACTGATATAACTTAGTGCATTGCATTTTGTTAGTTTTATTAAAAACTGATATAACTCAGTGCATTGCATTTCGTTAGTTTTATTAAAAACTGATATAACTTAAAGCATTGCATATGGTTAGTTTTATTAAAAACTGATATAACTTAGTGCATTGCATTTTGTTAGTTTTATTAAAAACGGATATAACTCAGTGCATTGCATTTCGTTAGTTTTATTAAAAACTGATATAACTTAAAGCATTGCATATGGTTAGTTTTATTAAAAACGGATATAACTCAGTGCATTGCATTTTGTTAGTTTTATTAAAAACTGATGTAACTTAAAACATTGCATATGGTTAGTTTTATTAAAAACTGATATAACTTAAGGCATTGCATATGGTTAGTTTTATTAAAAACGGATATAACTCAGTGCATTGCATTTTGTTAGTTTTATTAAAAACTGATATAACTTAAAGCATTGCATATGGTTAGTTTTATTAAAAACTGATATAACTTAGTGCATTGCATTTTGTTAGTTTTATTAAAAACTGATATAACTCAGTGCATTGCATTTCGTTAGTTTTATTAAAAACTGATATAACTTAAAGCATTGCATATGGTTAGTTTTATTAAAAACGGATATAACTCAGTGCATTGCATTTTGTTAGTTTTAGTAAAAACTGATGTAACTTAAAACATTGCATATGGTTAGTTTTATTAAAAACTGATATAACTTAAGGCATTGCATATGGTTAGTTTTATTAAAAACGGATATAACTCAGTGCATTGCATTTTGTTAGTTTTAGTAAAAACTGATATAACTTAAAACATTGCATATGGTTAGTTTTATTAAAAACTGATATAACTTAAAGCATTGCATATGGTTAGTTTTATTAAAAACTGATATAACTCAATGCATTGCATTTTGTTAGTTTTATTAAAAACTGATATAACTTAAAGCATTGCATATGGTTAGTTTTATTAAAAACTGATATAACTCAATGCATTGCATTTTGTTAGTTTTATTGAAATCTGATATAACTTAAAGCATTGCATATGGTTAGTTTTATTAAAAACGGATATAACTCAATGCATTGCATTTTGTTAGTTTTATTAAAAACTGATATAACTTAAAGCATTGCATATGGTTAGTTTTATTAAAAACTGATATAACTTAAAGCATTGCATATGGTTAGTTTTATTAATAACGGATATAACTCAGTGCATTGCATTTTGTTAGTTTTATTAAAAACTGATATAACTTAAAGCATTGCATATGGTTAGTTTTATTAAAAACTGATATAACTCAGTGCATTGCATTTTGTTAAATTTATTAAAAACTGATATAACTTAAAGCATTGCATATGGTTAGTTTTATTAAAAACTGATATAACTCAATGCATTGCATTTTGTTAGTTTTATTGAAATCTGATATAACTTAAAGCATTGCATATGGTTAGTTTTATTAAAAACGGATATAACTCAATGCATTGCATTTTGTTAGTTTTATTAAAAACTGATATACCTTAAGGCATGGCATATGGTTAGTTTTATTAAAAACTGATATAACTCGGTGCATTGCATTTTGTTAGTTTTATTAAAAACTGATATAACTCAATGCATTGCATTTTGTTAGTTTTATTAAAAACTGCTATAACTTAAAGCATTGCATATGGTTAGTTTTATTAAAAACTGATATAACTCAGTGCATTGCATTTTGTTAGTTTTATTAAAAACTGATATAACTCAATGCATTGCATTTTGTTAGTTTTATTAAAAACTGATATAACTTAAAGCATTGCATATGGTTAGTTTTATTAAAAACTGATATAATTCAATGCATTGCATTTTGTTAGTTTTATTAAAAACTGATATAACTTAAAGCATTGCATATGGTTAGTTTTATTAAAAACGGATATAACTCAATGCATTGCATTTTGTTAGTTTTATTAAAAACTGATATACCTTAAGGCATGGCATATGGTTAGTTTTATTAAAAACTGATATAACTCGGTGCATTGCATTTTGTTAGTTTTATTAAAAACTGATATAACTTAAAGCATTGCATATGGTTAGTTTTATTAAAAACGGATATAACTCAATGCATGGCATTTTGTTAGTTTTATTAAAAACTGATATAACTTAAGGCATGGCATATGGTTAGTTTTATTAAAAACTGATATAACTCAGTGCATTGCATTTTGTTAGTTTTATTAAAAACTGATATATTTCAGTGCATTGCATTTTGTTAGTTTTATTAAAAACTGATATAACTCGGTGCATTGCATTTTGTTAGTTTTATTAAAAACTGATATAACTTAAAGCATTGCATATGGTTAGTTTTATTAAAAACTGATATAACTTAGTGCATTGCATTTTGTTAGTTTTATTAAAAACTGATATAACTCAGTGCATTGCATTTCGTTAGTTTTATTAAAAACTGATATAACTTAAAGCATTGCATATGGTTAGTTTTATTAAAAACGGATATAACTCAGTGCATTGCATTTTGTTAGTTTTATTAAAAACTGATATAACTTAAAGCATTGCATAAGGTTAGTTTTATTAAAAACTGATATAACTTAAGGCATGGCATATGGTTAGTTTTATTAAAAACTGATATAACTCAGTGCATTGCATTTTGTTAGTTTTATTAAAAACTGATATAACTTAAAGCATTGCATATGGTTAGTTTTATTAAAAACTGATATAACTCAATGCATTGCATTTTGTTAAATTTATTAAAAACTGATATAACTTAAAGCATTGCATATGGTTAGTTTTATTAAAAACTGATATAACTCAATGCATTGCATTTTGTTAGTTTTATTGAAATCTGATATAACTTAAAGCATTGCATATGGTTAGTTTTATTAAAAACGGATATAACTCAATGCATTGCATTTTGTTAGTTTTATTAAAAACTGATATACCTTAAGGCATGGCATATGGTTAGTTTTATTAAAAACTGATATAACTCGGTGCATTGCATTTTGTTAGTTTTATTAAAAACTGATATAACTTAAAGCATTGCATATGGTTAGTTTTATTAAAAACTGATATAACTTAAAGCATTGCATATGGTTAGTTTTATTAAAAACGGATATAACTCAGTGCATTGCATTTTGTTAGTTTTATTAAAAACTGATATAACTTAAAGCATTGCATATGGTTAGTTTTATTAAAAACTGATATAATTCAATGCATTGCATTTTGTTAGTTTTATTGAAATTTGATATAACTTAAAGCATTGCATATGGTTAGTTTTATTAAAAACGGATATAACTCAATGCATTGCATTTTGTTAGTTTTATTAAAAACTGATATAACTTAAGGCATGGCATATGGTTAGTTTTATTAAAAACTGATATAACTCAATGCATTGCATTTTGTTAGTTTTATTAAAAACTGATATAACTCAGTGCATTGCATTTTGTTAGTTTTATTAAAAACTGATATAACTCAGTGCATTGCATTTTGTTAGTTGTATTAAAAACTGATATAACTTAAAGCATTGCATATGGTTAGTTTTATTAAAAACGGATATAACTCAGTGCATTGCATTTTGTTAGTTTTATTAAAAACTGATATAACTTAAAGCATTGCATATGGTTAGTTTTATTAAAAACTGATATAATTCAATGCATTGCATTTTGTTAGTTTTATTGAAGTCTGATATAACTTAAAGCATTGCATATGGTTAGTTTTATTAAAAACGGATATAACTCTGTGCATTGCATTTTGTTAGTTTTATTAAAAACTGATATAACTTAAAGCATTGCATATGGTTAGTTTTATTAAAAACGGATATAACTCAGTGCATTGCATTTTGTTAAATTTATTAAAAACTGATATAACTTAAAGCATTGCATATGGTTAGTTTTATTAAAAACTGATATAATTCAATGCATTGCATTTTGTTAGTTTTATTGAAATCTGATATAACTTAAAGCATTGCATATGGTTACTTTTATTAAAAACGGATATAACTCAATGCATTGCATTTTGTTAGTTTTATTAAAAACTGATATACCTTAAGGCATGACATATGGTTAGGTTTATTAAAAACTGATATAACTCGGTGCATTGCATTTTGTTAGTTTTATTAAAAACTGATATACTAACTTAAAGCGTTGCATATGGTTAGTTTTATTAAAAACGGATATAACTCAATGCATTGCATTTTGTTAGTTTTATTAAAAACTGATATAACTTAAAGCATTGCATATGGTTAGTTTTATTAAAAACGGATATAACTCAGTGCATTGCATTTTGTTAGTTTTATTAAAAACTGATATAACTTAAAGCATGGCATATGGTTAGTTTTATTAAAAACTGATATAACTCAATGCATTGCATTTTGTTAGTTTTATTAAAAACTGATATAACTTAAGGCATGGCATATGGTTAGTTTTATTAAAAACTGATATAACTCAGTGCATTGCATTTTGTTAGTTTTATTAAAAACTGATATAACTTAAAGCATTGCATATGGTTAGTTTTATTAAAAACTGATATAACTTAGTGCATTGCATTTTGTTAGTTTTATTAAAAACTGATATAACTCAGTGCATTGCATTTCGTTAGTTTTATTAAAAACTGATATAACTTAAAGCATTGCATATGGTTAGTTTTATTAAAAACGGATATAACTCAGTGCATTGCATTTTGTTAGTTTTAGTAAAAACTGATATAACTTAAAACATTGCATATGGTTAGTTTTATTAAAAACTGATATAACTTAAGGCATTGCATATGGTTAGTTTTATTAAAAACGGATATAACTCAGTGCATTGCATTTTGTTAGTTTTAGTAAAAACTGATATAACTTAAAGCATTGCATATGGTTAGTTTTATTAAAAACTGATATAACTTAGTGCATTGCATTTTGTTAGTTTTATTAAAAACTGATATAACTCAGTGCATTGCATTTCGTTAGTTTTATTAAAAACTGATATAACTTAAAGCATTGCATATGGTTAGTTTTATTAAAAACTGATATAACTTAGTGCATTGCATTTTGTTAGTTTTATTAAAAACTGATATAACTCAGTGCATTGCATTTCGTTAGTTTTATTAAAAACTGATATAACTTAAAGCATTGCATATGGTTAGTTTTATTAAAAACGGATATAACTCAGTGCATTGCATTTTGTTAGTTTTATTAAAAACTGATGTAACTTAAAACATTGCATATGGTTAGTTTTATTAAAAACTGATATAACTTAAGGCATTGCATATGGTTAGTTTTATTAAAAACGGATATAACTCAGTGCATTGCATTTTGTTAGTTTTATTAAAAACTGATATAACTTAAAGCATTGCATATGGTTAGTTTTATTAAAAACTGATATAACTTAGTGCATTGCATTTTGTTAGTTTTATTAAAAACTGATATAACTCAGTGCATTGCATTTCGTTAGTTTTATTAAAAACTGATATAACTTAAAGCATTGCATATGGTTAGTTTTATTAAAAACGGATATAACTTAGTGCATTGCATTTTGTTAGTTTTATTAAAAACTGATATAACTTAAAGCATTGCATATGGTTAGTTTTATTAAAAACGGATATAACTCAGTGCATTGCATTTTGTTAGTTTTATTAAAAACTGATGTAACTTAAAACATTGCATATGGTTAGTTTTATTAAAAACTGATATAACTTAAGGCATTGCATATGGTTAGTTTTATTAAAAACGGATATAACTCAGTGCATTGCATTTTGTTAGTTTTAGTAAAAACTGATATAACTTAAAGCATTGCATATGGTTAGTTTTATTAAAAACTGATATAACTTAGTGCATTGCATTTTGTTAGTTTTATTAAAAACTGATATAACTCAGTGCATTGCATTTCGTTAGTTTTATTAAAAACTGATATAACTTAAAGCATTGCATATGGTTAGTTTTATTAAAAACTGATATAACTTAGTGCATTGCATTTTGTTAGTTTTATTAAAAACGGATATAACTCAGTGCATTGCATTTCGTTAGTTTTATTAAAAACTGATATAACTTAAAGCATTGCATATGGTTAGTTTTATTAAAAACGGATATAACTCAGTGCATTGCATTTTGTTAGTTTTATTAAAAACTGATGTAACTTAAAACATTGCATATGGTTAGTTTTATTAAAAACTGATATAACTTAAGGCATTGCATATGGTTAGTTTTATTAAAAACGGATATAACTCAGTGCATTGCATTTTGTTAGTTTTATTAAAAACTGATATAACTTAAAGCATTGCATATGGTTAGTTTTATTAAAAACTGATATAACTTAGTGCATTGCATTTTGTTAGTTTTATTAAAAACTGATATAACTCAGTGCATTGCATTTCGTTAGTTTTATTAAAAACTGATATAACTTAAAGCATTGCATATGGTTAGTTTTATTAAAAACGGATATAACTCAGTGCATTGCATTTTGTTAGTTTTATTAAAAACTGATGTAACTTAAAACATTGCATATGGTTAGTTTTATTAAAAACTGATATAACTTAAGGCATTGCATATGGTTAGTTTTATTAAAAACGGATATAACTCAGTGCATTGCATTTTGTTAGTTTTAGTAAAAACTGATATAACTTAAAACATTGCATATGGTTAGTTTTATTAAAAACTGATATAACTTAAAGCATTGCATATGGTTAGTTTTATTAAAAACTGATATAACTCAGTGCATTGCATTTTGTTAGTTTTATTAAAAACTGATATAACTTAAAGCATTGCATATGGTTAGTTTTATTAAAAACTGATATAACTCAATGCATTGCATTTTGTTAGTTTTATTGAAATCTGATATAACTTAAAGCATTGCATATGGTTAGTTTTATTAAAAACGGATATAACTCAATGCATTGCATTTTGTTAGTTTTATTAAAAACTGATATAACTTAAAGCATTGCATATGGTTAGTTTTATTAAAAACTGATATAACTTAAAGCATTGCATATGGTTAGTTTTATTAATAACGGATATAACTCAGTGCATTGCATTTTGTTAGTTTTATTAAAAACTGATATAACTTAAAGCATTGCATATGGTTAGTTTTATTAAAAACTGATATAACTCAGTGCATTGCATTTTGTTAAATTTATTAAAAACTGATATAACTTAAAGCATTGCATATGGTTAGTTTTATTAAAAACTGATATAACTCAATGCATTGCATTTTGTTAGTTTTATTGAAATCTGATATAACTTAAAGCATTGCATATGGTTAGTTTTATTAAAAACGGATATAACTCAATGCATTGCATTTTGTTAGTTTTATTAAAAACTGATATACCTTAAGGCATGGCATATGGTTAGTTTTATTAAAAACTGATATAACTCGGTGCATTGCATTTTGTTAGTTTTATTAAAAACTGATATAACTCAATGCATTGCATTTTGTTAGTTTTATTAAAAATTGCTATAACTTAAAGCATTGCATATGGTTAGTTTTATTAAAAACTGATATAACTCAGTGCATTGCATTTTGTTAGTTTTATTAAAAACTGATATAACTCAATGCATTGCATTTTGTTAGTTTTATTAAAAACTGATATAACTTAAAGCATTGCATATGGTTAGTTTTATTAAAAACTGATATAATTCAATGCATTGCATTTTGTTAGTTTTATTAAAAACTGATATAACTTAAAGCATTGCATATGGTTAGTTTTATTAAAAACGGATATAACTCAATGCATTGCATTTTGTTAGTTTTATTAAAAACTGATATACCTTAAGGCATGGCATATGGTTAGTTTTATTAAAAACTGATATAACTCGGTGCATTGCATTTTGTTAGTTTTATTAAAAACTGATATAACTTAAAGCATTGCATATGGTTAGTTTTATTAAAAACGGATATAACTCAATGCATGGCATTTTGTTAGTTTTATTAAAAACTGATATAACTTAAGGCATGGCATATGGTTAGTTTTATTAAAAACTGATATAACTCAGTGCATTGCATTTTGTTAGTTTTATTAAAAACTGATATATTTCAGTGCATTGCATTTTGTTAGTTTTATTAAAAACTGATATAACTCGGTGCATTGCATTTTGTTAGTTTTATTAAAAACTGATATAACTTAAAGCATTGCATATGGTTAGTTTTATTAAAAACTGATATAACTTAGTGCATTGCATTTTGTTAGTTTTATTAAAAACTGATATAACTCAGTGCATTGCATTTCGTTAGTTTTATTAAAAACTGATATAACTTAAAGCATTGCATATGGTTAGTTTTATTAAAAACGGATATAACTCAGTGCATTGCATTTTGTTAGTTTTAGTAAAAACTGATATAACTTAAAACATTGCATATGGTTAGTTTTATTAAAAACTGATATAACTTAAGGCATTGCATATGGTTAGTTTTATTAAAAACGGATATAACTCAGTGCATTGCATTTTGTTAGTTTTAGTAAAAACTGATATAACTTAAAGCATTGCATATGGTTAGTTTTATTAAAAACTGATATAACTTAGTGCATTGCATTTTGTTAGTTTTATTAAAAACTGATATAACTCAGTGCATTGCATTTCGTTAGTTTTATTAAAAACTGATATAACTTAAAGCATTGCATATGGTTAGTTTTATTAAAAACTGATATAACTTAGTGCATTGCATTTTGTTAGTTTTATTAAAAACTGATATAACTCAGTGCATTGCATTTCGTTAGTTTTATTAAAAACTGATATAACTTAAAGCATTGCATATGGTTAGTTTTATTAAAAACGGATATAACTCAGTGCATTGCATTTTGTTAGTTTTATTAAAAACTGATGTAACTTAAAACATTGCATATGGTTAGTTTTATTAAAAACTGATATAACTTAAGGCATTGCATATGGTTAGTTTTATTAAAAACGGATATAACTCAGTGCATTGCATTTTGTTAGTTTTAGTAAAAACTGATATAACTTAAAGCATTGCATATGGTTAGTTTTATTAAAAACTGATATAACTTAGTGCATTGCATTTTGTTAGTTTTATTAAAAACTGATATAACTCAGTGCATTGCATTTCGTTAGTTTTATTAAAAACTGATATAACTTAAAGCATTGCATATGGTTAGTTTTATTAAAAACGGATATAACTTAGTGCATTGCATTTTGTTAGTTTTATTAAAAACTGATATAACTTAAAGCATTGCATATGGTTAGTTTTATTAAAAACGGATATAACTCAGTGCATTGCATTTTGTTAGTTTTATTAAAAACTGATGTAACTTAAAACATTGCATATGGTTAGTTTTATTAAAAACTGATATAACTTAAGGCATTGCATATGGTTAGTTTTATTAAAAACGGATATAACTCAGTGCATTGCATTTTGTTAGTTTTAGTAAAAACTGATATAACTTAAAGCATTGCATATGGTTAGTTTTATTAAAAACTGATATAACTTAGTGCATTGCATTTTGTTAGTTTTATTAAAAACTGATATAACTCAGTGCATTGCATTTCGTTAGTTTTATTAAAAACTGATATAACTTAAAGCATTGCATATGGTTAGTTTTATTAAAAACTGATATAACTTAGTGCATTGCATTTTGTTAGTTTTATTAAAAACGGATATAACTCAGTGCATTGCATTTCGTTAGTTTTATTAAAAACTGATATAACTTAAAGCATTGCATATGGTTAGTTTTATTAAAAACGGATATAACTCAGTGCATTGCATTTTGTTAGTTTTATTAAAAACTGATGTAACTTAAAACATTGCATATGGTTAGTTTTATTAAAAACTGATATAACTTAAGGCATTGCATATGGTTAGTTTTATTAAAAACGGATATAACTCAGTGCATTGCATTTTGTTAGTTTTATTAAAAACTGATATAACTTAAAGCATTGCATATGGTTAGTTTTATTAAAAACTGATATAACTTAGTGCATTGCATTTTGTTAGTTTTATTAAAAACTGATATAACTCAGTGCATTGCATTTCGTTAGTTTTATTAAAAACTGATATAACTTAAAGCATTGCATATGGTTAGTTTTATTAAAAACGGATATAACTCAGTGCATTGCATTTTGTTAGTTTTATTAAAAACTGATGTAACTTAAAACATTGCATATGGTTAGTTTTATTAAAAACTGATATAACTTAAGGCATTGCATATGGTTAGTTTTATTAAAAACGGATATAACTCAGTGCATTGCATTTTGTTAGTTTTAGTAAAAACTGATATAACTTAAAACATTGCATATGGTTAGTTTTATTAAAAACTGATATAACTTAAAGCATTGCATATGGTTAGTTTTATTAAAAACTGATATAACTCAGTGCATTGCATTTTGTTAGTTTTATTAAAAACTGATATAACTTAAAGCATTGCATATGGTTAGTTTTATTAAAAACTGATATAACTCAATGCATTGCATTTTGTTAGTTTTATTGAAATCTGATATAACTTAAAGCATTGCATATGGTTAGTTTTATTAAAAACGGATATAACTCAATGCATTGCATTTTGTTAGTTTTATTAAAAACTGATATAACTTAAAGCATTGCATATGGTTAGTTTTATTAAAAACTGATATAACTTAAAGCATTGCATATGGTTAGTTTTATTAATAACGGATATAACTCAGTGCATTGCATTTTGTTAGTTTTATTAAAAACTGATATAACTTAAAGCATTGCATATGGTTAGTTTTATTAAAAACTGATATAACTCAGTGCATTGCATTTTGTTAAATTTATTAAAAACTGATATAACTTAAAGCATTGCATATGGTTAGTTTTATTAAAAACTGATATAACTCAATGCATTGCATTTTGTTAGTTTTATTGAAATCTGATATAACTTAAAGCATTGCATATGGTTAGTTTTATTAAAAACGGATATAACTCAATGCATTGCATTTTGTTAGTTTTATTAAAAACTGATATACCTTAAGGCATGGCATATGGTTAGTTTTATTAAAAACTGATATAACTCGGTGCATTGCATTTTGTTAGTTTTATTAAAAACTGATATAACTCAATGCATTGCATTTTGTTAGTTTTATTAAAAACTGATAAAACTTAAAGCATTGCATATGGTTAGTTTTATTAAAAACTGATATAACTCAGTGCATTGCATTTTGTTAGTTTTATTAAAAACTGATATAACTCAATGCATTGCATTTTGTTAGTTTTATTAAAAACTGATATAACTTAAAGCATTGCATATGGTTAGTTTTATTAAAAACTGATATAATTCAATGCATTGCATTTTGTTAGTTTTATTAAAAACTGATATAACTTAAAGCATTGCATATGGTTAGTTTTATTAAAAACGGATATAACTCAATGCATTGCATTTTGTTAGTTTTATTAAAAACTGATATACCTTAAGGCATGGCATATGGTTAGTTTTATTAAAAACTGATATAACTCGGTGCATTGCATTTTGTTAGTTTTATTAAAAACTGATATAACTTAAAGCATTGCATATGGTTAGTTTTATTAAAAACGGATATAACTCAATGCATGGCATTTTGTTAGTTTTATTAAAAACTGATATAACTTAAGGCATGGCATATGGTTAGTTTTATTAAAAACTGATATAACTCAGTGCATTGCATTTTGTTAGTTTTATTAAAAACTGATATATTTCAGTGCATTGCATTTTGTTAGTTTTATTAAAAACTGATATAACTCGGTGCATTGCATTTTGTTAGTTTTATTAAAAACTGATATAACTTAAAGCATTGCATATGGTTAGTTTTATTAAAAACGGATATAACTCAGTGCATTGCATTTTGTTAGTTTTATTAAAAACTGATATAACTTAAAGCATTGCATATGGTTAGTTTTATTAAAAACTGATATAACTTAAAGCATTGCATATGGTTAGTTTTATTAACAACGGATATAACTCAGTGCATTGCATTTTGTTAGTTTTATTAAAAACTGATATAACTTAAAGCATTGCATATGGTTAGTTTTATTAAAAACTGATATAACTCAGTGCATTGCATTTTGTTAAATTTATTAAAAACTGATATAACTTAAAGCATTGCATATGGTTAGTTTTATTAAAAACTGATATAACTCAATGCATTGCATTTTGTTAGTTTTATTGAAATCTGATATAACTTAAAGCATTGCATATGGTTAGTTTTATTAAAAACGGATATAACTCAATGCATTGCATTTTGTTAGTTTTATTAAAAACTGATATACCTTAAGGCATGGCATATGGTTAGTTTTATTAAAAACTGATATAACTCGGTGCATTGCATTTTGTTAGTTTTATTAAAAACTGATATAACTCAATGCATTGCATTTTGTTAGTTTTATTAAAAACTGATATAACTTAAAGCATTGCATATGGTTAGTTTTATTAAAAACTGATATAACTCAGTGCATTGCATTTTGTTAATTTTATTAAAAACTGATATAACTCAATGCAGTGCATTTTGTTAGTTTTATTAAAAACTGATATAACTTAAAGCATTGCATATGGTTAGTTTTATTAAAAACTGATATAATTCAATGCATTGCATTTTGTTAGTTTTATTAAAAACTGATATAACTTAAATCATTGCATATGGTTAGTTTTATTAAAAACTGATATAACTTGAAGCATTGCATTTTGTTAGTTTTATTAAAAACTGATATAACTTGAAGCATTGCATATGGTTAGTTTTATTAAAAACTGATATAACTTAAAACATTGCATATGGTTAGTTTTATTAAAAACTGATATAACTTAAAGCATTGCATATGGTTAGTTTTATTAAAAACGGATATAACTCAATGCATTGCATTTTGTTAGTTTTCTTAAAAACTGATATAACTTAAAGCATTGCATATGGTTAGTTTTATTAAAAACTGATATAACTTAAAGCATTGCATATGGTTAGTTTTATTAAAAACGGATATAACTCAGTGCATTGCATTTTGTTAGTTTTATTAAAAACTGATATAACTTAAAGCATTGCATATGGTTAGTTTTATTAAAAACTGATATAACTTAAAGCATTGCATATGGTTAGTTTTATTAAAAACGGATATAACTCAGTGCATTGCATTTTGTTAGTTTTATTAAAAACTGATATAACTTAAAACATTGCATATGGTTAGTTTTATTAAAAACTGATATAACTTAAAGCATTGCATATGGTTAGTTTTATTAAAAACGGATATAACTCAGTGCATTGCATTTTGTTAGTTTTATTAAAAACTGATATAACTTAAAGCATTGCATATGGTTAGTTTTATTAAAAACTGATATAACTTAAAGCATTGCATATGGTTAGTTTTATTAAAAACTGATATAACTTAAAGCATTGCATATGGTTAGTTTTATTAAAAACTGATATAACTCAGTGCATTGCATTTTGTTAGTTTTATTAAAAACTGATATAACTTAAAGCATTGCATTTTGTTAGTTTTATTAAAAACTGATATAACTTAAAGCATTGCATATGGTTAGTTTTATTAAAAACTGATATAACTCAGTGCATTGCATTTTGTTAGTTTTATTAAAAACTGATATAACTCAGTGCATTGCATTTCGTTAGTTTTATTAAAAACTGATGTAACTTAAAACATTGCATATGGTTAGTTTTATTAAAAACTGATATAACTTAAAGCATTGCATATGGTTAGTTTTATTAAAAACGGATATAACTCAGCGCATTGCATTTTGTTAGTTTTATTAAAAACTGATATAACTTAAAACATTGCATATGGTTAGTTTTATTAAAAACTGATATAACTTAAAGCATTGCATATGGTTAGTTTTATTAAAAACTGATATAACTCAGTGCATTGCATTTTGTTAGTTATATTAAAAACTGATATAACTTAAAGCATTGCATATGGTTAGTTTTATTAAAAACTGATATAACTCAATGCATTGCATTTTGTTAGTTTTATTGAAATCTGATATAACTTAAAGCATTGCATATGGTTAGTTTTATTAAAAACGGATATAACTCAGTCCATTGCATTTTGTTAGTTTTATTAAAAACTGATATAACTTAAAGCATTGCATATGGTTAGTTTTATTAAAAACTGATATAACTTAAAGCATTGCATATGGTTAGTTTTATTAATAACGGATATAACTCAGTGCATTGCATTTTGTTAGTTTTATTAAAAACTGATATAACTTAAAGCATTGCATATGGTTAGTTTTATTAAAAACTGATATAACTCAGTGCATTGCATTTTGTTAAATTTATTAAAAACTGATATAACTTAAAGCATTGCATATGGTTAGTTTTATTAAAAACTGATATAACTCAATGCATTGCATTTTGTTAGTTTTATTGAAATCTGATATAACTTAAAGCATTGCATATGGTTAGTTTTATTAAAAACGGATATAACTCAATGCATTGCATTTTGTTAGTTTTATTAAAAACTGATATACCTTAAGGCATGGCATATGGTTAGTTTTATTAAAAACTGATATAACTCGGTGCATTGCATTTTGTTAGTTTTATTAAAAACTGATATAACTCAATGCATTGCATTTTGTTAGTTTTATTAAAAACTGATATAACTTAAAGCATTGCATATGGTTAGTTTTATTAAAAACTGATATAACTCAGTGCATTGCATTTTGTTAGTTTTATTAAAAACTGATATAACTCAATGCAGTGCATTTTGTTAGTTTTATTAAAAACTGATATAACTTAAAGCATTGCATATGGTTAGTTTTATTAAAAACTGATATAATTCAATGCATTGCATTTTGTTAATTTTATTAAAAACTGATATAACTTAAATCATTGCATATGGTTAGTTTTATTAAAAACTGATATAACTCAGTGCATTGCATTTTGTTAGTTTTATTAAAAACTGATATAACTTGAAGCATTGCATATGGTTAGTTTTATTAAAAACTGATATAACTTAAAACATTGCATATGGTTAGTTTTATTAAAAACTGATATAACTTAAAGCATTGCATATGGTTAGTTTTATTAAAAACGGATATAACTCAGTGCATTGCATTTTGTTAGTTTTATTAAAAACTGATATAACTTAAAGCATTGCATATGGTTAGTTTTATTAAAAACTGATATAACTTAAAGCATTGCATATGGTTAGTTTTATTAAAAACGGATATAACTCAGTGCATTGCATTTTGTTAGTTTTATTAAAAACTGATATAACTTAAAGCATTGCATATGGTTAGTTTTATTAAAAACTGATATAACTTAAAGCATTGCATATGGTTAGTTTTATTAAAAACGGATATAACTCAGTGCATTGCATTTTGTTAGTTTTATTAAAAACTGATATAACTTAAAACATTGCATATGGTTAGTTTTATTACAAACTGATATAACTTAAAGCATTGCATATGGTTAGTTTTATTAAAAACGGATATAACTCAGTGCATTGCATTTTGTTAGTTTTATTAAAAACTGATATAACTTAAAGCATTGCATATGGTTAGTTTTATTAAAAACTGATATAACTTAAAGCATTGCATATGGTTAGTTTTATTAAAAACTGATATAACTTAAAGCATTGCATATGGTTAGTTTTATTAAAAACTGATATAACTCAGTGCATTGCATTTTGTTAGTTTTATTAAAAACTGATATAACTTAAAGCATTGCATTTTGTTAGTTTTATTAAAAACTGATATAACTTAAAGCATTGCATATGGTTAGTTTTATTAAAAACTGATATAACTCAGTGCATTGCATTTTGTTAGTTTTATTAAAAACTGATATAACTCAGTGCATTGCATTTCGTTAGTTTTATTAAAAACTGATGTAACTTAAAACATTGCATATGGTTAGTTTTATTAAAAACTGATATAACTTAAAGCATTGCATATGGTTAGTTTTATTAAAAACGGATATAACTCAGTGCATTGCATTTTGTTAGTTTTATTAAAAACTGATATAACTTAAAACATTGCATATGGTTAGTTTTATTAAAAACTGATATAACTTAAAGCATTGCATATGGTTAGTTTTATTAAAAACTGATATAACTCAGTGCATTGCATTTTGTTAGTTTTATTAAAAACTGATATAACTTAAAGCATTGCATATGGTTAGTTTTATTAAAAACTGATATAACTCAATGCATTGCATTTTGTTAGTTTTATTGAAATCTGATATAACTTAAAGCATTGCATATGGTTTATTTTATTAAAAACGGATATAACTCAATGCATTGCATTTTGTTAGTTTTATTAAAAACTGATATACTTTAAGGCATGGCATATGGTTAGTTTTATTAAAAACTGATATAACTCGGTGCATTGCATTTTGTTAGTTTTATTAAAAAACTGATATAACTTAAAGCATTGCATATGGTTAGTTTTATTAAAAACGGATATAACTCAATGCATTGCATTTTGTTAGTTTTATTAAAAACTGATATAACTTAAGGCATGGCATATGGTTAGTTTTATTAAAAACTGATATAACTTAAAGCATTGCATATGGTTAGTTTTATTAAAAACTGATATAACTCAGTGCATTGCATATGGTTAGTTTTAATAAAAACGGATATAACTCAGTCCATTGCATTTTGTTAGTTTTATTAAAAACTGATATAACTTAAAGCATTGCATATGGTTAGTTTTATTAAAAACTGATATAACTTAAAGCATTGCATATGGTTAGTTTTATTAATAACGGATATAACTCAGTGCATTGCATTTTGTTAGTTTTATTAAAAACTGATATAACTTAAAGCATTGCATATGGTTAGTTTTATTAAAAACTGATATAACTCAGTGCATTGCATTTTGTTAAATTTATTAAAAACTGATATAACTTAAAGCATTGCATATGGTTAGTTTTATTAAAAACTGATATAACTCAATGCATTGCATTTTGTTAGTTTTATTGAAATCTGATATAACTTAAAGCATTGCATATGGTTAGTTTTATTAAAAACGGATATAACTCAATGCATTGCATTTTGTTAGTTTTATTAAAAACTGATATACCTTAAGGCATGGCATATGGTTAGTTTTATTAAAAACTGATATAACTCGGTGCATTGCATTTTGTTAGTTTTATTAAAAACTGATATAACTCAATGCATTGCATTTTGTTAGTTTTATTAAAAACTGATATAACTTAAAGCATTGCATATGGTTAGTTTTATTAAAAACTGATATAACTCAGTGCATTGCATTTTGTTAGTTTTATTAAAAACTGATATAACTCAATGCAGTGCATTTTGTTAGTTTTATTAAAAACTGATATAACTTAAAGCATTGCATATGGTTAGTTTTATTAAAAACTGATATAATTCAATGCATTGCATTTTGTTAGTTTTATTAAAAACTGATATAACTTAAATCATTGCATATGGTTAGTTTTATTAAAAACTGATATAACTCAGTGCATTGCATTTTGTTAGTTTTATTAAAAACTGATATAACTTGAAGCATTGCATATGGTTAGTTTTATTAAAAACTGATATAACTTAAAACATTGCATATGGTTAGTTTTATTAAAAACTGATATAACTTAAAGCATTGCATATGGTTAGTTTTATTAAAAACGGATATAACTCAGTGCATTGCATTTTGTTAGTTTTATTAAAAACTGATATAACTTAAAGCATTGCATATGGTTAGTTTTATTAAAAACTGATATAACTTAAAGCATTGCATATGGTTAGTTTTATTAAAAACGGATATAACTCAGTGCATTGCATTTTGTTAGTTTTATTAAAAACTGATATAACTTAAAGCATTGCATATGGTTAGTTTTATTAAAAACTGATATAACTTAAAGCATTGCATATGGTTAGTTTTATTAAAAACGGATATAACTCAGTGCATTGCATTTTGTTAGTTTTATTAAAAACTGATATAACTTAAAACATTGCATATGGTTAGTTTTATTAAAAACTGATATAACTTAAAGCATTGCATATGGTTAGTTTTATTAAAAACGGATATAACTCAGTGCATTGCATTTTGTTAGTTTTATTAAAAACTGATATAACTTAAAGCATTGCATATGGTTAGTTTTATTAAAAACTGATATAACTTAAAGCATTGCATATGGTTAGTTTTATTAAAAACTGATATAACTTAAAGCATTGCATATGGTTAGTTTTATTAAAAACTGATATAACTCAGTGCATTGCATTTTGTTAGTTTTATTAAAAACTGATATAACTTAAAGCATTGCATTTTGTTAGTTTTATTAAAAACTGATATAACTTAAAGCATTGCATATGGTTAGTTTTATTAAAAACTGATATAACTCAGTGCATTGCATTTTGTTAGTTTTATTAAAAACTGATATAACTCAGTGCATTGCATTTCGTTAGTTTTATTAAAAACTGATGTAACTTAAAACATTGCATATGGTTAGTTTTATTAAAAACTGATATAACTTAAAGCATTGCATATGGTTAGTTTTATTAAAAACGGATATAACTCAGTGCATTGCATTTTGTTAGTTTTATTAAAAACTGATATAACTTAAAACATTGCATATGGTTAGTTTTATTAAAAACTGATATAACTTAAAGCATTGCATATGGTTAGTTTTATTAAAAACTGATATAACTCAGTGCATTGCATTTTGTTAGTTTTATTAAAAACTGATATAACTTAAAGCATTGCATATGGTTAGTTTTATTAAAAACTGATATAACTCAATGCATTGCATTTTGTTAGTTTTATTGAAATCTGATATAACTTAAAGCATTGCATATGGTTAGTTTTATTAAAAACGGATATAACTCAATGCATTGCATTTTGTTAGTTTTATTAAAAACTGATATACTTTAAGGCATGGCATATGGTTAGTTTTATTAAAAACTGATATAACTCGGTGCATTGCATTTTGTTAGTTTTATTAAAAAACTGATATAACTTAAAGCATTGCATATGGTAAGTTTTATTAAAAACGGATATAACTCAATGCATTGCATTTTGTTAGTTTTATTAAAAACTGATATAACTTAAGGCATGGCATATGGTTAGTTTTATTAAAAACTGATATAACTCAGTGCATTGCATTTTGTTAGTTTTATTAAAAACTGATATACCTTAAGGCATGACATATGGTTTGTTTTATTAAAAACTGATATAACTCGGTGCATTGCATTTTGTTAGTTTTATTAAAAACTGATATAACTTAAAGCATTGCATATGGTTAGTTTTATTAAAAACGGATATAACTCAGTGCATTGCATTTTGTTAGTTTTATTAAAAACTGATATAACTTAAAGCATTGCATATGGTTAGATTTATTAAAAACTGATATAACTTAAAGCATTGCATATGGTTAGTTTTATTAATAACGGATATAACTCAGTGCATTGCATTTTGTTAGTTTTATTAAAAACTGATATAACTTAAAGCATTGCATATGGTTAGTTTTATTAAAAACTGATATAACTCAGTGCAATGCATTTTGTTAAATTTATTAAAAACTGATATAACTTAAAGCATTGCATATGGTTAGTTTTATTAAAAACTGATATAACTCAATGCATTGCATTTTGTTAGTTTTATTGAAATCTGATATAACTTAAGGCATTGCATATGGTTAGTTTTATTAAAAACGGATATAACTCAATGCATTGCATTTTGTTAGTTTTATTAAAAACTGATATACCTTAAGGCATGGCATATGGTTAGTTTTATTAAAAACTGATATAACTCAGTGCATTGCATTTTGTTAGTTTTATTAAAAACTGATATAACTTAAAGCATTGCATTTTGTTAGTTTTATTAAAAACTGATATAACTTAAAGCATTGCATATGGTTAGTTTTATTAAAAACTGATATAACTCAGTGCATTGCATTTTGTTAGTTTTATTAAAAACTGATATAACTCAGTGCATTGCATTTCGTTAGTTTTATTAAAAACTGATGTAACTTAAAACATTGCATATGGTTAGTTTTATTAAAAACTGATATAACTTAAAGCATTGCATATGGCTAGTTTTATTAAAAACGGATATAACTCAGTGCATTGCATTTTGTTAGTTTTATTAAAAACTGATATAACTTAAAACATTGCATATGGTTAGTTTAATTAAAAACTGATATAACTTAAAGCATTGCATATGGTTAGTTTTATTAAAAACTGATATAACTCAGTGCATTGCATTTTGTTAGTTTTATTAAAAACTGATATAACTTAAAGCATTGCATATGGTTAGTTTTATTAAAAACTGATATAACTCAATGCATTGCATTTTGTTAGTTTTATTGAAATCTGATATAACTTAAAGCATTGCATATGGTTAGTTTTATTAAAAACGGATATAACTCAATGCATTGCATTTTGTTAGTTTTATTAAAAACTGATATACCTTAAGGCATGGCATATGGTTAGTTTTATTAAAAACTGATAAAACTCGGTGCATTGCATTTTGTTAGTTTTATTAAAAACTGATATAACTTAAAGCATTGCATATGGTTAGTTTTATTAAAAACGGATATAACTCAATGCATTGCATTTTGTTAGTTTTATTAAAAACTGATATAACTTAAGGCATGGCATATGGTTAGTTTTATTAAAAACTGATATAACTCAGTGCATTGCATTTTGTTAGTTTTATTAAAAACTGATATACCTTAAGGCATGGCATATGGTTTGTTTTATTAAAAACTGATATAACTCGGTGCATTGCATTTTGTTAGTTTTATTAAAAACTTATATAACTTAAAGCATTGCATATGGTTAGTTTTATTAAAAACGGATATAACTCAGTGCATTGCATTTTGTTAGTTTTATTAAAAACTGATATAACTTAAAGCATTGCATATGGTTAGTTTTATTAAAAATTGATATAACTTAAAGCATTGCATATGGTTAGTTTTATTAATAACGGATATAACTCAGTGTATTGCATTTTGTTAGTTTTATTAAAAACTGATATAACTTAAAGCATTGCATATGGTTAGTTTTATTAAAAACTGATATAACTCAGTGCATTGCATTTTGTTAAATTTATTAAAAACTGATATAACTTAAAGCATTGCATATGGTTAGTTTTATTAAAAACTGATATAACTCAATGCATTGCATATGGTTAGTTTTATTGAAATCTGATATAACTTAAAGCATTGCATATGGTTAGTTTTATTAAAAACGGATATAACTCAATGCATTGCATTTTGTTAGTTTTATTAAAAACTGATATACCTTAAGGCATGGCATATGGTTAGTTTTATTAAAAACTGATATAACTCGGTGCATTGCATTGTGTTAGTTTTATTAAAAACTGATATAACTTAAAGCATTGCATATGGTTAGTTTTATTAAAAACTGATATAACTCAATGCATTGCATTTTGTTAGTTTTATTGAAATCTGATATAACTTAAAGCATTGCATATGGTTAGTTTTATTAGAAACGGATATAACTCAATGCATTGCATTTTGTTAGTTTTATTAAAAACTGATATACCTAAAGGCATGGCATATGGTTAGTTTTATTAAAAACTGATATAACTCGGTGCATTGCATTTTGTTAGTTTTATTAAAAACTGATATAACTTAAGGCATGGCATATGGTTAGTTTTATTAAAAACTGATATAACTCAGTGCATTGCATTTTGTTAGTTTTATTAAAAACTGATATAACTCGGTGCATTGCATTGTGTTAGTTTTATTAAAAACTGATATAACTTAAAGCATTGCATATGGTTAGTTTTATTAAAAACTGATATAACTCAATGCATTGCATTTTGTTAGTTTTATTGAAATCTGATATAACTTAAAGCATTGCATATGGTTAGTTTTATTAGAAACGGATATAACTCAATGCATTGCATTTTGTTAGTTTTATTAAAAACTGATATACCTAAAGGCATGGCATATGGTTAGTTTTATTAAAAACTGATATAACTCGGTGCATTGCATTTTGTTAGTTTTATTAAAAACTGATATACCTTAAGGCATGGCATATGGTTTGTTTTTTTAAAAACTGATATAACTCGGTGCATTGCATTTTGTTAGTTTTATTAAAAACTGATATAACTTAAAGCATTGCATTTTGTTAGTTTTATTAAAAACTGATATAACTTAAAGCATTGCATATGGTTAGTTTTATTAAAAACTGATATAACTCAGTGCATTGCATTTTGTTAGTTTTATTAAAAACTGATATAACTTAAAGCATTGCATATGGTTAATTTTATTAAAAACTGATATAACTTAAAGCATTGCATATGGTTAGTTTTATTAATAACGGATATAACTCAGTGCATTGCATTTTGTTAGTTTTATTAAAAACTGATATAACTTAAAGCATTGCATATGGTTAGTTTTATTAAAAACTGATATAACTCAGTGCATTGCATTTTGTTAAATTTATTAAAAACTGATATAACTTAAAGCATTGCATATGGTTAGTTTTATTAAAAACTGATATAACTCAATGCATTGCATTTTGTTAGTTTTATTGAAATCTGATATAACTTAAAGCATTGCATATGGTTAGTTTTATTAAAAACTGATATAACTCAATGCATTGCATTTTGTTAGTTTTATTAAAAACTGATATACCTTAAGGCATGGCATATGGTTAGTTTTATTAAAAACTGATATAACTCGGTGCATTGCATTGTGTTAGTTTTATTAAAAACTGATATAACTCAATGCATTGCATTTTGTTAGTTTTATTAAAAACTGATATAACTTAAAGCATTGCATATGGTTAGTTTTATTAAAAACTGATATAACTTAAAGTATTGCCTATGGTTAGTTTTATTAAAAACTGATATAACTCAATGCATTGCATTTTGTTAGTTTTATTGAAATCTGATATAACTTAAAGCATTGCATATGGTTAGTTTTATTAAAAACGGATATAACTCAATGCATTGCATTTTGTTAGTTTTATTAAAAACTGATATAACTTAAAGCATTGCATATGGTTAGTTTTATTAAAAACTGATATAACTTAAAGCATTGCATATGGTTAGTTTTATTAATAACGGATATAACTCAGTGCATTGCATTTTGTTAGTTTTATTAAAAACTGATATAACTTAAAGCATTGCATATGGTTAGTTTTATTAAAAACTGATATAACTCAGTGCATTGCATTTTGTTAAATTTATTAAAAACTGATATAACTTAAAGCATTGCATATGGTTAGTTTTATTAAAAACTGATATAACTCAATGCATTGCATTTTGTTAGTTTTATTGAAATCTGATATAACTTAAAGCATTGCATATGGTTAGTTTTATTAAAAACGGATATAACTCAATGCATTGCATTTTGTTAGTTTTATTAAAAACTGATATACCTTAAGGCATGGCATATGGTTAGTTTTATTAAAAACTGATATAACTCGGTGCATTGCATTTTGTTAGTTTTATTAAAAACTGATATAACTCAATGCATTGCATTTTGTTAGTTTTATTAAAAACTGATATAACTTAAAGCATTGCATATGGTTAGTGTTATTAAAAACGGATATAACTCAGTGCATTGCATTTTGTTAGTTTTATTAAAAACTGATATAACTTAAAACATTGCATATGGTTAGTTTTATTAAAAACTGATATAACTTAAAGCATTGCATATGGTTAGTTTTACTAAAAACTGATATAACTCAGTGCATTGCATTTTGTTAGTTTTATTAAAAACTGATATAACTCAGTGCATTGCATTTTGTTAGTTTTATTAAAAACTGATATACCTTAAGGCATGGCATATGGTTTGTTTTATTAAAAACTGATATAACTCGGTGCATTGCATTTTGTTAGTTTTATTAAAAACTGATATAACTTAAAGCATTGCATATGGTTAGTTTTATTAAAAACGGATATAACTCAGTGCATTGCATTTTGTTAGTTTTATTAAAAACTGATATAACTTAAAGCATTGCATATGGTTAGTTTTATTAAAAACTGATATACCTTAAGGCATGGCATATGGTTTGTTTTATTAAAAACTGATATAACTCAGTGCATTGCATTTTGTTAGTTTTATTAAAAACTGATATAACTCAGTGCATTGCATTTTGTTAGTTTTATTAAAAACTGATATAACTCAGTGCATTGCATTTCGTTAGTTTTATTAAAAACTGATGTAACTTAAAACATTGCATATGGTTAGTTTTATTAAAAACTGATATAACTTAAAGCATTGCATATGGTTAGTTTTATTAAAAACGGATATAACTCAGTGCATTGCATTTTGTTAGTTTTATTAAAAACTGATATAACTTAAAACATTGCATATGGTTAGTTTAATTAAAAACTGATATAACTTAAAGCATTGCATATGGTTAGTTTTATTAAAAACTGATATAACTCAGTGCATTGCATTTTGTTAGTTTTATTAAAAACTGATATAACTTAAAGCATTGCATATGGTTAGTTTTATTAAAAACTGATATAACTCAATGCATTGCATTTT
Source organism: Ceratitis rosa (assembly GCA_037013455.1). Lineage (NCBI taxonomy): Eukaryota > Metazoa > Arthropoda > Insecta > Diptera > Tephritidae > Ceratitis > Ceratitis rosa. The sequence goes on along the minus strand of JAWMAG010000120.1, from coordinate 259,728 downwards.
GTTAGTTTTATTGAAATCTGATATAACTTAAAGCATTGCATATGGTTAGTTTTATTAAAAACGGATATAACTCAATGCATTGCATTTTGTTAGTTTTATTAAAAACTGATATACCTTAAGGCATGGCATATGGTTAGTTTTATTAAAAACTGATATAACTCGGTGCATTGCATTTTGTTAGTTTTATTAAAAACTGATATAACTTAAAGCATTGCATATGGTTAGTTTTATTAAAAACGGATATAACTCAATGCATTGCATTTTGTTAGTTTTATTAAAAACTGATATAACTTAAGGCATGGCATATGGTTAGTTTTATTAAAAACTGATATAACTCAGTGCATTGCATTTTGTTAGTTTTATTAAAAACTGATATACCTTAAGGCATGGCATATGGTTAGTTTTATTAAAAACGGATATAACTCAGTGCATTGCATTTTGTTAGTTTTATTAAAAACTGATATAACTTAAAGCATTGCATATGGTTAGTTTTATTAAAAACTGATATAACTTAAAGCATTGCATATGGTTAGTTTTATTAATAACGGATATAACTCAGTGTATTGCATTTTGTTAGTTTTATTAAAAACTGATATAACTTAAAGCATTGCATATGGTTAGTTTTATTAAAAACTGATATAACTCAGTGCATTGCATTTTGTTAAATTTATTAAAAACTGATATAACTTAAGGCATGGCATATGGTTAGTTTTATTAAAAACGGATATAACTCAGTGCATTGCATTTTGTTAGTTTTATTAAAAACTGATATAACTTAAAGCATTGCATATGGTTAGTTTTATTAAAAACTGATATAACTTAAAGCATTGCATATGGTTAGTTTTATTAAAAACTGATATAACTCAGTGCATTGCATTTTGTTAAATTTATTAAAAACTGATATAACTTAAGGCATGGCATATGGTTAGTTTTATTAAAAACGGATATAACTCAGTGCATTGCATTTTGTTAGTTTTATTAAAAACTGATATAACTTAAAGCATTGCATATGGTTAGTTTTATTAAAAACTGATATAACTTAAAGCATTGCATATGGTTAGTTTTATTAATAACGGATATAACTCAGTGTATTGCATTTTGTTAGTTTTATTAAAAACTGATATAACTTAAAGCATTGCATATGGTTAGTTTTATTAAAAACTGATATAACTCAGTGCATTGCATTTTGTTAAATTTATTAAAAACTGATATAACTTAAAGCATTGCATATGGTTAGTTTTATTAAAAACTGATATAACTTAAAGCATTGCATATGGTTAGTTTTATTAAAAACTGATATAACTCAGTGCATTGCATTTTGTTAAATTTATTAAAAACTGATATAACTTAAGGCATGGCATATGGTTAGTTTTATTAAAAACGGATATAACTCAGTGCATTGCATTTTGTTAGTTTTATTAAAAACTGATATAACTTAAAGCATTGCATATGGTTAGTTTTATTAAAAACTGATATAACTTAAAGCATTGCATATGGTTAGTTTTATTAATAACGGATATAACTCAGTGTATTGCATTTTGTTAGTTTTATTAAAAACTGATATAACTTAAAGCATTGCATATGGTTAGTTTTATTAAAAACTGATATAACTCAGTGCATTGCATTTTGTTAAATTTATTAAAAACTGATATAACTTAAAGCATTGCATATGGTTAGTTTTATTAAAAACTGATATAACTCAATGCATTGCATATGGTTAGTTTTATTGAAATCTGATATAACTTAAAGCATTGCATATGGTTAGTTTTATTAAAAACGGATATAACTCAATGCATTGCATTTTGTTAGTTTTATTAAAAACTGATATACCTTAAGGCATGGCATATGGTTAGTTTTATTAAAAACTGATATAACTCGGTGCATTGCATTGTGTTAGTTTTATTAAAAACTGATATAACTTAAATCATTGCATATGGTTAGTTTTATTAAAAACTGATATAACTCAATGCATTGCATTTTGTTAGTTTTATTGAAATCTGATATAACTTAAAGCATTGCATATGGTTAGTTTTATTAGAAACGGATATAACTCAATGCATTGCATTTTGTTAGTTTTATTAAAAACTGATATACCTAAAGGCATGGCATATGGTTAGTTTTATTAAAAACTGATATAACTCGGTGCATTGCATTTTGTTAGTTTTATTAAAAACTGATATAACTTAAAGCATTGCATATGGTTAGTTTTATTAAAAACGGATATAACTCAATGCATTGCATTTTGTTAGTTTTATTAAAAACTGATATAACTTAAGGCATGGCATATGGTTAGTTTTATTAAAAACTGATATAACTCAGTGCATTGCATTTTGTTAGTTTTATTAAAAACTGATATACCTTAAGGCATGGCATATGGTTTGTTTTTTTAAAAACTGATATAACTCGGTGCATTGCATTTTGTTAGTTTTATTAAAAACTGATATAACTTAAAGCATTGCATTTTGTTAGTTTTATTAAAAACTGATATAACTTAAAGCATTGCATATGGTTAGTTTTATTAAAAACTGATATAACTCAGTGCATTGCATTTTGTTAGTTTTATTAAAAACTGATATAACTTAAAGCATTGCATATGGTTAATTTTATTAAAAACTGATATAACTTAAAGCATTGCATATGGTTAGTTTTATTAATAACGGATATAACTCAGTGCATTGCATTTTGTTAGTTTTATTAAAAACTGATATAACTTAAAGCATTGCATATGGTTAGTTTTATTAAAAACTGATATAACTCAGTGCATTGCATTTTGTTAAATTTATTAAAAACTGATATAACTTAAAGCATTGCATATGGTTAGTTTTATTAAAAACTGATATAACTCAATGCATTGCATTTTGTTAGTTTTATTGAAATCTGATATAACTTAAAGCATTGCATATGGTTAGTTTTATTAAAAACGGATATAACTCAATGCATTGCATTTTGTTAGTTTTATTAAAAACTGATATACCTTAAGGCATGGCATATAGTTAGTTTTATTAGAAACTGATATAACTCGGTGCATTGCATTGTGTTAGTTTTATTAAAAACTGATATAACTTAAAGCATTGCATATGGTTAGTTTTATTAAAAACTGATATAACTCAGTGCATTGCATTTTGTTAGTTTTATTAAAAACTGATATAACTTAAAGCATTGCATATGGTTAGTTTTATTAAAAACGGATATAACTCAATGCATTGCATTTTGTTAGTTTTATTAAAAACTGATATAACTTAAAGCATTGCATATGGTTAGTTTTATTAAAAACGGATATAACTCAATGCATTGCATTTTGTTAGTTTTATTAAAAACTGATATAACTTAAAGCATTGCATATGGTTAGTTTTATTAAAAACTGATATAACTCAGTGCATTGCATTTTGTTAGTTTTATTAAAAACTGATATAACTTAAAGCATTGCATATGGTTAGTTTTATTAAAAACGGATATAACTCAATGCATTGCATTTTGTTAGTTTTATTAAAAACTGATATAACTTAAAGCATTGCATATGGTTAGTTTTATTAAAAACGGATATAACTCAATGCATTGCATTTTGTTAGTTTTATTAAAAACTGATATAACTTAAAGCATTGCATATGGTTAGTTTTATTAAAAACTGATATAACTCAGTGCATTGCATTTTGTTAGTTTTATTAAAAACTGATATAACTTAAAGCATTGCATATGGTTAGTTTTATTAAAAACTGATATAACTCAGTGCATTGCATTTTGTTAGTTTTATTAAAAACTGATATAACTTAAAGCATTGCATATGGTTAGTTTTATTAAAAACGGATATAACTCAATGCATTGCATTTTGTTAGTTTTATTAAAAACTGATATAACTTAAAGCATTGCATATGGTTAGTTTTATTAAAAACTGATATAACTCAGTGCATTGCATTTTGTTAGTTTTATTAAAAACTGATATAACTTAAAGCATTGCATTTTGTTAGTTTTATTAAAAACTGATATAACTTAAAGCATTGCATATGGTTAGTTTTATTAAAAACGGATATAACTCAATGCATTGCATTTTGTTAGTTTTATTAAAAACTGATATAACTTAAAGCATTGCATATGGTTAGTTTTATTAAAAACTGATATAACTTAAAGCATTGCATATGGTTAGTTTTATTAAAAACGGATATAACTCAGTGCATTGCATTTTGTTAAATTTATTAAAAACTGATATAACTTAAAGCATTGCATATGGTTAGTTTTATTAAAAACTGATATAACTCAATGCATTGCATTTTGTTAGTTTTATTGAAATCTGATATAACTTAAAGCATTGCATATGGTTAGTTTTATTAAAAACGGATATAACTCAATGCATTGCATTTTGTTAGTTTTATTAAAAACTGATATACCTTAAGGCATGGCATATGGTTAGTTTTATTAAAAACTGATATAACTCGGTGCATTGCATTGTGTTAGTTTTATTAAAAACTGATATAACTCAATGCATTGCATTTTGTTAGTTTTATTAAAAACTGATATAACTTAAAGCATTGCATATGGTTAGTTTTATTAAAAACGGATATAACTCAATGCATTGCATTTTGTTAGTTTTATTAAAAACTGATATAACTTAAAGCATTGCATATGGTTAGTTTTATTAAAAACTGATATAACTCAGTGCATTGCATTTTGTTAGTTTTATTAAAAACTGATATAACTTAAAGCATTGCATATGGTTAGTTTTATTAAAAACGGATATAACTCAATGCATTGCATTTTGTTAGTTTTATTAAAAACTGATATAACTTAAAGCATTGCATATGGTTAGTTTTATTAAAAACTGATATAACTCAGTGCATTGCATTTTGTTAGTTTTATTAAAAACTGATATAACTTAAAGCATTGCATATGGTTAGTTTTATTAAAAACTGATATAACTCAGTGCATTGCATTTTGTTAGTTTTATTAAAAACTGATATAACTTAAAGCATTGCATATGGTTAGTTTTATTAAAAACGGATATAACTCAATGCATTGCATTTTGTTAGTTTTATTAAAAACTGATATAACTTAAAGCATTGCATATGGTTAGTTTTATTAAAAACTGATATAACTCAGTGCATTGCATTTTGTTAGTTTTATTAAAAACTGATATAACTTAAAGCATTGCATATGGTTAGTTTTATTAAAAACGGATATAACTCAATGCATTGCATTTTGTTAGTTTTATTAAAAACTGATATAACTTAAAGCATTGCATATGGTTAGTTTTATTAAAAACGGATATAACTCAATGCATTGCATTTTGTTAGTTTTATTAAAAACTGATATAACTTAAAGCATTGCATATGGTTAGTTTTATTAAAAACTGATATAACTCAATGCATTGCATTTTGTTAGTTTTATTGAAATCTGATATAACTTAAAGCATTGCATATGGTTAGTTTTATTAAAAACGGATATAACTCAATGCATTGCATTTTGTTAGTTTTATTAAAAACTGATATACCTTAAGGCATGGCATATGGTTAGTTTTATTAAAAACTGATATAACTCGGTGCATTGCATTGTGTTAGTTTTATTAAAAACTGATATAACTCAATGCATTGCATTTTGTTAGTTTTATTAAAAACTGATATAACTTAAAGCATTGCATATGGTTAGTTTTATTAAAAACGGATATAACTCAATGCATTGCATTTTGTTAGTTTTATTAAAAACTGATATAACTTAAAGCATTGCATATGGTTAGTTTTATTAAAAACGGATATAACTCAATGCATTGCATTTTGTTAGTTTTATTAAAAACTGATATAACTTAAAGCATTGCATATGGTTAGTTTTATTAAAAACGGATATAACTCAATGCATTGCATTTTGTTAGTTTTATTAAAAACTGATATAACTTAAAGCATTGCATATGGTTAGTTTTATTAAAAACGGATATAACTCAATGCATTGCATTTTGTTAGTTTTATTAAAAACTGATATAACTTAAAGCATTGCATATGGTTAGTTTTATTAAAACTGATATAACTCAGTGCATTGCATTTTGTTAGTTTTATTAAAAACTGATATAACTTAAAGCATTGCATATGGTTAGTTTTATTAAAAACTGATATAACTCAGTGCATTGCATTTTGTTAGTTTTATTAAAAACTGATATAACTTAAAGCATTGCATATGGTTAGTTTTATTAAAAACGGATATAACTCAATGCATTGCATTTTGTTAGTTTTATTAAAAACTGATATAACTTAAAGCATTGCATATGGTTAGTTTTATTAAAAACTGATATAACTCAGTGCATTGCATTTTGTTAGTTTTATTAAAAACTGATATAACTTAAAGCATTGCATATGGTTAGTTTTATTAAAAACGGATATAACTCAATGCATTGCATTTTGTTAGTTTTATTAAAAACTGATATAACTTAAAGCATTGCATATGGTTAGTTTTATTAAAAACGGATATAACTCAATGCATTGCATTTTGTTAGTTTTATTAAAAACTGATATAACTTAAAGCATTGCATATGGTTAGTTTTATTAAAAACTGATATAACTCAATGCATTGCATTTTGTTAGTTTTATTGAAATCTGATATAACTTAAAGCATTGCATATGGTTAGTTTTATTAAAAACGGATATAACTCAATGCATTGCATTTTGTTAGTTTTATTAAAAACTGATATACCTTAAGGCATGGCATATGGTTAGTTTTATTAAAAACTGATATAACTCGGTGCATTGCATTGTGTTAGTTTTATTAAAAACTGATATAACTCAATGCATTGCATTTTGTTAGTTTTATTAAAAACTGATATAACTTAAAGCATTGCATATGGTTAGTTTTATTAAAAACGGATATAACTCAATGCATTGCATTTTGTTAGTTTTATTAAAAACTGATATAACTTAAAGCATTGCATATGGTTAGTTTTATTAAAAACGGATATAACTCAATGCATTGCATTTTGTTAGTTTTATTAAAAACTGATATAACTTAAAGCATTGCATATGGTTAGTTTTATTAAAAACGGATATAACTCAATGCATTGCATTTTGTTAGTTTTATTAAAAACTGATATAACTTAAAGCATTGCATATGGTTAGTTTTATTAAAAACGGATATAACTCAATGCATTGCATTTTGTTAGTTTTATTAAAAACTGATATAACTTAAAGCATTGCATATGGTTAGTTTTATTAAAAACGGATATAACTCAATGCATTGCATTTTGTTAGTTTTATTAAAAACTGATATAACTTAAAGCATTGCATATGGTTAGTTTTATTAAAAACGGATATAACTCAATGCATTGCATTTTGTTAGTTTTATTAAAAACTGATATAACTTAAAGCATTGCATATGGTTAGTTTTATTAAAAACGGATATAACTCAATGCATTGCATTTTGTTAGTTTTATTAAAAACTGATATAACTTAAAGCATTGCATATGGTTAGTTTTATTAAAAACTGATATAACTCAGTGCATTGCATTTTGTTAGTTTTATTAAAAACTGATATAACTTAAAGCATTGCATATGGTTAGTTTTATTAAAAACTGATATAACTCAGTGCATTGCATTTTGTTAGTTTTATTAAAAACTGATATAACTTAAAGCATTGCATATGGTTAGTTTTATTAAAAACGGATATAACTCAATGCATTGCATTTTGTTAGTTTTATTAAAAACTGATATAACTTAAAGCATTGCATATGGTTAGTTTTATTAAAAACTGATATAACTCAGTGCATTGCATTTTGTTAGTTTTATTAAAAACTGATATAACTTAAAGCATTGCATATGGTTAGTTTTATTAAAAACGGATATAACTCAATGCATTGCATTTTGTTAGTTTTATTAAAAACTGATATAACTTAAAGCATTGCATATGGTTAGTTTTATTAAAAACGGATATAACTCAATGCATTGCATTTTGTTAGTTTTATTAAAAACTGATATAACTTAAAGCATTGCATATGGTTAGTTTTATTAAAAACTGATATAACTCAGTGCATTGCATTTTGTTAGTTTTATTAAAAACTGATATAACTTAAAGCATAGCATATGGTTAGTTTTATTAAAAACGGATATAACTCAATGCATTGCATTTTGTTAGTTTTATTAAAAACTGATATAACTTAAAGCATTGCATATGGTTAGTTTTATTAAAAACTGATATAACTCAGTGCATTGCATTTTGTTAGTTTTATTAAAAACTGATATAACTTAAAGCATTGCATATGGTTAGTTTTATTAAAAACGGATATAACTCAATGCATTGCATTTTGTTAGTTTTATTAAAAACTGATATAACTTAAAGCATTGCATATGGTTAGTTTTATTAAAAACGGATATAACTCAATGCATTGCATTTTGTTAGTTTTATTAAAAACTGATATAACTTAAAGCATTGCATATGGTTAGTTTTATTAAAAACGGATATAACTCAATGCATTGCATTTTGTTAGTTTTATTAAAAACTGATATAACTTAAAGCATTGCATATGGTTAGTTTTATTAAAAACTGATATAACTCAATGCATTGCATTTTGTTAGTTTTATTGAAATCTGATATAACTTAAAGCATTGCATATGGTTAGTTTTATTAAAAACGGATATAACTCAATGCATTGCATTTTGTTAGTTTTATTAAAAACTGATATACCTTAAGGCATGGCATATGGTTAGTTTTATTAAAAACTGATATAACTCGGTGCATTGCATTGTGTTAGTTTTATTAAAAACTGATATAACTCAATGCATTGCATTTTGTTAGTTTTATTAAAAACTGATATAACTTAAAGCATTGCATATGGTTAGTTTTATTAAAAACGGATATAACTCAATGCATTGCATTTTGTTAGTTTTATTAAAAACTGATATAACTTAAAGCATTGCATATGGTTAGTTTTATTAAAAACTGATATAACTCAGTGCATTGCATTTTGTTAGTTTTATTAAAAACTGATATAACTTAAAGCATTGCATATGGTTAGTTTTATTAAAAACGGATATAACTCAATGCATTGCATTTTGTTAGTTTTATTAAAAACTGATATAACTTAAAGCATTGCATATGGTTAGTTTTATTAAAAACTGATATAACTCAGTGCATTGCATTTTGTTAGTTTTATTAAAAACTGATATAACTTAAAGCATTGCATATGGTTAGTTTTATTAAAAACTGATATAACTCAGTGCATTGCATTTTGTTAGTTTTATTAAAAACTGATATAACTTAAAGCATTGCATATGGTTAGTTTTATTAAAAACGGATATAACTCAATGCATTGCATTTTGTTAGTTTTATTAAAAACTGATATAACTTAAAGCATTGCATATGGTTAGTTTTATTAAAAACTGATATAACTCAGTGCATTGCATTTTGTTAGTTTTATTAAAAACTGATATAACTTAAAGCATTGCATATGGTTAGTTTTATTAAAAACGGATATAACTCAATGCATTGCATTTTGTTAGTTTTATTAAAAACTGATATAACTTAAAGCATTGCATATGGTTAGTTTTATTAAAAACGGATATAACTCAATGCATTGCATTTTGTTAGTTTTATTAAAAACTGATATAACTTAAAGCATTGCATATGGTTAGTTTATTAAAAACTGATATAACTCAGTGCATTGCATTTTGTTAGTTTTATTAAAAACTGATATAACTTAAAGCATTGCATATGGTTAGTTTTATTAAAAACTGATATAACTCAGTGCATTGCATTTTGTTAGTTTTATTAAAAACTGATATAACTTAAAGCATTGCATATGGTTAGTTTTATTAAAAACGGATATAACTCAATGCATTGCATTTTGTTAGTTTTATTAAAAACTGATATAACTTAAAGCATTGCATATGGTTAGTTTTATTAAAAACTGATATAACTCAGTGCATTGCATTTTGTTAGTTTTATTAAAAACTGATATAACTTAAAGCATTGCATTTTGTTAGTTTTATTAAAAACTGATATAACTTAAAGCATTGCATATGGTTAGTTTTATTAAAAACTGATATAACTCAGTGCATTGCATTTTGTTAAATTTATTAAAAACTGATATAACTTAAAGCATTGCATATGGTTAGTTTTATTAAAAACTGATATAACTCAATGCATTGCATTTTGTTAGTTTTATTGAAATCTGATATAACTTAAAGCATTGCATATGGTTAGTTTTATTAAAAACGGATATAACTCAATGCATTGCATTTTGTTAGTTTTATTAAAAACTGATATACCTTAAGGCATGGCATATGGTTAGTTTTATTAAAAACTGATATAACTCGGTGCATTGCATTGTGTTAGTTTTATTAAAAACTGATATAACTCAATGCATTGCATTTTGTTAGTTTTATTAAAAACTGATATAACTTAAAGCATTGCATATGGTTAGTTTTATTAAAAACTGATATAACTTAAAGTATTGCCTATGGTTAGTTTTATTAAAAACTGATATAACTCAATGCATTGCATTTTGTTAGTTTTATTGAAATCTGATATAACTTAAAGCATTGCATATGGTTAGTTTTATTAAAAACGGATATAACTCAATGCATTGCATTTTGTTAGTTTTATTAAAAACTGATATAACTTAAAGCATTGCATATGGTTAGTTTTATTAAAAACTGATATAACTTAAAGCATTGCATATGGTTAGTTTTATTAATAACGGATATAACTCAGTGCATTGCATTTTGTTAGTTTTATTAAAAACTGATATAACTTAAAGCATTGCATATGGTTAGTTTTATTAAAAACTGATATAACTCAGTGCATTGCATTTTGTTAAATTTATTAAAAACTGATATAACTTAAAGCATTGCATATGGTTAGTTTTATTAAAAACTGATATAACTCAATGCATTGCATTTTGTTAGTTTTATTGAAATCTGATATAACTTAAAGCATTGCATATGGTTAGTTTTATTAAAAACGGATATAACTCAATGCATTGCATTTTGTTAGTTTTATTAAAAACTGATATACCTTAAGGCATGGCATATGGTTAGTTTTATTAAAAACTGATATAACTCGGTGCATTGCATTTTGTTAGTTTTATTAAAAACTGATATAACTCAATGCATTGCATTTTGTTAGTTTTATTAAAAACTGATATAACTTAAAGCATTGCATATGGTTAGTTTTATTAAAAACTGATATAACTTAAAGCATTGCCTATGGTTAGTTTTATTAAAAACTGATATAACTCAATGCATTGCATTTTGTTAGTTTTATTAAAAACTGATATAACTTAAAGCATTGCATATGGTTAGCTTCATTAAAAACTGATATAATTCAATGCATTGCATTTTGTTAGTTTTATTAAAAACTGATATAACTTAAAGCATTGCATATGGTTAGTTTTATTAAAAACTGATATAACTCAGTGCATTGCATTTTGTTAGTTTTATTAAAAACTGATATAACTTGAAGCAATGCATATGGTTAGTTTTATTAAAAACTGATATAACTTAAAACATTGCATATGGTTAGTTTTATTAAAAACTGATATAACTTAAAGCATTGCATATGGTTAGTTTTATTAAAAACGGATATAACTCAGTGCATTGCATTTTGTTAGTTTTATTAAAAACTGATATAACTTAAAGCATTGCATATGGTCAGTTTTATTAAAAACTGATATAACTTAAAGCATTGCATATGGTTAGTTTTATTAAAAACGGATATAACTCAGTGCATTGCATTTTGTTAGTTTTATTAAAAACTGATATAACTTAAAGCATTGCATATGGTTAGTTTTATTAAAAACTGATATAACTTAAAGCATTGCATATGGTTAGTTTTATTAAAAACGGATATAACTCAGAGCATTGCATTTTGTTAGTTTTATTAAAAACTGATATAACTTAAAACATTGCATATGGTTAGTTTTATTAAAAACTGATATAACTTAAAGCATTGCATATGGTTAGTTTTATTAAAAACGGATATAACTCAGTGCATTGCATTTTGTTAGTTTTATTAAAAACTGATATAACTTAAAGCATTGCATATGGTTAGTTTTATTAAAAACTGATATAACTTAAAGCATTGCATATGGTTAGTTTTATTAAAAACTGATATAACTCAGTGCATTGCATTTTGTTAGTTTTATTAAAAACTGATATAACTTAAAGCATTGCATTTTGTTAGTTTTATTAAAAACTGATATAACTTAAAGCATTGCATATGGTTAGTTTTATTAAAAACTGATATAACTCAGTGCATTGCATTTTGTTAGTTTTATTAAAAACTGATATAACTCAGAGCATTGCATTTCGTTAGTTTTATTAAAAACTGATATAACTTAAAGCATTGCATATGGTTAGTTTTATTAAAAACGGATATAACTCAGTGCATTGCATTTTGTTAGTTTTATTAAAAACTGATGTAACTTAAAACATTGCATATGGTTAGTTTTATTAAAAACTGATATAACTTAAAGCATTGCATATGGTTAGTGTTATTAAAAACGGATATAACTCAGTGCATTGCATTTTGTTAGTTTTATTAAAAACTGATATAACTTAAAACATTGCATATGGTTAGTTTTATTAAAAACTGATATAACTTAAAGCATTGCATATGGTTAGTTTTATTAAAAACTGATATAACTCAGTGCATTGCATTTTGTTAGTTTTATTAAAAACTGATATAACTCAGTGCATTGCATTTTGTTAGTTTTATTAAAAACTGATATACCTTAAGGCATGGCATATGGTTTGTTTTATTAAAAACTGATATAACTCGGTGCATTGCATTTTGTTAGTTTTATTAAAAACTGATATAACTTAAAGCATTGCATATGGTTAGTTTTATTAAAAACGGATATAACTCAGTGCATTGCATTTTGTTAGTTTTATTAAAAACTGATATAACTTAAAGCATTGCATATGGTTAGTTTTATTAAAAACTGATATAACTTAAAGCATTGCATATGGTTAGTTTTATTAATAACGGATATAACTCAGTGCATTGCATTTTGTTAGTTTTATTAAAAACTGATATAACTTAAAGCATTGCATATGGTTAGTTTCATTAAAAACTGATATAACTCAGTGCATTGCATTTTGTTAAATTTATTAAAAACTGATATAACTTAAAGCATTGCATATGGTTAGTTTTATTAAAAACTGATATAACTCAATGCATTGCATTTTGTTAGTTTTATTGAAATCTGATATAACTTAAAGCATTGCATATGGTTAGTTTTATTAAAAACGGATATAACTCAATGCATTGCATTTTGTTAGTTTTATTAAAAACTGATATACCTTAAGGCATGGCAAATGGTTAGTTTTATTAAAAACTGATATAACTCGGTGCATTGCATTTTGTTAGTTTTATTAAAAACTGATATAACTCAATGCATTGCATTTTGTTAGTTTTATTAAAAACTGATATAACTTAAAGCATTGCATATGGTTAGTTTTATTAAAAACTGATATAACTTAAAGCATTGCCTATGGTTAGTTTTATTAAAAACTGATATAACTTAAAGCATTGCATATGGTTAGTTTTATTAAAAACTGATATAACTCAATGCATTGCATTTTGTTAGTTTTATTAAAAACTGATATAACTTAAAGCATTGCATATGGTTAGTTTTATTAAAAACTGATATAACTCAGTGCATTGCATTTTGTTAGTTTTATTAAAAACTGATATAACTTGAAGCATTGCATATGGTTAGTTTTATTAAAAACTGATATAACTCAATGCATTGCATTTTGTTAGTTTTATTAAAAACTGATATAACTTAAAACATTGCATATGGTTAGTTTTATTAAAAACTGATATAACTTAAAGCATTGCATATGGTTAGTTTTATTAAAAACTGACATAACTTAAAGCATTGCATTTTGTTAGTTTTATTAAAAACTGATATAACTTAAAGCATGGCATATGGTTAGTTTTAATAAAAACTGATATAACTCAGTGCATTGCATTTTGTTAGTTTTATTAAAAACTGATATAACTTAAGGCATTGCATATGGTTAGTTTTATTAAAAACTGATATAACTCAGTGCATTGCATTTTGTTAGTTTTATTAAAAACTGATATAACTTAAAGCATTGCATATGGTTAGTTTTATTAAAAACTGATATAACTCAGTGCATTGCATTTTGTTAGTTTTATTAAAAACTGATATAACTTAAAGCATTGCATATGGTTAGTTTTATTAAAAACTGATATAACTCAGTGCATTGCATTTTGTTAGTTTTATTAAAAACTGATATAACTCAGTGCATTGCATTTTGTTAGTTTTATTAAAAGCTGATATAACTTAAAGCATTGCATATGGTTAGTTTTATTAAAAACGGATATAACTCAGTGCATTGCATTTTGTTAGTTTTATTAAAAACTGATATAACTTAAGGCATGGCATATGGTTAGTTTTATTAAAAACTGATATAATTTAAAGCATTGCATATGGTTAGTTTTATTAAAAACTGATATAACTCAGTGCATTGCATTTTCTTAGTTTTATTAAAAACTGATATAACTTAAAGCATTGCATATGGTTAGTTTTATTAAAAACTGATATAACTTAAAGCATTGCATATGGTTAGTTATATTAAAAACTGATATAACTCAGTGCATTGCATTTTGTTAGTTTTATTAAAAACTGATATAACTCAGTGCATTGCATTTTGTTAGTTTTATTTAAAACTGATATAACTTAAAGCATTGCATATGGTTAGTTTTATTAAAAACTGATATAACTCAATGCATTGCATTTTGTTAGTTTTATTAAAAACTGATATAACTTAAAGCATTGCATATGGTTAGTTTTATTAAAAACTGATATAACTCAGTGCATTGCATTTTGTTAGTTTTATTAAAAACTGATATAACTTGAAGCATTGCATATGGTTAGTTTTATTAAAAACTGATATAACTCAATGCATTGCATTTTGTTAGTTTTATTAAAAACTGATATAACTTAAAACATTGCATATGGTTAGTTTTATTAAAAACTGATATAACTTAAAGCATTGCATATGGTTAGTTTTATTAAAAACTGACATAACTTAAAGCATTGCATTTTGTTAGTTTTATTAAAAACTGATATAACTTAAAGCATGGCATATGGTTAGTTTTAATAAAAACTGATATAACTCAGTGCATTGCATTTTGTTAGTTTTATTAAAAACTGATATAACTTAAGGCATTGCATATGGTTAGTTTTATTAAAAACTGATATAACTCAGTGCATTGCATTTTGTTAGTTTTATTAAAAACTGATATAACTTAAAGCATTGCATATGGTTAGTTTTATTAAAAACTGATATAACTCAGTGCATTGCATTTTGTTAGTTTTATTAAAAACTGATATAACTTAAAGCATTGCATATGGTTAGTTTTATTAAAAACTGATATAACTCAGTGCATTGCATTTTGTTAGTTTTATTAAAAACTGATATAACTCAGTGCATTGCATTTTGTTAGTTTTATTAAAAGCTGATATAACTTAAAGCATTGCATATGGTTAGTTTTATTAAAAACGGATATAACTCAGTGCATTGCATTTTGTTAGTTTTATTAAAAACTGATATAACTTAAGGCATGGCATATGGTTAGTTTTATTAAAAACTGATATAATTTAAAGCATTGCATATGGTTAGTTTTATTAAAAACTGATATAACTCAGTGCATTGCATTTTCTTAGTTTTATTAAAAACTGATATAACTTAAAGCATTGCATATGGTTAGTTTTATTAAAAACTGATATAACTTAAAGCATTGCATATGGTTAGTTATATTAAAAACTGATATAACTCAGTGCATTGCATTTTGTTAGTTTTATTAAAAACTGATATAACTCAGTGCATTGCATTTTGTTAGTTTTATTTAAAACTGATATAACTTAAAGCATTGCATATGGTTAGTTTTATTAAAAACTGATATAACTCAATGCATTGCATTTTGTTAGTTTTATTGAAATCTGATATAACTTAAAGCATTGCATATGGTTAGTTTTATTAAAAACGGATATAACTCAATGCATTGCATTTTGTTAGTTTTATTAAAAACTGATATAACTTAAAGCATTGCATATGGTTAGTTTTATTAAAAACTGATATAACTTAAAGCATTGCATATGGTTAGTTTTATTAATAGCGGATATAACTCAGTGCATTGCATTTTGTTAGTTTTATTAAAAACTGATATAACTTAAAGCATTGCATATGGTTAGTTTTATTAAAAACTGATATAACTCAGTGCATTGCATTTTGTTAAATTTATTAAAAACTGATATAACTTAAAGCATTGCATATGGTTAGTTTTATTAAAAACTGATATAACTCAATGCATTGCATTTTGTTAGTTTTATTGAAATCTGATATAACTTAAAGCATTGCATATGGTTAGTTTTATTAAAAACGGATATAACTCAATGCATTGCATTTTGTTAGTTTTATTAAAAACTGATATACCTTAAGGCATGGCATATGGTTAGTTTTATTAAAAACTGATATAACTCGGTGCATTGCATTTTGTTAGTTTTATTAAAAACTGATATAACTCAATGCATTGCATTTTGTTAGTTTTATTAAAAACTGATATAACTTAAAGCATTGCATATGGTTAGTTTTATTAAAAACTGATATAACTTAAAGCATTGCCTATGGTTAGTTTTATTAAAAACTGATATAACTCAATGCATTGCATTTTGTTAGTTTTATTAAAAACTGATATAACTTAAAGCATTGCATATGGTTAGTTTTATTAAAAACTGATATAATTCAATGCATTGCATTTTGTTAGTTTTATTAAAAACTGATATAACTTAAAGCATTGCATATGGTTAGTTTTATTAAAAACTGATATAACTCAGTGCATTGCATTTTGTTAGTTTTATTAAAAACTGATATAACTTGAAGCAATGCATATGGTTAGTTTTATTAAAAACTGATATAACTTAAAACATTGCATATGGTTAGTTTTATTAAAAACTGATATAACTTAAAGCATTGCATATGGTTAGTTTTATTAAAAACGGATATAACTCAGTGCATTGCATTTTGTTAGTTTTATTAAAAACTGATATAACTTAAAGCATTGCATATGGTCAGTTTTATTAAAAACTGATATAACTTAAAGCATTGCATATGGTTAGTTTTATTAAAAACGGATATAACTCAGTGCATTGCATTTTGTTAGTTTTATTAAAAACTGATATAACTTAAAGCATTGCATATGGTTAGTTTTATTAAAAACTGATATAACTTAAAGCATTGCATATGGTTAGTTTTATTATAAACGGATATAACTCAGAGCATTGCATTTTGTTAGTTTTATTAAAAACTGATATAACTTAAAACATTGCATATGGTTAGTTTTATTAAAAACTGATATAACTTAAAGCATTGCATATGGTTAGTTTTATTAAAAACGGATATAACTCAGTGCATTGCATTTTGTTAGTTTTATTAAAAACTGATATAACTTAAAGCATTGCATATGGTTAGTTTTATTAAAAACTGATATAACTTAAAGCATTGCATATGGTTAGTTTTATTAAAAACTGATATAACTCAGTGCATTGCATTTTGTTAGTTTTATTAAAAACTGATATAACTCAGAGCATTGCATTTCGTTAGTTTTATTAAAAACTGATATAACTTAAAGCATTGCATATGGTTAGTTTTATTAAAAACGGATATAACTCAGTGCATTGCATTTTGTTAGTTTTATTAAAAACTGATGTAACTTAAAACATTGCATATGGTTAGTTTTATTAAAAACTGATATAACTTAAAGCATTGCATATGGTTAGTGTTATTAAAAACGGATATAACTCAGTGCATTGCATTTTGTTAGTTTTATTAAAAACTGATATAACTTAAAACATTGCATATGGTTAGTTTTATTAAAAACTGATATAACTTAAAGCATTGCATATGGTTAGTTTTATTAAAAACTGATATAACTCAGTGCATTGCATTTTGTTAGTTTTATTAAAAACTGATATACCTTAAGGCATGGCATATGGTTAGTGTTATTAAAAACGGATATAACTCAGTGCATTGCATTTTGTTAGTTTTATTAAAAACTGATATAACTTAAAACATTGCATATGGTTAGTTTTATTAAAAACTGATATAACTTAAAGCATTGCATATGGTTAGTTTTATTAAAAACTGATATAACTCAGTGCATTGCATTTTGTTAGTTTTATTAAAAACTGATATACCTTAAGGCATGGCATATGGTTTGTTTTATTAAAAACTGATATAACTCGGTGCATTGCATTTTGTTAGTTTTATTAAAAACTGATATAACTTAAAGCATTGCATATGGTTAGTGTTATTAAAAACGGATATAACTCAGTGCATTGCATTTTGTTAGTTTTATTAAAAACTGATATAACTTAAAACATTGCATATGGTTAGTTTTATTAAAAACTGATATAACTTAAAGCATTGCATATGGTTAGTTTTATTAAAAACTGATATAACTCAGTGCATTGCATTTTGTTAGTTTTATTAAAAACTGATATACCTTAAGGCATGGCATATGGTTTGTTTTATTAAAAACTGATATAACTCGGTGCATTGCATTTTGTTAGTTTTATTAAAAACTGATATAACTTAAAGCATTGCATATGGTTAGTGTTATTAAAAACGGATATAACTCAGTGCATTGCATTTTGTTAGTTTTATTAAAAACTGATATAACTTAAAACATTGCATATGGTTAGTTTTATTAAAAACTGATATAACTTAAAGCATTGCATATGGTTAGTTTTATTAAAAACTGATATAACTCAGTGCATTGCATTTTGTTAGTTTTATTAAAAACTGATATACCTTAAGGCATGGCATATGGTTTGTTTTATTAAAAACTGATATAACTCGGTGCATTGCATTTTGTTAGTTTTATTAAAAACTGATATAACTTAAAGCATTGCATATGGTTAGTTTTATTAAAAACGGATATAACTCAGTGCATTGCATTTTGTTAGTTTTATTAAAAACTGATATAACTTAAAGCATTGCATATGGTTAGTTTTATTAAAAACTGATATAACTTAAAGCATTGCATATGGTTAGTTTTATTAATAACGGATATAACTCAGTGCATTGCATTTTGTTAGTTTTATTAAAAACTGATATAACTTAAAACATTGCATATGGTTAGTTTTATTAAAAACTGATATAACTTAAAGCATTGCATATGGTTAGTTTTATTAAAAACTGATATAACTCAGTGCATTGCATTTTGTTAGTTTTATTAAAAACTGATATACCTTAAGGCATGGCATATGGTTTGTTTTATTAAAAACTGATATAACTCGGTGCATTGCATTTTGTTAGTTTTATTAAAAACTGATATAACTTAAAGCATTGCATATGGTTAGTGTTATTAAAAACGGATATAACTCAGTGCATTGCATTTTGTTAGTTTTATTAAAAACTGATATAACTTAAAACATTGCATATGGTTAGTTTTATTAAAAACTGATATAACTTAAAGCATTGCATATGGTTAGTTTTATTAAAAACTGATACAACTCAGTGCATTGCATTTTGTTAGTTTTATTAAAAACTGATATACCTTAAGGCATGGCATATGGTTTGTTTTATTAAAAACTGATATAACTCGGTGCATTGCATTTTGTTAGTTTTATTAAAAACTGATATAACTTAAAGCATTGCATATGGTTAGTTTTATTAAAAACGGATATAACTCAGTGCATTGCATTTTGTTAGTTTTATTAAAAACTGATATAACTTAAAGCATTGCATATGGTTAGTTTTATTAAAAACTGATATAACTTAAAGCATTGCATATGGTTAGTTTTATTAATAACGGATATAACTCAGTGCATTGCAATTTGTTAGTTTTATTAAAAACTGATATAACTTAAAACATTGCATATGGTTAGTTTTATTAAAAACTGATATAACTTAAAGCATTGCATATGGTTAGTTTTATTAAAAACTGATATAACTCAGTGCATTGCATTTTGTTAGTTTTATTAAAAACTGATATACCTTAAGGCATGGCATATGGTTTGTTTTATTAAAAACTGATATAACTCGGTGCATTGCATTTTGTTAGTTTTATTAAAAACTGATATAACTTAAAGCATTGCATATGGTTAGTGTTATTAAAAACGGATATAACTCAGTGCATTGCATTTTGTTAGTTTTATTAAAAACTGATATAACTTAAAGCATTGCATATGGTTAGTTTTATTAAAAACTGATATAACTTAAAGCATTGCATATGGTTAGTTTTATTAAAAACTGATATAACTCAGTGCATTGCATTTTGTTAGTTTTATTAAAAACTGATATACCTTAAGGCATGGCATATGGTTTGTTTTATTAAAAACTGATATAACTCGGTGCATTGCATTTTGTTAGTTTTATTAAAAACTGATATAACTTAAAGCATTGCATATGGTTAGTTTTATTAAAAACGGATATAACTCAGTGCATTGCATTTGGTTAGTTTTATTAAAAACTGATATAACTTAAAGCATTGCATATGGTTAGTTTTATTAAAAACTGATATAACTTAAAGCATTGCATATGGTTAGTTTTATTAAAAACTGATATAACTCAGTGCATTGCATTTTGTTAGTTTTATTAAAAACTGATATACCTTAAGGCATGGCATATGGTTTGTTTTATTAAAAACTGATATAACTCGGTGCATTGCATTTTGTTAGTTTTATTAAAAACTGATATAACTTAAAGCATTGCATATGGTTAGTTTTATTAAAAACGGATATAACTCAGTGCATTGCATTTTGTTAGTTTTATTAAAAACTGATATAACTTAAAGCATTGCATATGGTTAGTTTTATTAAAAACTGATATAACTTAAAGCATTGCATATGGTTAGTTTTATTAATAACGGATATAACTCAGTGCATTGCATTTTGTTAGTTTTATTAAAAACTGATATAACTTAAAACATTGCATATGGTTAGTTTTATTAAAAACTGATATAACTTAAAGCATTGCATATGGTTAGTTTTATTAAAAACTGATATAACTCAGTGCATTGCATTTTGTTAGTTTTATTAAAAACTGATATACCTTAAGGCATGGCATATGGTTTGTTTTATTAAAAACTGATATAACTCAGTGCATTGCATTTTGTTAGTTTTATTAAAAACTGATATACCTTAAGGCATGGCATATGGTTTGTTTTATTAAAAACTGATATAACTCGGTGCATTGCATTTTGTTAGTTTTATTAAAAACTGATATAACTTAAAGCATTGCATATGGTTAGTTTTATTAAAAACGGATATAACTCAGTGCATTGCATTTTGTTAGTTTTATTAAAAACTGATATAACTTAAAGCATTGCATATGGTTAGTTTTATTAAAAACTGATATAACTTAAAGCATTGCATATGGTTAGTTTTATTAAAAACTGATATAACTCAGTGCATTGCATTTTGTTAGTTTTATTAAAAACTGATATACCTTAAGGCATGGCATATGGTTTGTTTTATTAAAAACTGATATAACTCGGTGCATTGCATTTTGTTAGTTTTATTAAAAACTGATATAACTTAAAGCATTGCATATGGTTAGTTTTATTAAAAACGGATATAACTCAGTGCATTGCATTTTGTTAGTTTTATTAAAAACTGATATAACTTAAAGCATTGCATATGGTTAGTTTTATTAAAAACTAATATAACTTAAAGCATTGCATATGGTTAGTTTTATTAATAACGGATATAACTCAGTGCATTGCATTTTGTTAGTTTTATTAAAAACTGATATAACTTAAAACATTGCATATGGTTAGTTTTATTAAAAACTGATATAACTTAAAGCATTGCATATGGTTAGTTTTATTAAAAACTGATATAACTCAGTGCATTGCATTTTGTTAGTTTTATTAAAAACTGATATACCTTAAGGCATGGCATATGGTTTGTTTTATTAAAAACTGATATAACTCGGTGCATTGCATTTTGTTAGTTTTATTAAAAACTGATATAACTTAAAGCATTGCATATGGTTAGTGTTATTAAAAACGGATATAACTCAGTGCATTGCATTTTGTTAGTTTTATTAAAAACTGATATAACTTAAAACATTGCATATGGTTAGTTTTATTAAAAACTGATATAACTTAAAGCATTGCATATGGTTAGTTTTATTAAAAACTGATATAACTCAGTGCATTGCATTTTGTTAGTTTTATTAAAAACTGATATACCTTAAGGCATGGCATATGGTTTGTTTTATTAAAAACTGATATAACTCGGTGCATTGCATTTTGTTAGTTTTATTAAAAACTGATATAACTTAAAGCATTGCATATGGTTAGTGTTATTAAAAACGGATATAACTCAGTGCATTGCATTTTGTTAGTTTTATTAAAAACTGATATAACTTAAAACATTGCATATGGTTAGTTTTATTAAAAACTGATATAACTTAAAGCATTGCATATGGTTAGTTTTATTAAAAACTGATATAACTCAGTGCATTGCATTTTGTTAGTTTTATTAAAAACTGATATACCTTAAGGCATGGCATATGGTTTGTTTTATTAAAAACTGATATAACTCGGTGCATTGCATTTTGTTAGTTTTATTAAAAACTGATATAACTTAAAGCATTGCATATGGTTAGTTTTATTAAAAACGGATATAACTCAGTGCATTGCATTTTGTTAGTTTTATTAAAAACTGATATAACTTAAAGCATTGCATATGGTTAGTTTTATTAAAAACTGATATAACTTAAAGCATTGCATATGGTTAGTTTTATTAATAACGGATATAACTCAGTGCATTGCATTTTGTTAGTTTTATTAAAAACTGATATAACTTAAAACATTGCATATGGTTAGTTTTATTAAAAACTGATATAACTTAAAGCATTGCATATGGTTAGTTTTATTAAAAACTGATATAACTCAGTGCATTGCATTTTGTTAGTTTTATTAAAAACTGATATACCTTAAGGCATGGCATATGGTTTGTTTTATT
Organism: Ceratitis rosa; assembly: GCA_037013455.1. NCBI lineage: Eukaryota > Metazoa > Arthropoda > Insecta > Diptera > Tephritidae > Ceratitis > Ceratitis rosa. The sequence continues at coordinate 236,750 of JAWMAG010000120.1, read as the reverse complement.
AAAAACTGATATAACTCGGTGCATTGCATTTTGTTAGTTTTATTAAAAACTGATATAACTTAAAGCATTGCATATGGTTAGTGTTATTAAAAACGGATATAACTCAGTGCATTGCATTTTGTTAGTTTTATTAAAAACTGATATAACTTAAAACATTGCATATGGTTAGTTTTATTAAAAACTGATATAACTTAAAGCATTGCATATGGTTAGTTTTATTAAAAACTGATATAACTCAGTGCATTGCATTTTGTTAGTTTTATTAAAAACTGATATACCTTAAGGCATGGCATATGGTTTGTTTTATTAAAAACTGATATAACTCGGTGCATTGCATTTTGTTAGTTTTATTAAAAACTGATATAACTTAAAGCATTGCATATGGTTAGTTTTATTAAAAACGGATATAACTCAGTGCATTGCATTTTGTTAGTTTTATTAAAAACTGATATAACTTAAAGCATTGCATATGGTTAGTTTTATTAAAAACTGATATAACTTAAAGCATTGCATATGGTTAGTTTTATTAATAACGGATATAACTCAGTGCATTGCATTTTGTTAGTTTTATTAAAAACTGATATAACTTAAAACATTGCATATGGTTAGTTTTATTAAAAACTGATATAACATAAAGCATTGCATATGGTTAGTTTTATTAAAAACTGATATAACTCAGTGCATTGCATTTTGTTAGTTTTATTAAAAACTGATATACCTTAAGGCATGGCATATGGTTTGTTTCATTAAAAACTGATATAACTCGGTGCATTGCATTTTGTTAGTTTTATTAAAAACTGATATAACTTAAAGCATTGCATATGGTTAGTGTTATTAAAAACGGATATAACTCAGTGCATTGCATTTTGTTAGTTTTATTAAAAACTGATATAACTTAAAACATTGCATATGGTTAGTTTTATTAAAAACTGATATAACTTAAAGCATTGCATATGGTTAGTTTTATTAAAAACTGATATAACTCAGTGCATTGCATTTTGTTAGTTTTATTAAAAACTGATATACCTTAAGGCATGGCATATGGTTTGTTTTATTAAAAACTGATATAACTCGGTGCATTGCATTTTGTTAGTTTTATTAAAAACTGATATAACTTAAAGCATTGCATATGGTTAGTGTTATTAAAAACGGATATAACTCAGTGCATTGCATTTTGTTAGTTTTATTAAAAACTGATATAACTTAAAACATTGCATATGGTTAGTTTTATTAAAAACTGATATAACTTAAAGCATTGCATATGGTTAGTTTTATTAAAAACTGATATAACTCAGTGCATTGCATTTTGTTAGTTTTATTAAAAACTGATATACCTTAAGGCATGGCATATGGTTTGTTTTATTAAAAACTGATATAACTCGGTGCATTGCATTTTGTTAGTTTTATTAAAAACTGATATAACTTAAAGCATTGCATATGGTTAGTTTTATTAAAAACGGATATAACTCAGTGCATTGCATTTTGTTAGTTTTATTAAAAACTGATATAACTTAAAGCATTGCATATGGTTAGTTTTATTAAAAACTGATATAACTCAATGCATTGCATTTTGTTAGTTTTATTAAAAACTGATATAACTTAAAGCATTGCATATGGTTAGTTTTACTACAAACTGATATAACTTAAAGCATTGCATATGGTTAGTTTTATTAAAAACTGATATAACTCAATGCATTGCATTTTGTTAGTTTTATTAAAAACTGATATAACTTAAAGCATTGCATATGGTTAGTTTTATTAAAAACTGATATAACTTAAAGCATTGCATATGGTTAGTTTTATTAATAACGGATATAACTCAGTGCATTGCATTTTGTTAGTTTTATTAAAAACTGATATAACTTAAAGCATTGCATATGGTTAGTTTTATTAAAAACTAATATAACTTAAAGCATTGCATATGGTTAGTTTTATTAATAACGGATATAACTCAGTGCATTGCATTTTGTTAGTTTTATTAAAAACTGATATAACTTAAAACATTGCATATGGTTAGTTTTATTAAAAACTGATATAACTTAAAGCATTGCATATGGTTAGTTTTATTAAAAACTGATATAACTCAGTGCATTGCATTTTGTTAGTTTTATTAAAAACTGATATACCTTAAGGCATGGCATATGGTTTGTTTTATTAAAAACTGATATAACTCGGTGCATTGCATTTTGTTAGTTTTATTAAAAACTGATATAACTTAAAGCATTGCATATGGTTAGTGTTATTAAAAACGGATATAACTCAGTGCATTGCATTTTGTTAGTTTTATTAAAAACTGATATAACTTAAAACATTGCATATGGTTAGTTTTATTAAAAACTGATATAACTTAAAGCATTGCATATGGTTAGTTTTATTAAAAACTGATATAACTCAGTGCATTGCATTTTGTTAGTTTTATTAAAAACTGATATACCTTAAGGCATGGCATATGGTTTGTTTTATTAAAAACTGATATAACTCGGTGCATTGCATTTTGTTAGTTTTATTAAAAACTGATATAACTTAAAGCATTGCATATGGTTAGTGTTATTAAAAACGGATATAACTCAGTGCATTGCATTTTGTTAGTTTTATTAAAAACTGATATAACTTAAAACATTGCATATGGTTAGTTTTATTAAAAACTGATATAACTTAAAGCATTGCATATGGTTAGTTTTATTAAAAACTGATATAACTCAGTGCATTGCATTTTGTTAGTTTTATTAAAAACTGATATACCTTAAGGCATGGCATATGGTTTGTTTTATTAAAAACTGATATAACTCGGTGCATTGCATTTTGTTAGTTTTATTAAAAACTGATATAACTTAAAGCATTGCATATGGTTAGTTTTATTAAAAACGGATATAACTCAGTGCATTGCATTTTGTTAGTTTTATTAAAAACTGATATAACTTAAAGCATTGCATATGGTTAGTTTTATTAAAAACTGATATAACTTAAAGCATTGCATATGGTTAGTTTTATTAATAACGGATATAACTCAGTGCATTGCATTTTGTTAGTTTTATTAAAAACTGATATAACTTAAAACATTGCATATGGTTAGTTTTATTAAAAACTGATATAACTTAAAGCATTGCATATGGTTAGTTTTATTAAAAACTGATATAACTCAGTGCATTGCATTTTGTTAGTTTTATTAAAAACTGATATACCTTAAGGCATGGCATATGGTTTGTTTTATTAAAAACTGATATAACTCGGTGCATTGCATTTTGTTAGTTTTATTAAAAACTGATATAACTTAAAGCATTGCATATGGTTAGTGTTATTAAAAACGGATATAACTCAGTGCATTGCATTTTGTTAGTTTTATTAAAAACTGATATAACTTAAAACATTGCATATGGTTAGTTTTATTAAAAACTGATATAACTTAAAGCATTGCATATGGTTAGTTTTATTAAAAACTGATATAACTCAGTGCATTGCATTTTGTTAGTTTTATTAAAAACTGATATACCTTAAGGCATGGCATATGGTTTGTTTTATTAAAAACTGATATAACTCGGTGCATTGCATTTTGTTAGTTTTATTAAAAACTGATATAACTTAAAGCATTGCATATGGTTAGTTTTATTAAAAACGGATATAACTCAGTGCATTGCATTTTGTTAGTTTTATTAAAAACTGATATAACTTAAAGCATTGCATATGGTTAGTTTTATTAAAAACTGATATAACTTAAAGCATTGCATATGGTTAGTTTTATTAATAACGGATATAACTCAGTGCATTGCATTTTGTTAGTTTTATTAAAAACTGATATAACTTAAAACATTGCATATGGTTAGTTTTATTAAAAACTGATATAACATAAAGCATTGCATATGGTTAGTTTTATTAAAAACTGATATAACTCAGTGCATTGCATTTTGTTAGTTTTATTAAAAACTGATATACCTTAAGGCATGGCATATGGTTTGTTTCATTAAAAACTGATATAACTCGGTGCATTGCATTTTGTTAGTTTTATTAAAAACTGATATAACTTAAAGCATTGCATATGGTTAGTGTTATTAAAAACGGATATAACTCAGTGCATTGCATTTTGTTAGTTTTATTAAAAACTGATATAACTTAAAACATTGCATATGGTTAGTTTTATTAAAAACTGATATAACTTAAAGCATTGCATATGGTTAGTTTTATTAAAAACTGATATAACTCAGTGCATTGCATTTTGTTAGTTTTATTAAAAACTGATATACCTTAAGGCATGGCATATGGTTTGTTTTATTAAAAACTGATATAACTCGGTGCATTGCATTTTGTTAGTTTTATTAAAAACTGATATAACTTAAAGCATTGCATATGGTTAGTGTTATTAAAAACGGATATAACTCAGTGCATTGCATTTTGTTAGTTTTATTAAAAACTGATATAACTTAAAACATTGCATATGGTTAGTTTTATTAAAAACTGATATAACTTAAAGCATTGCATATGGTTAGTTTTATTAAAAACTGATATAACTCAGTGCATTGCATTTTGTTAGTTTTATTAAAAACTGATATACCTTAAGGCATGGCATATGGTTTGTTTTATTAAAAACTGATATAACTCGGTGCATTGCATTTTGTTAGTTTTATTAAAAACTGATATAACTTAAAGCATTGCATATGGTTAGTTTTATTAAAAACGGATATAACTCAGTGCATTGCATTTTGTTAGTTTTATTAAAAACTGATATAACTTAAAGCATTGCATATGGTTAGTTTTATTAAAAACTGATATAACTCAATGCATTGCATTTTGTTAGTTTTATTAAAAACTGATATAACTTAAAGCATTGCATATGGTTAGTTTTACTACAAACTGATATAACTTAAAGCATTGCATATGGTTAGTTTTATTAAAAACTGATATAACTCAATGCATTGCATTTTGTTAGTTTTATTAAAAACTGATATAACTTAAAGCATTGCATATGGTTAGTTTTATTAAAAACTGATATAACTTAAAGCATTGCATATGGTTAGTTTTATTAATAACGGATATAACTCAGTGCATTGCATTTTGTTAGTTTTATTAAAAACTGATATAACTTAAAGCATTGCATATGGTTAGTTTTATTAAAAACTGATATAACTCAGTGCATTGCATTTTGTTAAGTTTATTAAAAACTGATATAACTTAAAGCATTGCATATGGTTAGTTTTATTAAAAACTGATATAACTCAATGCATTGCATTTTGTTAGTTTTATTGAAATCTGATATAACTTAAAGCATTGCATATGGTTAGTTTTATTAAAAACGGATATAACTCAATGCATTGCATTTTGTTAGTTTTATTAAAAACTGATATACCTTAAGGCATGGCAAATGGTTAGTTTTATTAAAAACTGATATAACTCGGTGCATTGCATTTTGTTAGTTTTATTAAAAACTGATATAACTCAATGCATTGCATTTTGTTAGTTTTATTAAAAACTGATATAACTTAAAGCATTGCATATGGTTAGTTTTATTAAAAACTGATATAACTTAAAGCATTGCCTATGGTTAGTTTTATTAAAAACTGATATAACTTAAAGCATTGCATATGGTTAGTTTTATTAAAAACTGATATAACTCAATGCATTGCATTTTGTTAGTTTTATTAAAAACTGATATAACTTAAAGCATTGCATATGGTTAGTTTTATTAAAAACTGATATAACTCAGTGCATTGCATTTTGTTAGTTTTATTAAAAACTGATATAACTTGAAGCATTGCATATGGTTAGTTTTATTAAAAACTGATATAACTCAATGCATTGCATTTTGTTAGTTTTATTAAAAACTGATATAACTTAAAACATTGCATATGGTTAGTTTTATTAAAAACTGATATAACTTAAAGCATTGCATATGGTTAGTTTTATTAAAAACTGACATAACTTAAAGCATTGCATTTTGTTAGTTTTATTAAAAACTGATATAACTTAAAGCATGGCATATGGTTAGTTTTATTAAAAACTGATATAACTCAGTGCATTGCATTTTGTTAGTTTTATTAAAAACTGATATAACTTAAGGCATTGCATATGGTTAGTTTTATTAAAAACTGATATAACTCAGTGCATTGCATTTTGTTAGTTTTATTAAAAACTGATATAACTTAAAGCATTGCATATGGTTAGTTTTATTAAAAACTGATATAACTCAGTGCATTGCATTTTGTTAGTTTTATTAAAAACTGATATAACTTAAAGCATTGCATATGGTTAGTTTTATTAAAAACTGATATAACTCAGTGCATTGCATTTTGTTAGTTTTATTAAAAACTGATATAACTCAGTGCATTGCATTTTGTTAGTTTTATTAAAAGCTGATATAACTTAAAGCATTGCATATGGTTAGTTTTATTAAAAACGGATATAACTCAGTGCATTGCATTTTGTTAGTTTTATTAAAAACTGATATAACTTAAGGCATGGCATATGGTTAGTTTTATTAAAAACTGATATAATTTAAAGGATTGCATATGGTTAGTTTTATTAAAAACTGATATAACTCAGTGCATTGCATTTTCTTAGTTTTATTAAAAACTGATATAACTTAAAGCATTGCATATGGTTAGTTTTATTAAAAACTGATATAACTTAAAGCATTGCATATGGTTAGTTATATTAAAAACTGATATAACTCAGTGCATTGCATTTTGTTAGTTTTATTAAAAACTGATATAACTCAGTGCATTGCATTTTGTTAGTTTTATTTAAAACTGATATAACTTAAAGCATTGCATATGGTTAGTTTTATTAAAAACTGATATAACTTAAAGCATTGCATATGGTTAGTTATATTAAAAACTGATATAACTCAGTGCATTGCATTTTGTTAGTTTTATTAAAAACTGATATAACTCAGTGCATTGCATTTTGTTAGTTTTATTTAAAACTGATATAACTTAAAGCATTGCATATGGTTAGTTTTATTAAAAACGGGTATAACTCAATGCATTGCATTTTGTTAGTTTTATTGAAATCTGATATAACTTAAAGCATTGCATATGGTTAGTTTTATTAAAAACTGATATAACTCAGTGCATTGCATTTTCTTAGTTTTATTAAAAACTGATATAACTCAGTGCATTGCATTTTCTTAGTTTTATTAAAAACTGATATAACTTAAAGCATTGCATATGGTTAGTTTTATTAAAAACTGATATAACTTAAAGCATTGCATATGGTTAGTTATATTAAAAACTGATATAACTCAGTGCATTGCATTTTGTTAGTTATATTAAAAACTGATATAACTCAGTGCATTGCATTTTGTTAGTTTTATTTAAAACTGATATAACTTAAAGCATTGCATATGGTTAGTTTTATTAAAAACGGGTATAACTCAATGCATTGCATTTTGTTAGTTTTATTGAAATCTGATATAACTTAAAGCATTGCATATGGTTAGTTTTATTAAAAACTGATATAACTCAGTGCATTGCATTTTCTTAGTTTTATTAAAAACTGATATAACTCAGTGCATTGCATTTTCTTAGTTTTATTAAAAACTGATATAACTTAAAGCATTGCATATGGTTAGTTTTATTAAAAACTGATATAACTTAAAGCATTGCATATGGTTAGTTATATTAAAAACTGATATAACTCAGTGCATTGCATTTTCTTAGTTTTATTAAAAACTGATATAACTCAGTGCATTGCATTTTCTTAGTTTTATTAAAAACTGATATAACTTAAAGCATTGCATATGGTTAGTTTTATTAAAAACTGATATAACTTAAAGCATTGCATATGGTTAGTTATATTAAAAACTGATATAACTCAGTGCATTGCATTTTGTTAGTTATATTAAAAACTGATATAACTCAGTGCATTGCATTTTGTTAGTTTTATTTAAAACTGATATAACTTAAAGCATTGCATATGGTTAGTTTTATTAAAAACTGATATAACTTAAAGCATTGCATATGGTTAGTTATATTAAAAACTGATATAACTCAGTGCATTGCATTTTGTTAGTTATATTAAAAACTGATATAACTCAGTGCATTGCATTTTGTTAGTTTTATTTAAAACTGATATAACTTAAAGCATTGCATATGGTTAGTTTTATTAAAAACGGGTATAACTCAATGCATTGCATTTTGTTAGTTTTATTGAAATCTGATATAACTTAAAGCATTGCATATGGTTAGTTTTATTAAAAACTGATATAACTCAGTGCATTGCATTTTCTTAGTTTTATTAAAAACTGATATAACTCAGTGCATTGCATTTTCTTAGTTTTATTAAAAACTGATATAACTTAAAGCATTGCATATGGTTAGTTTTATTAAAAACTGATATAACTTAAAGCATTGCATATGGTTAGTTATATTAAAAACTGATATAACTCAGTGCATTGCATTTTCTTAGTTTTATTAAAAACTGATATAACTCAGTGCATTGCATTTTCTTAGTTTTATTAAAAACTGATATAACTTAAAGCATTGCATATGGTTAGTTTTATTAAAAACTGATATAACTTAAAGCATTGCATATGGTTAGTTATATTAAAAACTGATATAACTCAGTGCATTGCATTTTGTTAGTTATATTAAAAACTGATATAACTCAGTGCATTGCATTTTGTTAGTTTTATTTAAAACTGATATAACTTAAAGCATTGCATATGGTTAGTTTTATTAAAAACGGGTATAACTCAATGCATTGCATTTTGTTAGTTTTATTGAAATCTGATATAACTTAAAGCATTGCATATGGTTAGTTTTATTAAAAACTGATATAACTCAGTGCATTGCATTTTCTTAGTTTTATTAAAAACTGATATAACTCAGTGCATTGCATTTTCTTAGTTTTATTAAAAACTGATATAACTTAAAGCATTGCATATGGTTAGTTTTATTAAAAACTGATATAACTTAAAGCATTGCATATGGTTAGTTATATTAAAAACTGATATAACTCAGTGCATTGCATTTTGTTAGTTATATTAAAAACTGATATAACTCAGTGCATTGCATTTTGTTAGTTTTATTTAAAACTGATATAACTTAAAGCATTGCATATGGTTAGTTTTATTAAAAACGGGTATAACTCAATGCATTGCATTTTGTTAGTTTTATTGAAATCTGATATAACTTAAAGCATTGCATATGGTTAGTTTTATTAAAAACTGATATAACTCAGTGCATTGCATTTTGTTAGTTTTATTAAAAACTGATATAACTCAGTGCATTGCATTTTCTTAGTTTTATTAAAAACTGATATAACTTAAAGCATTGCATATGGTTAGTTTTATTAAAAACTGATATAACTTAAAGCATTGCATATGGTTAGTTATATTAAAAACTGATATAACTCAGTGCATTGCATTTTGTTAGTTTTATTAAAAACTGATATAACTCAGTGCATTGCATTTTGTTAGTTTTATTTAAAACTGATATAACTTAAAGCATTGCATATGGTTAGTTTTATTAAAAACGGGTATAACTCAATGCATTGCATTTTGTTAGTTTTATTGAAATCTGATATAACTTAAAGCATTGCATATGGTTAGTTTTATTAAAAACTGATATACCTTAAGGCATGGCATATGGTTAGTTTTATTAAAAACTGATATAACTCGGTGCATTGCATTTTGTTAGTTTTATTAAAAACTGATATAACTTAAAGCATTGCATATGGTTAGTTTTATTAAAAACTGATATAACTCAATGCATTGCATTTTGTTAGTTTTATTAAAAACTGATATAACTTAAGGCATAGCATATGGTTAGTTTTATTAAAAACTGATATAACTCGGTGCATTGCATTTTGTTAGTTTTATTAAAAACTGATATAACTTAAAGCATTGCATATGGTTAGTTTTATTAAAAACGGATATAACTAGGTGCATTGCATTTTGTTAGTTTTATTAAAAACTGATGTAACTTAAAGCATTGCATATGGTTAGTTTTATTAAAAACTGATATAACTTAAAGCATTGCATATGGTTAGTTTTATTAAAAACGGATATAACTCAGTGCATTGCATTTTGTTAGTTTTATTAAAAACTGATATAACTTAAAGCATTGCATATGGTTAGTTTTATTAAAAACTGATATAACTCAGTGCATTGCATTTTGTTAAATTTATTAAAAACTGATATAACTTAAAGCATTGCATATGGTTAGTTTTATTAAAAACTGATATAACTCAATGCATTGCATTTTGTTAGTTTTATTGAAATCTGATATAACTTAAAGCATTGCATATGGTTAGTTTTATTAAAAACGGATATAACTCAATGCATTGCATTTTGTTAGTTTTATTAAAAACTGATATACCTTAAGGCATGGCATATGGTTAGTTTTATTAAAAACTGATATAACTCGGTGCATTGCATTTTGTTAGTTTTATTAAAAACTGATATAACTCAATGCATTGCATTTTGTTAGTTTTATTAAAAACTGATATAACTTAAAGCATTGCATATGGTTAGTTTTATTAAAAACTGATATAACTTAAAGCATTGCCTATGGTTAGTTTTATTAAAAACTGATATAACTCAATACATTGCATTTTGTTAGTTTTATTAAAAACTGATATAACTTAAAGCATTGCATATGGTTAGTTTTATTAAAAACTGATATAACTTAAAGCATTGCATATGGTTAGTTTTATTAAAAACTGATCTAACTCAGTGCATTGCATTTTGTTAGTTTTATTAAAAACTGATATAACTTGAAGCATTGCATATGGTTAGTTTTATTAAAAACTGATATAACTCAATGCATTGAATTTTGTTAGTTTTATTAAAAACTGATATAACTTAAAGCATTGCATATGGTTAGTTTTATTAAAAACTGATATAACTTAAAGCATTGCATATGGTTAGTTTTATTAAAAACTGATATAACTCAATGCATTGCATTTTGTTAGTTTTATTAAAAACTGATATAACTTAAAGCATTGCATATGGTTAGTTTTATTAAAAACTGATATAACTCAATGCATTGTATTTTGTTAGTTTTATTAAAAACTGATATAACTTAAAGCATTGCATATGGTTAGTTTTATTAAAAACTGATATAACTCAGTGCATTGCATTTTGTTAGTTTTATTAAAAACTGATATAACTTAAAGCATTGCTTATGGTTAGTTTTATTAAAAACTGATATAACTCAATGCATTGCATTTTGTTAGTTTTATTAAAAACTGATATAACTTAAAGCATTGCATATGGTTAGTTTTATTAAAAACTGATATAACTCAGTGCATTGCATTTTGTTAGTTTTATTAAAAACTGATATAACTTAAAGCATTGCATATGGTTAGTTTTATTAAAAACGGATATAACTCAATGCATTGCATTTTGTTAGTTTTATTAAAAACTGATATAACTCAATGCATTGCATTTTGTTAGTTTTATTGAAATCTGATATAACTTAAAGCATTGCATATGGTTAGTTTTATTAAAAACTGATATAACTCAATGCATTGCATATGGTTAGTTTTATTAAAAACTGATATAACTTAAAGCATTGCATATGGTTAGTTTTATTAAAAACTGATATAACTTAAAGCATTGCCTATGGTTAGTTTTATTAAAAACTGATATAACTCAATGCATTGCATTTTGTTAGTTTTATTAAAAACTGATATAACTTAAAGCATTGCATATGGTTAGTTTTATTAAAAACTGATATAACTCAATGCATTGCATTTTGTTAGTTTTATTAAAAATTGATATAACTTAAAGCATTGCATATGGTTAGTTTTATTAAAAACTGATCTAACTCAGTGCATTGCATTTTGTTAGTTTTATTAAAAACTGATATAACTTGAAGCATTGCATATGGTTAGTTTTATTAAAAACTGATATAACTCAATGCATTGAATTTTGTTAGTTTTATTAAAAACTGATATAACTTAAAGCATTGCATATGGTTAGTTTTATTAAAAACTGATATAACTTAAAGCATTGCATATGGTTAGTTTTATTAAAAACTGATATAACTCAATGCATTGCATTTTGTTAGTTTTATTAAAAACTGATATAACTTAAAGCATTGCATATGGTTAGTTTTATTAAAAACTGATATAACTCAATGCATTGTATTTTGTTAGTTTTATTAAAAACTGATATAACTTAAAGCATTGCATATGGTTAGTTTTATTAAAAACTGATATAACTCAGTGCATTGCATTTTGTTAGTTTTATTAAAAACTGATATAACTTAAAGCATTGCATATGGTTAGTTTTATTAAAAACTGATATAACTCAATGCATTGCATTTTGTTAGTTTTATTAAAAACTGATATAACTTAAAGCATTGCATATGGTTAGTTTTATTAAAAACTGATATAACTCAGTGCATTGCATTTTGTTAGTTTTATTAAAAACTGATATAACTTAAAGCATTGCATATGGTTAGTTTTATTAAAAACTGATATAACTCAGTGCATTGCATTTTGTTAGTTTTATTAAAAACTGATATAACTTAAAGCATTGCATATGGTTAGTTTTATTAAAAACTGATATAACTCAGTGCATTGCATTTGTTAGTTTTATTAAAAACTGATATAACTTAAGGCATTGCATATGGTTAGTTTTATTAAAAACTGATATAACTTAAAACATTGCATTTGGTTAGTTTTATTAAAAACTGATATAACTCAGTGCATTGCATTTTGTTAGTTTTATTAAAACTGATATAACTTAAAGCATTGCATATGGTTAGTTTTATTAAAAACTGATATAACTCAGTGCATTGCATTTTGTTAGTTTTATTAAAAACTGATATAACTTAAGGCATGGCATATGGTTAGTTAAATTAAAAACTGATATAACTCAGTGCATTGCATTTTGTTAGTTTTATTAAAAACTGATATAACTTAAGGCATGGCATATGGTTAGTTAATTAAAAACTGATATAACTCAGTGCATTGCATTTTGTTAGTTTATTAAAAACTGATATAACTCAGTGCATAGCATTTTGTTAGTTTTATTAAAAACTGATATAACTTAAAGCATTGCATTTTGTTAGTTTTATTAAAAACTGATATAACTTGAAGCATTGCATATGGTTAGTTTTATTAAAAACTGATATAACTCAATGCATTGCATTTTGTTAGTTTTATTAAAAACTGATATAACTTAAAACATTGCATATGGTTAGTTTTATTAAAAACTGATATAACTTAAAGCAATGCATATGGTTAGTTTTATTAAAAACTGACATAACTTAAAGCATTGCATATGGTTAGTTTTATTAAAAACTGATATAACTCAATGCATTGTATTTTGTTAGTTTTATTAAAAACTGATATAACTTAAAGCATTGCATATGGTTAGTTTATTAAAAACTGATATAACTCAGTGCATTGCATTTTGTTAGTTTTATTAAAAACTGATATAACTTAAAGCATTGCTTATGGTTAGTTTTATTAAAAACTGATATAACTCAATGCATTGCATTTTGTTAGTTTTATTAAAAACTGATATAACTTAAAGCATTGCATATGGTTAGTTTTATTAAAAACTGATATAACTCAGTGCATTGCATTTTGTTAGTTTTATTAAAAACTGATATAACTTAAAGCATTGCATATGGTTAGTTTTATTAAAAACGGATTAACTCAATGCATTGCATTTTGTTAGTTTTATTAAAAACTGATATACCTTAAGGCATGGCATATGGTTAGTTTTATTAAAAACTGATATAACTCGGTGCATTGCATTTTGTTAGTTTATTAAAAACTGATATAACTCAATGCATTGCATTTTGTTAGTTTTATTAAAAACTGATATAACTTAAAGCATTGCATATGTTAGTTTTATTAAAAACTGATATAACTTAAAGCATTGCCTATGGTTAGTTTTATTAAAAACTGATATAACTCAATGCATTGCATTTTGTTAGTTTTATTAAAAACTGATATAACTTAAAGCATTGCATATGGTTAGTTTTATTAAAAACTGATATAACTCAATGCATTGCATTTTGTTAGTTTTATTAAAAACTGATATAACTTAAAGCATTGCATATGGTTAGTTTTATTAAAAACTGATCTAACTCAGTGCATTGCATTTTGTTAGTTTTATTAAAAACTGATATAACTTGAAGCATTGCATATGGTTAGTTTTATTAAAAACTGATATAACTCAATGCATTGAATTTGTTAGTTTTATTAAAAACTGATATAACTTAAAGCATTGCATATGGTTAGTTTTTATTAAAAACTGATATAACTTAAAGCATTGCATATGGTTAGTTTTATTAAAAACTGATATAACTCATGCATTGCATTTTGTTAGTTGTTATTAAAAACTTGATATAACTTAGAGCATTGCATATGGTTAGTTTTATTAAAAACTGATATAACTCAATGCATTGCATTTTGTTAGTTTTATTAAAAACTGATATAACTTAAAGCATTGCATATGGTTAGTTTTATTAAAAACTGATATAACTCAGTGCATTGCTTTTTGTTAGTTTTATTAAAAACTGATATAACTTAGAAGCATTGCATATGGTTAGTTTTATTAAAAACTGATATAACTCAATGCATTGCATTTTGTTAGTTTTATTAAAAACTGATATAACTTAAAGCATTGCATATGGTTAGTTTTATTAAAAACTGATATAACTCAGTGCATTGCATTTTGTTAGTTTTATTAAAAACTGATATAACTTAAGCATTGCATATGGTTAGTTTTATTAAAAACTGATATAACTCAGTGCATTGCATTTTGTTAGTTTTATTAAAAACTGATATAACTTAAAGCATTGCATATGGTTAGTTTTATTAAAAACTGATATAACTCAGTGCATTGCATTTTGTTAGTTTTATAAAAACTGATATAACTTAAGGCATTGCATATGGTTAGTTTTATTAAAAACTGATATAACTTAAAGCATTGCATATGGTTAGTTTTATTAAAAAACTGATATAACTCAGTGCATTGCATTTTGTTAGTTTTATTAAAATACTGATATAACTTAAGGCATGGCATATGGTTAGTTTTATTAAAAACTGATATAACTCAGTGCATTGCATTTTTGTTAGTTTTATTAAAAACTGATATAACTTAAGGCAATATGGTTAGTTAAATTAAAAACTGATATAACTCAGTGCATTGCATTTTGTTAGTTTTATTAAAAACTGATATAACTTAAGGCATGGCATATGGTTAGTTAAATTAAAAACTGATATAACTCAGTGCATTGCATTTTGTTAGTTTTATTAAAAACTGATATAACTCAGTGCATAGCATTTTGTTAGTTTTATTAAAAACTGATATAACTTAAAGCATTGCATTTTGTTAGTTTTATTAAAAACTGATATAACTTGAAGCATTGCATATGGTTAGTTTTATTAAAAACTGATATAACTCAATGCATTGCATTTTGTTAGTTTTATTAAAAACTGATATAACTTAAAACATTGCATATGGTTAGTTTTATTAAAAACTGATATAACTTAAAGCATTGCATATGGTTAGTTTTATTAAAAACTGATATAACTCAGTGCATTGCATTTTGTTAGTTTTATTTAAAACTGATATAACTTAAAGCATTGCATATGGTTAGTTTTATTAAAAACTGATATAACTCAATGCATTGCATTTTGTTAGTTTTATTGAAATCTGATATAACTTAAAGCATTGAATATGGTTTGTTTTATTAAAAACGGATATAACTCAATGCATTGCATTTTGTTAGTTTTATTAAAAACTGATATACCTTAAGGCATGGCATATGGTTAGTTTTATTAAAAACGGATATAACTCAGTGCATTGCATTTTGTTAGTTTTATTAAAAACTGATATAACTTAAAGCATTGCATATGGTTAGTTTTATTAAAAACTGATATAACTTAAAGCATTGCATATGGTTAGTTTTATTAATAACGGATATAACTCAGTGCATTGCATTTTGTTAGTTTTATTAAAAACTGATATAACTTAAAGCATTGCATATGGTTAGTTTTATTAAAAACTGATATAACTCAGTGCATTGCATTTTGTTAAATTTATTAAAAACTGATATAACTTAAAGCATTGCATATGGTTAGTTTTATTAAAAACTGATATAACTCAATGCATTGCATTTTGTTAGTTTTATTGAAATCTGATATAACTTAAAGCATTGCATATGGTTAGTTTTATTAAAAACGGATATAACTCAATGCATTGCATTTTGTTAGTTTTATTAAAAACTGATATACCTTAAGGCATGGCATATGGTTAGTTTTATTAAAAACTGATATAACTCGGTGCATTGCATTTTGTTAGTTTTATTAAAAACTGATATAACTCAATGCATTGCATTTTGTTAGTTTTATTGAAATCTGATATAACTTAAGGCATGGCATATGGTTAGTTAAATTAAAAACTGATATAACTCAGTGCATTGCATTTTGTTAGTTTTATTAAAAACTGATATAACTCAGTGCATTGCATTTTGTTAGTTTTATTAAAAACTGATATAACTTAAGGCATTGCATATGGTTAGTTTTATTAAAAACTGATATAACTTAAAGCATTGCATATGGTTAGTTTTATTAAAAACTGATATAACTTAAAGCATTGCATATGGTTAGTTTTATTAAAAACTGATATAACTTAAAGCATTGCATATGGTTAGTTTTATTAAAAACTGATATAACTCAGTGCATTGCATTTTGTTAGTTTTATTAAAAACTGATATAACTTAAGGCATGGCATATGGTTAGTTAAATTAAAAACTGATATAACTCAGTGCATTGCATTTTGTTAGTTTTATTAAAAACTGATATAACTTAAGGCATGGCATATGGTTAGTTAAATTAAAAACTGATATAACTCAGTGCATTGCATTTTGTTAGTTTTATTAAAAACTGATATAACTCAGTGCATAGCATTTTGTTAGTTTTATTAAAAACTGATATAACTTAAAGCATTGCATTTTGTTAGTTTTATTAAAAACTGATATAACTTGAAGCATTGCATATGGTTAGTTTTTTTAAAAACTGATATAACTCAATGCATTGCATTTTGTTAGTTTTATTAAAAACTGATATAACTTAAAACATTGCATATAGTTAGTTTTATTAAAAACTGATATAACTTAAAGCATTGCATATGGTTAGTTTTATTAAAAACTGACATAACTTAAAGCATTGCATTTTGTTAGTTTTATTAAAAACTGATATAACTTAAAACATTGCATATGGTTAGTCTTATTAAAAACTGATATAACTTAAAGCATTGCATATGGTTAGTTTTATTAAAAACTGATATAACTCAGTGCATTGCATTTTGTTAGTTTTATTTAAAACTGATATAACTTAAAGCATTGCATATGGTTAGTTTTATTAAAAACTGATATAACTTGAAGCATTGCATATGGTTAGTTTTATTAAAAACTGATATAACTCATTGCATTTTGTTAGTTTTATTAAAAACTGATATAACTTAAAGCATTGCATATGGTTAGTTTTATTAAAAACTGATATAACTCAATGCATTGCATTTTGTTAGTTTTATTAAAAACTGATATAACTTAAAGCATTGCATATGGTTAGTTTTATTAAAAACTGATATAACTTAAAGCATTGCATATGGTTAGTTTTATTAAAAACTGATATAACTCAGTGCATTGCATATTGTTAGTTTTATTAAAAACTGATATAACTTAAAACATTGCATATGGTTAGTTTTATTAAAAACTGATATAACTTAAAGCATTGCATATGGTTAGTTTTATTAAAAACTGATATAACTCAGTGCATTGCATTTTGTTAGTTTTATTAAAAACTGATATAACTTAAAACATTGCATATGGTTAGTTTTATTAAAAACTGATATAACTTAAAGCATTGCATATGGTTAGTTTTATTAAAAACTGATATAACTCAGTGCATTGCATTTTGTTAGTTTTATTTAAAACTGATATAACTTAAAGCATTGCATATGGTTAGTTTTATTAAAAACTGATATAACTCAATGCATTGCATTTTGTTAGTTTTATTGAAATCTGATATAACTTAAAGCATTGCATATGGTTAGTTTTATTAAAAACGGATATAACTCAATGCATTGCATTTTGTTAGTTTTATTAAAAACTGATATACCTTAAGGCATGGCATATGGTTAGTTTTATTAAAAACTGATATAACTCGGTGCATTGCATTTTGTTAGTTTTATTAAAAACTGATATAACTCAATGCATTGCATTTTGTTAGTTTTATTAAAAACTGATATAACTTAAAGCATTGCATATGGTTAGTTTTATTAAAAACTGATATAACTTAAAGCATTGCATATGGTTAGTTTTATTAAAAACTGATATAACTTAAAGCATTGCATATGGTTAGTTTTATTAAAAACTGATATAACTCAATGCATTGCATTTTGTTAGTTTTATTAAAAACTGATATAACTTAAAGCATTGCATATGGTTAGTTTTATTAAAAACTGATATAACTCAGTGCATTGCATTTTGTTAGTTTTATTAAAAACTGATATAACTTGAAGCTATGCATATGGTTAGTTTTATTAAAAACTGATATAACTCAATGCATTGCATTTTGTTAGTTTTATTAAAAACTGATATAACTTAAAACATTGCATATGGTTAGTTTTATTAAAAACTGATATAACTTAAAGCATTGCATATGGTTAGTTTTATTAAAAACTGACATAACTTAAAGCATTGCATTTTGTTAGTTTTATTAAAAACTGATATAACTTAAAACATTGCATATGGTTAGTTTTATTAAAAACTGATATAACTTAAAGCATTGCATATGGTTAGTTTTATTAAAAACTGATATAACTCAGTGCATTGCATTTTGTTAGTTTTATTTAAAACTGATATAACTTAAAGCATTGCATATGGTTAGTTTTATTAAAAACTGATATAACTCAATGCATTGCATTTTGTTAGTTTTATTGAAATCTGATATAACTTAAAGCATTGCATATGGTTAGTTTTATTAAAAACGGATATAACTCAATGCATTGCATTTTGTTAGTTTTATTAAAAACTGATATACCTTAAGGCATGGCATATGGTTAGTTTTATTAAATACTGATATGACTCGGTGCATTGCATTTTGTTAGTTTTATTAAAAACTGATATAACTTAAAGCATTGCATATGGTTAGTTTTATTAAAAACGGATATAACTCAGTGCATTGCATTTTGTTAGTTTTATTAAAAACTGATATACCTTAAGGCATAGCATATGGTTAGTTTTATTAAAAACTGATATAACTCGGTGCATTGCATTTTGTTAGTTTTATTAAAAACTGATATAACTTAAAGCATTGCATATGGTTAGTTTTATTAAAAACTGATATAACTCAATGCATTGCATTTTGTTAGTTTTATTGAAATCTGATATAACTTAAAGCATTGCATATGGTTAGTTTTATTAAAAACGGATATAACTCAATGCATTGCATTTTGTTAGTTTTATTAAAAACTGATATACCTTAAGGCATGGCATATGGTTAGTTTTATTAAATACTGATATGACTCGGTGCATTGCATTTTGTTAGTTTTATTAAAAACTGATATAACTTAAGGCATGGCATATGGTTAGTTTTATTAAAAACTGATATACCTTAAGGCATAGCATATGGTTAGTTTTATTAAAAACTGATATAACTCGGTGCATTGCATTTTGTTAGTTTTATTTAAAACTGATATAACTTAAAGCATTGCATATGGTTAGTTTTATTAAAAACTGATATAACTCAATGCATTGCATTTTGTTAGTTTTATTGAAATCTGATATAACTTAAAGCATTGCATATGGTTAGTTTTATTAAAAACGGATATAACTCAATGCATTGCATTTTGTTAGTTTTATTAAAAACTGATATACCTTAAGGCATGGCATATGGTTAGTTTTATTAAATACTGATATGACTCGGTGCATTGCATTTTGTTAGTTTTATTAAAAACTGATATAACTTAAGGCATGGCATATGGTTAGTTTTATTAAAAACTGATATAACTCAGTGCATTGCATTTTGTTAGTTTTATTAAAAACTGATATACCTTAAGGCATAGCATATGGTTAGTTTTATTAAAAACTGATATAACTCAGTGCATTGCATTTTGTTAGTTTTATTTAAAACTGATATAACTTAAAGCATTGCATATGGTTAGTTTTATTAAAAACTGATATAACTTGAAGCATTGCATATGGTTAGTTTTATTAAAAACTGATATAACTCATTGCATTTTGTTAGTTTTATTAAAAACTGATATAACTTAAAGCATTGCATATGGTTAGTTTTATTAAAAACTGATATAACTCAATGCATTGCATTTTGTTAGTTTTATTAAAAACTGATATAACTTAAAGCATTGCATATGGTTAGTTTTATTAAAAACTGATATAACTTAAAGCATTGCATATGGTTAGTTTTATTAAAAACTGATATAACTCAGTGCATTGCATTTTGTTAGTTTTATTAAAAACTGATATAACTTAAAACATTGCATATGGTTAGTTTTATTAAAAACTGATATAACTTAAAGCATTGCATATGGTTAGTTTTATTAAAAACTGATATAACTCAGTGCATTGCATTTTGTTAGTTTTATTAAAAACTGATATAACTTAAAACATTGCATATGGTTAGTTTTATTAAAAACTGATATAACTTAAAGCATTGCATATGGTTAGTTTTATTAAAAACTGATATAACTCAGTGCATTGCATTTTGTTAGTTTTATTTAAAACTGATATAACTTAAAGCATTGCATATGGTTAGTTTTATTAAAAACTGATATAACTCAATGCATTGCATTTTGTTAGTTTTATTGAAATCTGATATAACTTAAAGCATTGCATATGGTTAGTTTTATTAAAAACGGATATAACTCAATGCATTGCATTTTGTTAGTTTTATTAAAAACTGATATACCTTAAGGCATGGCATATGGTTAGTTTTATTAAAAACTGATATAACTCGGTGCATTGCATTTTGTTAGTTTTATTAAAAACTGATATAACTCAATGCATTGCATTTTGTTAGTTTTATTAAAAACTGATATAACTTAAAGCATTGCATATGGTTAGTTTTATTAAAAACTGATATAACTTAAAGCATTGCATATGGTTAGTTTTATTAAAAACTGATATAACTTAAAGCATTGCATATGGTTAGTTTTATTAAAAACTGATATAACTCAATGCATTGCATTTTGTTAGTTTTATTAAAAACTGATATAACTTAAAGCATTGCATATGGTTAGTTTTATTAAAAACTGATATAACTCAGTGCATTGCATTTTGTTAGTTTTATTAAAAACTGATATAACTTGAAGCTATGCATATGGTTAGTTTTATTAAAAACTGATATAACTCAATGCATTGCATTTTGTTAGTTTTATTAAAAACTGATATAACTTAAAACATTGCATATGGTTAGTTTTATTAAAAACTGATATAACTTAAAGCATTGCATATGGTTAGTTTTATTAAAAACTGACATAACTTAAAGCATTGCATTTTGTTAGTTTTATTAAAAACTGATATAACTTAAAACATTGCATATGGTTAGTTTTATTAAAAACTGATATAACTTAAAGCATTGCATATGGTTAGTTTTATTAAAAACTGATATAACTCAGTGCATTGCATTTTGTTAGTTTTATTTAAAACTGATATAACTTAAAGCATTGCATATGGTTAGTTTTATTAAAAACTGATATAACTCAATGCATTGCATTTTGTTAGTTTTATTGAAATCTGATATAACTTAAAGCATTGCATATGGTTAGTTTTATTAAAAACGGATATAACTCAATGCATTGCATTTTGTTAGTTTTATTAAAAACTGATATACCTTAAGGCATGGCATATGGTTAGTTTTATTAAATACTGATATGACTCGGTGCATTGCATTTTGTTAGTTTTATTAAAAACTGATATAACTTAAAGCATTGCATATGGTTAGTTTTATTAAAAACGGATATAACTCAGTGCATTGCATTTTGTTAGTTTTATTAAAAACTGATATACCTTAAGGCATAGCATATGGTTAGTTTTATTAAAAACTGATATAACTCGGTGCATTGCATTTTGTTAGTTTTATTAAAAACTGATATAACTTAAAGCATTGCATATGGTTAGTTTTATTAAAAACTGATATAACTCAATGCATTGCATTTTGTTAGTTTTATTGAAATCTGATATAACTTAAAGCATTGCATATGGTTAGTTTTATTAAAAACGGATATAACTCAATGCATTGCATTTTGTTAGTTTTATTAAAAACTGATATACCTTAAGGCATGGCATATGGTTAGTTTTATTAAATACTGATATGACTCGGTGCATTGCATTTTGTTAGTTTTATTAAAAACTGATATAACTTAAGGCATGGCATATGGTTAGTTTTATTAAAAACTGATATACCTTAAGGCATAGCATATGGTTAGTTTTATTAAAAACTGATATAACTCGGTGCATTGCATTTTGTTAGTTTTATTTAAAACTGATATAACTTAAAGCATTGCATATGGTTAGTTTTATTAAAAACTGATATAACTCAATGCATTGCATTTTGTTAGTTTTATTGAAATCTGATATAACTTAAAGCATTGCATATGGTTAGTTTTATTAAAAACGGATATAACTCAATGCATTGCATTTTGTTAGTTTTATTAAAAACTGATATACCTTAAGGCATGGCATATGGTTAGTTTTATTAAATACTGATATGACTCGGTGCATTGCATTTTGTTAGTTTTATTAAAAACTGATATAACTTAAGGCATGGCATATGGTTAGTTTTATTAAAAACTGATATAACTCAGTGCATTGCATTTTGTTAGTTTTATTAAAAACTGATATACCTTAAGGCATAGCATATGGTTAGTTTTATCAAAAACTGATATAACTCGGTGCATTGCATTTTGTTAGTTTTATTAAAAACTGATATAACTTAAAGCATTGCATATGGTTAGTTTTATTAAAAACGGATATAACTAGGTGCATTGCATTTTGTTAGTTTTATTAAAAACTGATGTAACTTAAAGCATTGCATATGGTTAGTTTTATTAAAAACTGATATAACTTAAAGCATTGCATATGGTTAGTTTTATTAAAAACGGATATAACTCAGTGCATTGCATTTTGTTAGTTTTATTAAAAACTGATATAACTTAAAGCATTGCATATGGTTAGTTTTATTAAAAACTGATATAACTCAGTGCATTGCATTTTGTTAAATTTATTAAAAACTGATATAACTTAAAGCATTGCATATGGTTAGTTTTATTAAAAACTGATATAACTCAATGCATTGCATTTTGTTAGTTTTATTGAAATCTGATATAACTTAAAGCATTGCATATGGTTAGTTTTATTAAAAACGGATATAACTCAATGCATTGCATTTTGTTAGTTTTATTAAAAACTGATATACCTTAAGGCATGGCATATGGTTAGTTTTATTAAAAACTGATATAACTCGGTGCATTGCATTTTGTTAGTTTTATTAAAAACTGATATAACTCAATGCATTGCATTTTGTTAGTTTTATTAAAAACTGATATAACTTAAAGCATTGCATATGGTTAGTTTTATTAAAAACTGATATAACTTAAAGCATTGCCTATGGTTAGTTTTATTAAAAACTGATATAACTCAATGCATTGCATTTTGTTAGTTTTATTAAAAACTGATATAACTTAAAGCATTGCATATGGTTAGTTTTATTAAAAACTGATATAACTCAATGCATTGCATTTTGTTAGTTTTATTAAAAACTGATATAACTTAAAGCATTGCATATGGTTAGTTTTATTAAAAACTGATCTAACTCAGTGCATTGCATTTTGTTAGTTTTATTAAAAACTGATATAACTTGAAGCATTGCATATGGTTAGTTTTATTAAAAACTGATATAACTCAATGCATTGAATTTTGTTAGTTTTATTAAAAACTGATATAACTTAAAGCATTGCATATGGTTAGTTTTATTAAAAACTGATATAACTTAAAGCATTGCATATGGTTAGTTTTATTAAAAACTGATATAACTCAATGCATTGTATTTTGTTAGTTTTATTAAAAACTGATATAACTTAAAGCATTGCATATGGTTAGTTTTATTAAAAACTGATATAACTCAGTGCATTGCATTTTGTTAGTTTTATTAAAAACTGATATAACTTAAAGCATTGCATATGGTTAGTTTTATTAAAAACTGATATAACTCAATGCATTGCATTTTGTTAGTTTTATTAAAAACTGATATAACTTAAAGCATTGCATATGGTTAGTTTTATTAAAAACTGATATAACTCAGTGCATTGCATTTTGTTAGTTTTATTAAAAACTGATATAACTTAAAGCATTGCATATGGTTAGTTTTATTAAAAACTGATATAACTCAGTGCATTGCATTTTGTTAGTTTTATTAAAAACTGATATAACTTAAAGCATTGCATATGGTTAGTTTTATTAAAAACTGATATAACTCAGTGCATTGCATTTTGTTAGTTTTATTAAAAACTGATATAACTTAAGGCATTGCATATGGTTAGTTTTATTAAAAACTGATATAACTTAAAGCATTGCATATGGTTAGTTTTATTAAAAACTGATATAACTTAAAGCATTGCATATGGTTAGTTTTATTAAAAACTGATATAACTTAAAGCATTGCATATGGTTAGTTTTATTAAAAACTGATATAACTCAGTGCATTGCATTTTGTTAGTTTTATTAAAAACTGATATAACTTAAGGCATGGCATATGGTTAGTTAAATTAAAAACTGATATAACTCAGTGCATTGCATTTTGTTAGTTTTATTAAAAACTGATATAACTTAAGGCATGGCATATGGTTAGTTAAATTAAAAACTGATATAACTCAGTGCATTGCATTTTGTTAGTTTTATTAAAAACTGATATAACTCAGTGCATAGCATTTTGTTAGTTTTATTAAAAACTGATATAACTTAAAGCATTGCATTTTGTTAGTTTTATTAAAAACTGATATAACTTGAAGCATTGCATATGGTTAGTTTTATTAAAAACTGATATAACTCAATGCATTGCATTTTGTTAGTTTTATTAAAAACTGATATACCTTAAGGCATGGCATATGGTTGGTTTTATTAAAAACTGATATAACTCGGTGCATTGCATTTTGTTAGTTTTATTAAAAACTGATATAACTTAAAGCATTGCATATGGTTAGTTTTATTAAAAACGGATATAACTCAATGCATTGCATTTTGTTAGTTTTATTAAAAACTGATATAACTTAAGGCATGGCATGTGGTTAGTTTTATTAAAAACTGATATAACTCAGTGCATTGCATTTTGTTAGTTTTATTAAAAACTGATATACCTTAAGGCATGGCATATGGTTAGTTTTATTAAAAACTGATATAACTCGGTGCATTGCATTTTGTTAGTTTTATTAAAAACTGATATAACTTAAAGCATTGCATATGGTTAGTTTTATTAAAAACGGATATAACTCAGTGCATTGCATTTTGTTAGTTTTATTAAAAACTGATGTAACTAAAGCATTGCATATGGTTAGTTTTATTAAAAACTGATATAACTTAAAGCATTGCATATGGTTAGTTTTATTAAAAACGGATATAACTCAGTTCATTGCATTTTGTTAGTTTTATTAAAAACTGATATAACTTAAAGCATTGCATATGGTTAGTTTTATTAAAAACTGATATAACTCAGTGCATTGCATTTTGTTAAATTTATTAAAAACTGATATAACTTAAAGCATTGCATATGGTTAGATTTATTAAAAACTGATATAACTCAATGCATTGCATTTTGTTAGTTTTATTGAAATCTGATATAACTTAAAGCATTGCATATGGTTAGTTTTATTAAAAACGGATATAACTCAATGCATTGCATTTTGTTAGTTTTATTAAAAACTGATATACCTTAAGGCATGGCATATGGTTAGTTTTATTAAAAACTGATATAACTCGGTGCATTGCATTTTGTTAGTTTTATTAAAAACTGATATAACTCAATGCATTGCATTTTGTTAGTTTTATTAAAAACTGATATAACTTAAAGCATTGCATATGGTTAGTTTTATTAAAAACTGATATAACTTAAAGCATTGCCTATGGTTAGTTTTATTAAAAACTGATATAACTCAATGCATTGCATTTTGTTAGTTTTATTAAAAACTGATATAACTTAAAGCATTGCATATGGTTAGTTTTATTAAAAACTGATATAACTTAAAGCATTGCATATGGTTAGTTTTATTAAAAACTGATATAACTCAGTGCATTGCATTTTGTTAGTTTTATTAAAAACTGATACACCTCACTGCCTTGCATTTTGTTAGTTTTATTAAAAACTGATATAACTTGAAGCATTGCATATGGTTAGTTTTATTAAAAACTGATATAACTCAATGCATTGAATTTTGTTAGTTTTATTAAAAACTGATATAACTTAAAGCATTGCATATGGTTAGTTTTATTAAAAACTGATATAACTTAAAGCATTGCATATGGTTAGTTTTATTAAAAACTGATATAACTCAATGCATTGCATTTTGTTAGTTTTATTAAAAACTGATATAACTTAAAGCATTGCATATGGTTAGTTTTATTAAAAACTGATATAACTCAATGCAATGTATTTTGTGAGTTTTATTAAAAACTGATATAACTTAAAGCATTGCATATGGTTAGTTTTATTAAAAACTGATATAACTCAGTGCATTGCATTTTGTTAGTTTTATTAAAAACTGATATAACTTAAAGCATTGCATATGGTTAGTTTTATTAAAAACTGATATAACTCAATGCATTGCATTTTGTTAGTTTTATTAAAAACTGATATAACTTAAAGCATTGCATATGGTTAGTTTTATTAAAAACTGATATAACTCAGTGCATTGCATTTTGTTAGTTTTATTAAAAACTGATGTAACTTAAAGCATTGCATATGGTTAGTTTTATTAAAAACTGATATAACTCAGTGCATTGCATTTTGTTAGTTTTATTAAAAACTGATATAACTTAAAGCATTGCATATGGTTAGTTTTATTAAAAACTGATATAACTCAGTGCATTGCATTTTGTTAGTTTTATTAAAAACTGATATAACTTAAGGCATTGCATATGGTTAGTTTTATTAAAAACTGATATAACTTAAAGCATTGCATATGGTTAGTTTTATTAAAAACTGATATAACTCAGTGCATTGCATTTTGTTAGTTTTATTAAAAACTGATATAACTTAAGGCATGGCATATGGTTAGTTAAATTAAAAACTGATATAACTCAGTGCATTGCATTTTGTTAGTTTTATTAAAAACTGATATAACTTAAGGCATGGCATATGGTTAGTTAAATTAAAAACTGATATAACTCAGTGCATTGCATTTTGTTAGTTTTATTAAAAACTGATATAACTCAGTGCATTGCATTTTGTTAGTTTTATTAAAAACTGATATAACTTAAAGCATTGCATATGGTTAGTTTTATTAAAAACTGATATAACTCAGTGCATTGCATTTTGTTAGTTTTATTAAAAACTGATATAACTTAAAGCATTGCATATGGTTAGTTTTATTAAAAACTGATATAACTCAGTGCATTGCATTTTGTTAGTTTTATTAAAAACTGATATAACTTAAAGCATTGCATATGGTTAGTTTTATTAAAAACTGATATAACTCAGTGCATTGCATTTTGTTAGTTTTATTAAAAACTGATATAACTTAAAGCATTGCATATGGTTAGTTTTATTAAAAACTGATATAACTCAGTGCATTGCATTTTGTTAGTTTTATTAAAAACTGACATAACTTAAAGCATTGCATATGGTTAGTTTTATTAAAAACTGATATAACTCAGTGCATTGCATTTTGTTAGTTTTATTAAAAACTGATATAACTTAAAGCATTGCATATGGTTAGTTTTATTAAAAACTGATATAACTTAAAGCATTGCATATGGTTAGTTTTATTAAAAACGGATATAACTCTGTGCATTGCATTTTGTTAGTTTTATTAAAAACTGATATAACTTAAAGCATTGCATATGGTTAGTTTTATTAAAAACTGATATAACTCAGTGCATTGCATTTTGTTAGTTTTATTAAAAACTGATATAACTTAAAGCATTGCATATGGTTAGTTTTATTAAAAACGGATATAACTCAGTGCATTGCATTTTGTTAGTTTTATTAAAAACTGATATAACTTAAAGCATTGCATATGGTTAGTTTTATTAAAAACTGATATAACTTAAATCATTGCATATGGTTAGTTTTATTAAAAACGGATATAACTCAGTGCATTGCATTTTGTTAGTTTTATTAAAAACTGATATAACTTAAAGCATTGCATATGGTTAGTTTTATTAAAAACTGATATAACTCAATGCATTGCAATTTGTTAGTTTTATTGAAATCTGATATAACTTAAAGCATTGCGTATGGTTAGTTTTATTAAAAACGGATATAACTCAATGCATTGCATTTTGTTAGTTTTGTTAAAAACTGATATACCTTAAGGCATGGCATATGGTTAGTTTTATTAAAAACTGATATAACTCGGTGCATTGCATTTTGTTAGTTTTATTAAAAACTGATATAACTTAAGGCATGGCATATGGTTAGTTTTATTAAAAACTGATATAACTCAGTGCATTGCATTTTGTTAGTTTTATTTAAAACTGATATAACTTAAAGCATTGCAAATGGTTAGTTTTATTAAAAACTGATATAACTTAAAGCATTGCATATGGTTAGTTTTATTAAAAACTGATATAACTCAGTGCATTGCATTTTGTTAGTTTTATTAAAAACTGATATAACTTAAAGCATTGCATATGGTTAGTTTTATTAAAAACTGATATAACTCAGTGCATTGCATTTTGTTAGTTTTATTAAAATCTGATATAACTTAAAGCATTGCATATGGTTAGTTTTATTAAAAACGGATATAACTCAGTGCATTGCATTTTGTTAGTTTTATTAAAAACTGATATAACTCAGTGCATTGCATTTTGTTAGTTTTATTAAAAACTGGTATAACTCAGTGCATTACATTTTGTTAGTTTTATTAAAAACTGATATAACTTAAAGCATTGCTTATGGTTAGTTTTATTAAAAACTGATATAACTCAGTGCATTGCATTTTGTTAGTTTTATTAAAAACTGGTATAACTCAGTGCATTACATTTTGTTAGTTTTATTAAAAACTGATATAACTTAAAGCATTGCATATGGTTAGTTTTATTAAAAACGGATATAACTCAGTGCATTGCATTTTGTTAGTTTTATTAAAAACTGATATAACTTAAAGCATGGCATATGGTTAGTTTTATTAAAAACTGATATAACTCAGTGCATTGCATTTTGTTAGTTTTATTAAAAACTGATATAACTTAAAGCATTGCATATGGTTAGTTTTATTAAAAACGGATATAACTCAGTGCATTGCATTTTGTTAGTTTTATTAAAAACTGATATAACTTAAAGCATGGCATATGGTTAGTTTTATTAAAAACTGATATAACTCAATGCATTGCATTTTGTTAGTTTTATTAAAAACTGATATAACTTAAAGCATTGCATATGGTTAGTTTTATTAAAAACGGATATAACTCAGTGCATTGCATTTTGTTAGTTTTATTAAAAACTGATATAACTTAAAGCATGGCATATGGTTAGTTTTATTAAAAACTGATATAACTCAGTGCATTGCATTTTGTTAGTTTTATTAAAAACTGATATAACTTAAAGCATTGCATATGGTTAGTTTTATTAAAAACTGATATAACTCAGTGCATTACATTTTGTTAGTTTTATTAAAAACTGATATAACTTAAAGCATTGCATATGGTTAGTTTTATTAAAAACTGATATAACTCAGTGCATTACATTTTGTTAGTTTTATTAAAAACTGATATAACTTAAAGCATGGCATATGGTTAGTTTTATTAAAAACTGATATAACTCAGTGCATTGCATTTTGTTAGTTTTATTAAAAACTGATATAACTTAAAGCATTGCATATGGTTAGTTTTATTAAAAACTGATATAACTCAGTGCATTGCATTTTGTTAGTTTTATTAAAAACTGATATAACTTAAAGCATTGCATATGGTTAGTTTTATTAAAAACTGATATAACTCAGTGCATTGCATTTTGTTAGTTTTATTAAAAACTGATATAACTTAAAGCATTGCATATGGTTAGTTTTATTAAAAACTGATATAACTCAGTGCATTGCATTTTGTTAGTTTTATTAAAAACTGATATAACTTAAAGCATTTCATATGGTTAGTTTTATTAAAAACTGATATAACTCAGTGCATTGCATTTTGTTAGTTTTATTAAAAACTGATATAACTTAAAGCATTGCATATGGTTAGTTTTATTAAAAACTGATATAACTCAGTGCATTACATTTTGTTAGTTTTATTAAAAACTGATATAACTTAAAGCATGGCATATGGTTAGTTTTATTAAAAACTGATATAACTCAGTGCATTGCATTTTGTTAGTTTTATTAAAAACTGATATAACTTAAAGCATTGCATATGGTTAGTTTTATTAAAAACTGATATAACTCAGTGCATTGCATTTTGTTAGTTTTATTAAAAACTGATATAACTTAAAGCATTGCATATGGTTAGTTTTATTAAAAACTGATATAACTCAGTGCATTGCATTTTGTTAGTTTTATTAAAAACTGATATAACTTAAAGCATTGCATATGGTTAGTTTTATTAAAAACTGATATAACTCAGTGCATTACATTTTGTTAGTTTTATTAAAAACTGATATAACTTAAAGCATGGCATATGGTTAGTTTTATTAAAAACTGATATAACTCAGTGCATTGCATTTTGTTAGTTTTATTAAAAACTGATATAACTTAAAGCATGGCATATGGTTAGTTTTATTAAAAACTGATATAACTCAGTGCATTGCATTTTGTTAGTTTTATTAAAAACTGATATAACTTAAAGCATTGCATATGGTTAGTTTTATTAAAAACTGATATAACTCAGTGCATTGCATTTTGTTAGTTTTATTAAAAACTGATATAACTTAAAGCATTGCATATGGTTAGTTTTATTAAAAACTGATATAACTCAGTGCATTGCATTTTGTTAGTTTTATTAAAAACTGATATAACTTAAAGCATTGCATATGGTTAGTTTTATTAAAAACTGATATAACTCAGTGCATTGCATTTTGTTAGTTTTATTAAAAACTGATATAACTTAAAGCATTGCATATGGTTAGTTTTATTAAAAACTGATATAACTCAGTGCATTGCATTTTGCTAGTTTTATTAAAAACTGATATAACTTAAAGCATTGCATATGGTTAGTTTTATTAAAAACTTATATAACTCAGTGCATTACATTTTGTTAGTTTTATTAAAAACTGATATAACTTAAAGCATGGCATATGGTTAGTTTTATTAAAAACTGATATAACTCAGTGCATTGCATTTTGTTAGTTTTATTAAAAACTGATATAACTTAAAGCATGGCATATGGTTAGTTTTATTAAAAACTGATATAACTCAGTGCATTGCATTTTGTTAGTTTTATTAAAAACTGATATAACTTAAAGCATTGCATATGGTTAGTTTTATTAAAAACTGATATAACTCAGTACATTGCATTTTGTTAGTTTTATTAAAAACTGATATAACTTAAAGCATTGCATATGGTTAGTTTTATTAAAAACTGATATAACTCAGTGCATTGCATTTTGTTAGTTTTATTAAAAACTGATATAACTTAAAGCATTGCATATGGTTAGTTTTATTAAAAACTGATATAACTCAGTGCATTGCATTTTGTTAGTTTTATTAAAAACTGATATAACTTAAAGCATTGCATATGGTTAGTTTTATTAAAAACTGATATAACTCAGTGCATTGCATTTTGTTAGTTTTATTAAAAACTGATATAACTTAAAGCATTGCATATGGTTAGTTTTATTAAAAACTGATATAACTCAGTGCATTACATTTTGTTAGTTTTATTAAAAACTGATATAACTTAAAGCATGGCATATGGTTAGTTTTATTAAAAACTGATATAACTCAGTGCATTACATTTTGTTAGTTTTATTAAAAACTGATATAACTTAAAGCATGGCATATGGTTAGTTTTATTAAAAACTGATATAACTCAGTGCATTGCATTTTGTTAGTTTTATTAAAAACTGATATAACTTAAAGCATTGCATATGGTTAGTTTTATTAAAAACTGATATAACTCAGTGCATTGCATTTTGTTAGTTTTATTAAAAACTGATATAACTTAAAGCATTGCATATGGTTAGTTTTATTAAAAACTGATATAACTCAGTGCATTGCAATTTGTTAGTTTTATTAAAAACTGATATAACTTAAAGCATTGCATATGGTTAGTTTTATTAAAAACTGATATAACTCAGTGCATTGCATTTTGTTAGTTTTATTAAAAACTGATATAACTTAAAGCATTGCATATGGTTAGTTTTATTAAAAACTGATATAACTCAGTGCATTACATTTTGTTAGTTTTATTAAAAACTGATATAACTTAAAGCATGGCATATGGTTAGTTTTATTAAAAACTGATATAACTCAGTGCATTGCATTTTGTTAGTTTTATTAAAAACTGATATAACTTAAAGCATTGCATATGGTTAGTTTTATTAAAAACTGATATAACTCAGTGCATTGCATTTTGTTAGTTTTATTAAAAACTGATATAACTTAAAGCATTGCATATGGTTAGTTTTATTAAAAACTGATATAACTCAGTGCATTGCATTTTGTTAGTTTTATTAAAAACTGATATAACTTAAAGCATTGCATATGGTTAGTTTTATTAAAAACTGATATAACTCAGTGCATTACATTTTGTTAGTTTTATTAAAAACTGATATAACTTAAAGCATGGCATATGGTTAGTTTTATTAAAAACTGATATAACTCAGTGCATTGCATTTTGTTAGTTTTATTAAAAACTGATATAACTTAAAGCATTGCATATGGTTAGTTTTATTAAAAACTGATATAACTCAGTGCATTGCATTTTGTTAGTTTTATTAAAAACTGATATAACTTAAAGCATTGCATATGGTTAGTTTTATTAAAAACTGATATAACTCAGTGCATTGCATTTTGTTAGTTTTATTAAAAACTGATATAACTTAAAGCATTGCATATGGTTAGTTTTATTAAAAACTGATATAACTCAGTGCATTACATTTTGTTAGTTTTATTAAAAACTGATATAACTTAAAGCATTGCATATGGTTAGTTTTATTAAAAACTGATATAACTCAGTGCATTACATTTTGTTAGTTTTATTAAAAACTGATATAACTTAAAGCATGGCATATGGTTAGTTTTATTAAAAACTGATATAACTCAGTGCATTGCATTTTGTTAGTTTTATTAAAAACTGATATAACTTAAAGCATTGCATATGGTTAGTTTTATTAAAAACTGATATAACTCAGTGCATTGCATTTTGTTAGTTTTATTAAAAACTGATATAACTTAAAGCATTGCATATGGTTAGTTTTATTAAAAACTGATATAACTCAGTGCATTACATTTTGTTAGTTTTATTAAAAACTGATATAACTTAAAGCATTGCATATGGTTAGTTTTATTAAAAACTGATATAACTCAGTGCATTACATTTTGTTAGTTTTATTAAAAACTGATATAACTTAAAGCATGGCATATGGTTAGTTTTATTAAAAACTGATATAACTCAGTGCATTGCATTTTGTTAGTTTTATTAAAAACTGATATAACTTAAAGCATTGCATATGGTTAGTTTTATTAAAAACTGATATAACTCAGTGCATTACATTTTGTTAGTTTTATTAAAAACTGATATAACTTAAAGCATTGCATATGGTTAGTTTTATTAAAAACGGATATAACTCAGTGGATTCCATTTTGTTAGTTTTATTAAAAACTGATATAACTTAAAGCATGGCATATGGTTAGTTTTATTAAAAACTGATATAACTCAGTGCATTGCATTTTGTTAGTTTTATTAAAAACTGATATAACTTAAAGCATTGCATATGGTTAGTTTTATTAAAAACTGATATAACTCAGTGCATTGCATTTTGTTAGTTATATTAAAAACTGATATAACTTAAAGCATTGCATATGGTTAGTTTTATTAAAAACGGATATAACTCAGTGCATTGCATTTTGTTAGTTTTATTAAAAACTGATATAACTTAAAACATTGCATATGGTTAGTTTTATTAAAAACTGATATAACTTAAAGCATTGCATATGGTTAGTTTTATTAAAAACGGATATAACTCAGTGCATTGCATTTTGTTAGTTTTATTAAAAACTGATATAACTTAAAACATTGCATATGGTTAGTTTTATTAAAAACTGATATAACTTAAAGCATTGCATATGGTTAGTTTTATTAAAAACTGATATAACTCAGTGCATTGCATTTTGTTAGTTTTATTAAAAACTGATATAACTTAAAGCATTGCATATGGTTAGTTTTATTAAAAACTGATATAACTCAATGCATTGCATTTTGTAAGTTTTATTGAAATCTGATATAACTCAATGCATTGCATTTTGTTAGTTTTATTAAAAACTGATATACCTTAAGGCATGGCATATGGTTAGTTTTATTAAAAACTGATATAACTCGGTGCATTGCATTTTGTTAGTTTTATTAAAAACTGATATAACTTAAAGCATTGCATATGGTTAGTTTTATTAAAACGGATATAACTCAATGCATTGCATTTTGGTAGTTTTATTAAAAACTGATATAACTTAAGGCATGGCATATGGTTAGTTTTATTAAAAACTGATATAACTCGGTGCATTGCATTTTGTTAGTTTTATTAAAAACTAATATAACTTAAAGCATTGCATATGGTTAGTTTTATTAAAAACGGATATAACTCAATGCATTGCATTTTGTTAGTTTTATTAAAAACTGATATAACTTAAGGCATGGCATATGGTTAGTTTTATTAAAAAGTGATATAACTCAATGCAATGCATTTTGTTAGTTTTATTAAAAACTGATATACCTTAAAGCATTGCATATGGTTAGTTTTATTAAAAACGGATATAACTCAATGCATTGCATTTTGTTAGTTTTATTAAAAACTGATATACCTTAAGGCATGGCATATGGTTAGTTTTATTAAAAACTGATATAACTCGGTGCATTGCATTTTGTTAGTTTTATTAAAAACTGATATAACTTAAAGCATTGCATATGGTTAGTTTTATTAAAACGGATATAACTCAATGCATTGCATTTTGGTAGTTTTATTAAAAACTGATATAACTTAAGGCATGGCATATGGTTAGTTTTATTAAAAACTGATATAACTCAGTGCATTGCATTTTGTTAGTTTTATTAAAAACTGATATACCTTAAGGCATGGCATATGGTTAGTTTTATTAAAAGCTGATATAACTCGGTGCATTGCATTTTGTTAGTTTTATTAAAAACTAATATAACTTAAAGCATTGCATATGGTTAGTTTTATTAAAAACGGATATAACTCAATGCATTGCATTTTGTTAGTTTTATTAAAAACTGATATAACTTAAGGCATGGCATATGGTTAGTTTTATTAAAAAGTGATATAACTCAATGCAATGCATTTTGTTAGTTTTATTAAAAACTGATATAACTTAAGGCATGGCATATGGTTTGTTTTATTAAAAACTGATATAACTCAGTGCATTGCATTTTGTTAGTTTTATTAAAAACTGATATAACTTAAAGCATTGCATATGGTTAGTTTTATTAAAAACTGATATAACTTAAAGCATTGCATATGGTTAGTTTTATTAAAAACTGATATAACTCAGTGCATTGCATTTTGTTAGTTTTATTTAAAACTGATATAACTTAAAGCATTGCATATGGTTAGTTTTATTAAAAACTGATATAACTCAGTGCATTGCATTTTGTTAGTTTTATTAAAAACTGATATAACTTAACGCATTGCATATGGTTAGTTTTATTAAAAACGGATATAACTCAGTGCATTGCATTTTGTTAGTTTTATTAAAAACTGATATAACTTAAAATATTGCATATGGTTAGTTTTATTAAAAACTGATATAACTTAAAGCATTCCATATGGTTAGTTTTATTAAAAACGGATATAACTCAGTGCATTGCATTTTGTTAGTTTTATTAAAAACTGATATAACTTAAAGCATTGCATATGGTTAGTTTTATTAAAAACTGATATAACTCAGTGCATTGCATTTTGTTAGTTTTATTAAAAACTGATATAACTTAAAGCATTGCATATGGTTAGTTTTATTCAAAACAGATATAACTCAATGCATTGCTTTTTGTTAGTTTTATTGAAATCTGATATAACTTAAAGCATTGCATATGGTTAGTTTTATTAAAAACTGATATAACTCGATGCATTGCATTTTGTTAGTTTTATTAAAAACTGATATACCTTAAGGCATGGCATATGGTTAGTTTTATTAAAAACTGATATAACTCGGTGCATTGCATTTTGTTAGTTTTATTAAAAACTGATATAACTTAAAGCATTGCATATGGTTAGTTTTATTATAAACGGATATAACTCAATGCATTGCATTTTGTTAGTTTTATTAAAAACGGATATAACTTAAGGCATGGCATATGGTTAGTTTTATTTAAAACTGATATAACTCAGTGCATTGCATTTTGTTAGTTTTATTAAAAACTGATATACCTTAAGGCATGGCATATTGTTAGTTTTATTAAAAACTGATATAACTCGGTGCATTGCATTTTGTTAGTTTTATTAAAAACTGATATAACTTAAAGCATTGCATATGGTTAGTTTTATTAAAAACGGATATAACTCAATGCATTGCATTTTGTTAGTTTTATTAAAAACTGATATAACTTAAGGCATGGCATATGGTTAGTTTTATTAAAAACTGATATAACTCAGTGCATTGCATTTTGTTAGTTTTATTAAAAACTGATATAACTTAAAGCATTGCATATGGTTAGTTTTATTAAAAACGGATATAACTCAATGCATTGCATTTTGTTAGTTTTATTAAAAACTGATATAACTTAAGGCATGGCATATGGTTAGTTTTATTAAAAACTGATATAACTCAATGCAATGCATTTTGTTAGTTTTATTAAAAACTGATATAACTTAAGGCATGGCATATGGTTAGTTTTATTAAAAACTGATATAACTCAGTGCATTGCATTTTGTTAGTTTTATTAAAAACTGATATAACTTAAAGCATTGCATATGTTTAGTTTTATTAAAAACTGATATAACTTAAAGCATTGCATATGGTTAGTTTTATTAAAAACGGATATAACTCAGTGCATTGCATTTTGTTAGTTTTATTAAAAACTGATATAACTTAAGGCATGACATATGGTTAGTTTTATTAAAAACTGATATAACTCAATGCATTGCATTTTGTTAGTTTTATTAAAAACTGATATAACTGAAGGCATGGCATATGGTTAGTTTTATTAAAAACTGATATAACTCAGTGCATTGCATTTTGTTAGTTTTATTAAAAACTGATATAACTTAAGACATGGCATATGGTTAGTTTTATTAAAAACTGATATAACTCAATGCATTGCATTTTGTTAGTTTTATTAAAAACTGATATACCTTAAGGCATGGCATATGGTTAGTTTTATTAAAAACTGATATAACTCAGTGCATTGCATTTTGTTAGTTTTATTAAAAACTGATATAACTTAAAGCATTGCATATGGTTAGTTTTATTAAAAACGGATATAACTCAATGCATTGCATTTTGTTAGTTTTATTAAAAACTGATGTAACTTAAAGCATTGCATATGGTTAGTTTTATTAAAAACGGATATAACTCAATGCATTGCATTTTGTTAGTTTTATTAAAAACTGATATACCTTAAGGCATGGCATATGGTTAGTTTTATTAAAAACTGATATAACTCAGTGCATTGCATTTTGTTAGTTTTATTAAAAACTGATATAACTTAAAGCATTGCATATGGTTAGTTTTATTAAAAACTGATATAACTTAAAGCATTGCATATGGTTAGTTTTATTAAAAACGGATATAACTCAATGCATTGCATTTTGTTAGTTTTATTAAAAACTGATATAACTTAAGGCATGGCATATGGTTAGTTTTATTAAAAACTGATATAACTCAATGCATTGCATTTTGTTAGTTTTATTAAAAAATGATATAACTTAAGGCATGGCATATGGTTAGTTTTATTAAAAACTGATATAACTCAGTGCATTGCATTTTGTTAGTTTTATTAAAAACTGATATACCTTAAGGCATGGCATATGGTTAGTTTTATTAAAAACTGATATAACTTGGTGCATTGCATTTGGTTAGTTTTATTAAAAACTGATATAACTTAAGGCATGGCATATGGTTAGTTTTATTAAAAACTGATATAACTCAGTGCATTGCATTTTGTTAGTTTTATTAAAAACTGATATAACTCAGTGCATTGCATATGGTTAGTTTTATTAAAAACGGATATAACTCAATGCATTGCATTTTGTTAGTTTTATTAAAAACTGATATAACTTAAGGCATGGCATATGGTTAGTTTTATTAAAAACTGATATAACTCAATGCATTGCATTTTGTTAGTTTTATTAAAAACTGATATAACTCAGTGCATTGCATTTTGTTAGTTTTATTAAAAACTGATATAACTTAAAGCATTGCATATGGTTAGTTTTATTAAAAACTGATATAACTTAAAGCATTGCATATGGTTAGTTTTATTAAAAACGGATATAACTCAATGCATTGCATTTTGTTAGTTTTATTAAAAACTGATATAACTTAAGGCATGGCATATGGTTAGTTTTATTAAAAACTGATATAACTCAATGCATTGCATTTTGTTAGTTTTATTAAAAACTGATATAACTTAAGGCATGGCATATGGTTAGTTTTATTAAAAACTGATATAACTCAGTGCATTGCATTTTGTTAGTTTTATTAAAAACTGATATACCTTAAGGCATGGCATATGGTTAGTTTTATTAAAAACTGATATAACTTGGTGCATTGCATTTGGTTAGTTTTATTAAAAACTGATATAACTTAAGGCATGGCATATGGTTAGTTTTATTAAAAACTGATATAACTCAGTGCATTGCATTTTGTTAGTTTTATTAAAAACTGATATAACTCAGTGCATTGCATATGGTTAGTTTTATTAAAAACGGATATAACTTAATGCATTGCATTTTGTTAGTTTTATTAAAAACTGATATAACTTAAGGCATGGCATATGGTTAGTTTTATTAAAAACTGATATAACTCAATGCATTGCATTTTGTTAGTTTTATTAAAAACTGATATAACTCAGTGCATTGCATTTTGTTAGTTTTATTAAAAACTGATATAACTTAAAGCATTGCA
This sequence comes from Ceratitis rosa, assembly GCA_037013455.1. Classification (NCBI taxonomy): domain Eukaryota; kingdom Metazoa; phylum Arthropoda; class Insecta; order Diptera; family Tephritidae; genus Ceratitis; species Ceratitis rosa. The sequence goes on along the minus strand of JAWMAG010000120.1, from coordinate 197,320 downwards.
TATGGTTAGTTTTATTAAAAACTGATATAACTTAAAACATTGCATATGGTTAGTTTTATTAAAAACGGATATAACTCACTGCATTGCATTTTGTTAGTTTTATTAAAAACTGATATAACTTAAGGCATGGCATATGGTTAGTTTTATTAAAAACTGATATAACTCAATGCATTGCATTTTGTTAGTTTTATTAAAAACTGATATAACTTAAGGCATGGCATATGGTTAGTTTTATTAAAAACTGATATAACTCAGTGCATTGCATTTTGTTAGTTTTATTAAAAACTGATATAACTTAAAGTATTGCATATGGTTAGTTTTATTAAAAACTGATATAACTCGGTGCATTGTATTTTGTTAGTTTTATTAAAAACTGATATAACTTAAAGCATTGCATATGGTTAGTTTTATTAAAAACGGATATAACTCAATGCATTGCATTTTGTTAGTTTTATTAAAAACTGATATAACTTAAGGCATGGCATATGGTTAGTTTTATTAAAAACTGATATAACTCAGTGCATTGCATTTTGTTAGTTTTATTAAAAACTGATATAACTTAAAGCATTGCATATGGTTAGTTTTATTAAAAACGGATATAACTCAGTGCATTGCATTTTGTTAGTTTTATTAAAAACTGATATAACTTAAAGCGTGGCATATGGTTAGTTTTATTAAAAACTGATATAACTCAATGCATTGCATTTTGTTAGTTTTATTAAAAACTGATATAACTTAAGGCATGGAATGTGGTTAGTTTTATTAAAAACTGATATAACTCAGTGCATTGCATTTTGTTAGTTTTATTAAAAACTGATATAACTTAAAGCATTGCATATGGTTAGTTTTATTAAAAACTGATATAACTCAGTGCATTGCATTTTGTTAGTTTTATTAAAAACTGATATAACTCAGTGCATTGCATTTCGTTAGTTTTATTAAAAACTGATATAACTCAATGCATTGCATTTTGTTAGTTTTATTAAAAACTGATATAACTTAAGGCATGGCATATGGTGAGTTTTATTAAAAACTGATATAACTCAGTGCATTGCATTTTGTTAGTTTTATTAAAAACTGATATAACTTAAAGCATTGCATATGGTTAGTTTTATTAAAAACTGATATAACTCAGTGCATTGCATTTTGTTAGTTTTATTAAAAACTGATATAACTTAAAGCATTGCATATGGTTAGTTTTATTAAAAACTGATATAGCTTAAAGCTCTGCATATGGTTAGTTTTATTAAAAACTGATATAACTTAAGGCATGGCATATGGTTAGTTTTATTAAAAACTGATATAACTCGGTGCATTGCATTTTGTTAGTTTTATTAAAAACTGATATAACTTAAAGCATTGCATATGGTTAGTTTTATTAAAAACTGATATAACTTAAGGCATGGCATATGGTTAGTTTTATTAAAAACTGATATAACTCAGTGCATTGCATTTTGTTAGTTTTATTAAAAACTGATATACCTTAAGGCATGGCATATGGTTAGTTTTATTAAAAACTGATATAACTCGGTGCATTGAATATGGTTAGTTTTATTAAAAACTGATATAACTTTAAGCACTGCATATGGTTAGTTTTATTAAAAACGGATATAACTCAGTGCATTGCATTTTGTTAGTTTTATTGAAAACTGATATAACTTAAGGCATGGCATATGGTTAGTTTTATTAAAAACTGATATAACTTAAAGCATTGCATTTTGTTAGTTTTATTAAAAACTGATATAACTTAAAGCATTGCATATGGTTAGTTTTATTAAAAACGGATATAACTCAATGCATTGCATTTTGTTAGTTTTATTAAAAACTGATATAACTCAGTGCATTGCATTTCGTTAGTTTTATTAAAAACTGATATAACTTAAGGCATGGCATATGGTTAGTTTTATTAAAAACTGATATAACTCAATGCATTGCATTTTGTTAGTTTTATTAAAAACTGATATAACTTAAGGCATGGCATATGGTTAGTTTTATTAAAAACTGATATAACTCAGTGCATTGCATTTTGTTAGTTTTATTAAACACTGATATAACTTAAAGCTTTGCATATGGTTAGTTTTATTAAAAACTGATATAACTTAAAGCATTGCATATGGTTAGTTTTATTAAAAACGGATATAACTCAGTGCATTGCATTTTGTTAGTTTTATTAAAAACTGATATAACTTAAGGCATGGCATATGGTTAGTTTTATTAAAAACTGATATAACTCAGTGCATTGCATTTTGTTAGTTTTATTAAAAACTGATATAACTTAAAGCATTGCATATGGTTTCTTTTATTAAAAACTGATATAACTCAGTGCATTGCATTTTGTTAGTTTTATTAAAAACTGATATAACTTAAAGCATTGCATATGGTTAGTTTTATTAAAACCGGATATAACTCAGTGCATTGCATTTTGTTAGTTTTATTAAAAACTGATATAACTTAAAGCATTGCATATGGTTAGTTTTATTAAAAACTGATATAACTCAATGCATTGCATTTTGTTAGTTTTATTAAAAACTGATATAACTTAAGGCATTGCATATGGTTAGTTTTATTAAAAACTGATATAACTCAGTGCATTGCATTTTGTTAGTTTTATTAAAAACTGATATAACTTAAAGCATTGCATATGGTTAGTTTTATTAAAAACTGATATAACTCAGTGCATTGCATTTTGTTAGTTTTATTAAAAACTGATATAACTTAAAGCATTGCATATGGTTAGTTTTATTAAAAACTGATATAACTTAAAGCACTGCATATGGTTAGTTTTATTAAAAACGGATATAACTCAGTGCATTGCATTTTGTTAGTTTTATTAAAAACTGATATAACTTAAGGCATGGCATATGGTTAGTTTTATTAAAAACTGATATAACTCAGTGCATTGCATTTTGTTAGTTTTATTAAAAACTGATATAACTTAAAGCATTGCATATGGTTAGTTTTATTAAAAACTGATATAACTCAGTGCATTGCATTTTGTTAGTTTTATTAAAAACTGATATAACTTAAAGCATTGCATATGGTTAGTTTTATTAAAAACGGATATAACTCAGTGCATTGCATTTTGTTAGTTTTATTAAAAACTGATATAACTTAAGGCATGGCATATGGTTAGTTTTATTAAAAACTGATATAACTCAATGCATTGCATTTTGTTAGTTTTATTAAAAACTGATATAACTTAAGGCATGACATATGGTTAGTTTTTTTAAAAACTGATATAACTCAGTGCATTGCATTTTGTTAGTTTTATTAAAAACTGATATAACTTACAGCATTGCATATGGTTAGTTTTATTAAAAACTGATATAACTCAGTGCATTGCATTTTGTTAGTTTTATTAAAAACTGATATAACTTAAAGCATTGCATATGGTTAGTTTTATTAAAAACTGATATAACTTAAAGCATTGCATATGGTTAGTTTTATTAAAAACTGATATAACTCAGTGCATTGCATTTTGTTAGTTTTATTAAAAACTGATATAACTTAAAGCATTGCATATGGTTAGTTTTATTAAAAACTGATATAACTCAGTGCATTGCATTTTGTTAGTTTTATTAAAAACTGATATAACTTAAAGCATTGCATATGGTTAGTTTTATTAAAAACTGATTTAACTTAAAGCATTGCATATAGTTAGTTTTATTAAAAACTGATATAAGTCAATGCATTGCATTTTGTTAGTTTTATTAAAAACTGATAAAACTTAAAGCATTGCATATGGTTAGTTTTATTAAAAACTGATATAACTTAAAGCATTGCATATGGTTAGTTTTATTAAAAACGGATATAACTCAGGGCATTGCATTTTGTTAGTTTTATTAAAAACTGATATAACTCGGTGCATTGCATTTTGTTAGTTTTATTAAAAACTGATATAACTTAAAGCATTGCATATGGTTAGTTTTATTAAAAACGGATATAACTCAATGCATTGCATTTTGTTAGTTTTATTAAAAACTGATATAACTTAAGGCATGTCATATGGTTAGTTTTATTAAAAACTGATATAACTCAGTGCATTGCATTTTGTTAGTTTTATTAAAAACTGATGTAACTCAGTGCATTGCATATGGTTAGTTTTATTAAAAACTGATATAACTTAAAGCATTGCTTATGGTTAGTTTTATTAAAAGCTGATATAACTCAGTGCATTGCATTTTGTTAGTTTTACTAAAAACTGATATAACTTAAGGCATGGCATATGGTTAGTTTTATTAAAAACTGATATAACTCAGTGCATTGCATTTTGTTAGTTTTATTAAAAACTGATATAACTTAAAGCATTGCATATGGTTAGTTTTATTAAAAACTGATATAACTCAGTGCATTGCATTTTGTTAGTTTTATTAAAAACTGATATAACTTAAAGCATTGCATTTTGTTAGTTTTATTAAAAACTGATATAACTTAAGGCATGGCATATGGTTAGTTTTATTAAAAACTGATATAACTCAGTGCATTGCATTTTGTTAGTTTTATTAAAAACTGATATAACTTAAAGCATTGCATATGGTTAGTTATATTAAAAACTGATATAACTCAGTGCATTGCATTTTGTTAGTTTTATAAAAACGGATATAACTCAATGCATTGCATTTTGTTAGTTTTATTAAGAACTGATATAACTTAGGGCATGGCACATGGTTAGTTTTATTAAAAACTGATATAACTCAGTGCATTGCATTTTGTTAGTTTTATTAAAAACTGATATAACTCAGTGCATTGCATTTCGTTAGTTTTATTAAAAACTGATATAACTTAAAGCATTGCATATGGTTAGTTTTATTAAAAACTGATATAACTCAGTGCATTGCATTTTGTTAGTTTTATTAAAAACTGATATAACTTAAAGCATTGCATATGGTTAGTTTTATTAAAAACTGATATAACTCAGTGCATTGCATTTTGTTAGTTTTATTAAAAACTGATATAACTTAAAGCATTGCATATGGTTAGTTTTATTAAAAACTGATATAACTCAGTGCATTGCTTTTTGTTAGTTTTATTAAAAACTGATATAACTTAAAGCATTGCATATGGTTAGTTTTATTAAAAACTGATTTAACTTAAAGCATTGCATATAGTTAGTTTTATTAAAAACTGATATAAGTCAATGCATTGCATTTTGTTAGTTTTATTAAAAACTGATAAAACTTAAAGAATTGCATATGGTTAGTTTTATTAAAAACTTATATAACTTAAAGCATTGCATATGGTTAGTTTTATTAAAAACGGATATAACTCAGGGCATTGCATTTTGTTAGTTTTATTAAAAACTGATATAACTTAAAGCATTGCATATGGTTAGTTTTATTAAAAACTGATATAACTCGGTGCATTGCATTTTGTTAGTTTTATTAAAAACTGATATAACTTAAAGCATTGCATATGGTTAGTTTTATTAAAAACGGATATAACTCAATGCATTGCATTTTGTTAGTTTTATTAAAAACTGATATAACTTAAGGCATGGCATGTGGTTAGTTTTATTAAAAACTGATATAACTCAGTGCATTGCATTTTGTTAGTTTTATTAAAAACTGATATAACTTAAAGCATTGCATATGGTTAGTTTTATTAAAAACTGATATAACTCAGTGCATTGCTTTTTGTTAGTTTTATTAAAAACTGATATAACTTAAAGCATTGCATATGGTTAGTTTTATTAAAAACTGATTTAACTTAAAGCATTGCATATAGTTAGTTTTATTAAAAACTGATATAAGTCAATGCATTGCATTTTGTTAGTTTTATTAAAAACTGATAAAACTTAAAGAATTGCATATGGTTAGTTTTATTAAAAACTTATATAACTTAAAGCATTGCATATGGTTAGTTTTATTAAAAACGGATATAACTCAGGGCATTGCATTTTGTTAGTTTTATTAAAAACTGATATAACTTAAAGCATTGCATATGGTTAGTTTTATTAAAAACTGATATAACTCGGTGCATTGCATTTTGTTAGTTTTATTAAAAACTGATATAACTTAAAGCATTGCATATGGTTAGTTTTATTAAAAACGGATATAACTCAATGCATTGCATTTTGTTAGTTTTATTAAAAACTGATATAACTTAAGGCATGGCATGTGGTTAGTTTTATTAAAAACTGATATAACTCAGTGCATTGCATTTTGTTAGTTTTATTAAAAACTGATATAACTTAAAGCATTGCATATGGTTAGTTTTATTAAAAACTGATATAACTCAGTGCATTGCATTTTGTTAGTTTTATTAAAAACTGATATAACTCAGTGCATTGCATTTCGTTAGTTTTATTAAAAACTGATATAACTCAATGCATTGCATTTTGTTAGTTTTATTAAAAACTGATATAACTTAAGGCATGGCATATGGTGAGTTTTATTAAAAACTGATATAACTCAGTGCATTGCATTTTGTTAGTTTTATTAAAAACTGATATAACTTAAAGCATTGCATATGGTTAGTTTTATTAAAAACTGATTTAACTTAAAGCATTGCATATAGTTAGTTTTATTAAAAACTGATATAAGTCAATGCATTGCATTTTGTTAGTTTTATTAAAAACTGATAAAACTTAAAGCATTGCATATGGTTAGTTTTATTAAAAACTGATATAACTTAAAGCATTGCATATGGTTAGTTTTATTAAAAACGGATATAACTCAGGGCATTGCATTTTGTTAGTTTTATTAAAAACTGATATAACTCGGTGCATTGCATTTTGTTAGTTTTATTAAAAACTGATATAACTTAAAGCATTGCATATGGTTAGTTTTATTAAAAACGGATATAACTCAATGCATTGCATTTTGTTAGTTTTATTAAAAACTGATATAACTTAAGGCATGTCATATGGTTAGTTTTATTAAAAACTGATATAACTCAGTGCATTGCATTTTGTTAGTTTTATTAAAAACTGATGTAACTCAGTGCATTGCATATGGTTAGTTTTATTAAAAACTGATATAACTTAAAGCATTGCTTATGGTTAGTTTTATTAAAAGCTGATATAACTCAGTGCATTGCATTTTGTTAGTTTTACTAAAAACTGATATAACTTAAGGCATGGCATATGGTTAGTTTTATTAAAAACTGATATAACTCAGTGCATTGCATTTTGTTAGTTTTATTAAAAACTGATATAACTTAAAGCATTGCATATGGTTAGTTTTATTAAAAACGGATATAACTCAATGCATTGCATTTTGTTAGTTTTATTAAAAACTGATATAACTTAAGGCATGTCATATGGTTAGTTTTATTAAAAACTGATATAACTCAGTGCATTGCATTTTGTTAGTTTTATTAAAAACTGATGTAACTCAGTGCATTGCATATGGTTAGTTTTATTAAAAACTGATATAACTTAAACCATTGCTTATGGTTAGTTTTATTAAAAGCTGATATAACTCAGTGCATTGCATTTTGTTAGTTTTACTAAAAACTGATATAACTTAAGGCATGGCATATGGTTAGTTTTATTAAAAACTGATATAACTCAGTGCATTGCATTTTGTTAGTTTTATTAAAAACTGATATAACTTAAAGCATTGCATATGGTTAGTTTTATTAAAAACTGATATAACTCAGTGCATTGCATTTTGTTAGTTTTATTAAAAACTGATATAACTTAAAGCATTGCATTTTGTTAGTTTTATTAAAAACTGATATAACTTAAGGCATGGCATATGGTTAGTTTTATTAAAAACTGATATAACTCAGTGCATTGCATTTTGTTAGTTTTATTAAAAACTGATATAACTTAAAGCATTGCATATGGTTAGTTATATTAAAAACTGATATAACTCAATGCATTGCATTTTGTTAGTTTTATAAAAACGGATATAACTCAATGCATTGCATTTTGTTAGTTTTATTAAGAACTGATATAACTTAGGGCATGGCACATGGTTAGTTTTATTAAAAACTGATATAACTCAGTGCATTGCATTTTGTTAGTTTTATTAAAAACTGATATAACTCAGTGCATTGCATTTCGTTAGTTTTATTAAAAACTGATATAACTTAAAGCATTGCATATGGTTAGTTTTATTAAAAACTGATATAACTCAGTGCATTGCATTTTGTTAGTTTTATTAAAAACTGATATAACTTAAAGCATTGCATATGGTTAGTTTTATTAAAAACTGATATAACTCAGTGCATTGCATTTTGTTAGTTTTATTAAAAACTGATATAACTTAAAGCATTGCATATGGTTAGTTTTATTAAAAACTGATATAACTCAGTGCATTGCTTTTTGTTAGTTTTATTAAAAACTGATATAACTTAAAGCATTGCATATGGTTAGTTTTATTAAAAACTGATTTAACTTAAAGCATTGCATATAGTTAGTTTTATTAAAAACTGATATAAGTCAATGCATTGCATTTTGTTAGTTTTATTAAAAACTGATAAAACTTAAAGAATTGCATATGGTTAGTTTTATTAAAAACTGATATAACTTAAAGCATTGCATATGGTTAGTTTTATTAAAAACGGATATAACTCAATGCATTGCATTTTGTTAGTTTTATTAAAAACTGATATAACTTAAGGCATGGCATGTGGTTAGTTTTATTAAAAACTGATATAACTCAGTGCATTGCATTTTGTTAGTTTTATTAAAAACTGATATAACTTAAAGCATTGCATATGGTTAGTTTTATTAAAAACTGATTTAACTTAAAGCATTGCATATAGTTAGTTTTATTAAAAACTGATATAAGTCAATGCATTGCATTTTGTTAGTTTTATTAAAAACTGATAAAACTTAAAGAATTGCATATGGTTAGTTTTATTAAAAACTGATATAACTTAAAGCATTGCATATGGTTAGTTTTATTAAAAACGGATATAACTCAATGCATTGCATTTTGTTAGTTTTATTAAAAACTGATATAACTTAAGGCATGGCATGTGGTTAGTTTTATTAAAAACTGATATAACTCAGTGCATTGCATTTTGTTAGTTTTATTAAAAACTGATATAACTTAAAGCATTGCATATGGTTAGTTTTATTAAAAACTGATATAACTCAGTGCATTGCATTTTGTTAGTTTTATTAAAAACTGATATAACTTAAAGCATTGCATATGGTTAGTTTTATTAAAAACTGATATAACTCAGTGCATTGCATTTTGTTAGTTTTATTAAAAACTGATATAACTCAGTGCATTGCATTTCGTTAGTTTTATTAAAAACTGATATAACTCAATGCATTGCATTTTGTTAGTTTTATTAAAAACTGATATAACTTAAGGCATGGCATATGGTTAGTTTTATTAAAAACTGATATAACTCAGTGCATTGCATTTTGTTAGTTTTATTAAAAACTGATATAACTTAAAGCATTGCATATGGTTAGTTTTATTAAAAACTGATATAACTCAGTGCATTGCATTTTGTTAGTTTTATTAAAAACTGATATAACTTAAAGCATTGCATATGGTTAGTTTTATTAAAAACTGATATAACTTAAAGCACTGCATATGGTTAGTTTTATTAAAAACGGATATAAATCAGTGCATTGCATTTTGTTAGTTTTATTAAAAACTGATATAACTTAAGGCATGGCATATGGTTAGTTTTATTAAAAACTGATATAACTCAGTGCATTGCATTTTGTTAGTTTTATTAAAAACTGATATAACTTAAAGCATTGCATATGGTTAGTTTTATTAAAAACTGATATAACTCAGTGCATTGCATTTTGTTAGTTTTATTAAAAACTGATATAACTTAAAGCATTGCATATGGTTAGTTTTATTAAAAACGGATATAACTCAGTGCATTGCATTTTGTTAGTTTTATTAAAAACTGATATAACTTAAGGCATGGCATATGGTTAGTTTTATTAAAAACTGATATAACTCAATGCATTGCATTTTGTTAGTTTTATTAAAAACTGATATAACTTAAGGCATGACATATGGTTAGTTTTTTTAAAAACTGATATAACTCAGTGCATTGCATTTTGTTAGTTTTATTAAAAACTGATATAACTTAAAGCATTGCATATGGTTAGTTTTATTAAAAACTGATATAACTCAGTGCATTGCATTTTGTTAGTTTTATTAAAAACTGATATAACTTAAAGCATTGCATATGGTTAGTTTTATTAAAAACTGATATAACTTAAAGCATTGCATATGGTTAGTTTTATTAAAAACTGATATAACTCAGTGCATTGCATTTTGTTAGTTTTATTAAAAACTGATATAACTTAAAGCATTGCATATGGTTAGTTTTATTAAAAACTGATATAACTCAGTGCATTGCATTTTGTTAGTTTTATTAAAAACTGATATAACTTAAAGCATTGCATATGGTTAGTTTTATTAAAAACTGATTTAACTTAAAGCATTGCATATAGTTAGTTTTATTAAAAACTGATATAAGTCAATGCATTGCATTTTGTTAGTTTTATTAAAAACTGATAAAACTTAAAGCATTGCATATGGTTAGTTTTATTAAAAACTGATATAACTTAAAGCATTGCATATGGTTAGTTTTATTAAAAACGGATATAACTCAGGGCATTGCATTTTGTTAGTTTTATTAAAAACTGATATAACTCGGTGCATTGCATTTTGTTAGTTTTATTAAAAACTGATATAACTTAAAGCATTGCATATGGTTAGTTTTATTAAAAACGGATATAACTCAATGCATTGCATTTTGTTAGTTTTATTAAAAACTGATATAACTTAAGGCATGTCATATGGTTAGTTTTATTAAAAACTGATATAACTCAGTGCATTGCATTTTGTTAGTTTTATTAAAAACTGATGTAACTCAGTGCATTGCATATGGTTAGTTTTATTAAAAACTGATATAACTTAAAGCATTGCTTATGGTTAGTTTTATTAAAAGCTGATATAACTCAGTGCATTGCATTTTGTTAGTTTTACTAAAAACTGATATAACTTAAGGCATGGCATATGGTTAGTTTTATTAAAAACTGATATAACTCAGTGCATTGCATTTTGTTAGTTTTATTAAAAACTGATATAACTTAAAGCATTGCATATGGTTAGTTTTATTAAAAACTGATATAACTCAGTGCATTGCATTTTGTTAGTTTTATTAAAAACTGATATAACTTAAAGCATTGCATTTTGTTAGTTTTATTAAAAACTGATATAACTTAAGGCATGGCATATGGTTAGTTTTATTAAAAACTGATATAACTCAGTGCATTGCATTTTGTTAGTTTTATTAAAAACTGATATAACTTAAAGCATTGCATATGGTTAGTTATATTAAAAACTGATATAACTCAGTGCATTGCATTTTGTTAGTTTTATAAAAACGGATATAACTCAATGCATTGCATTTTGTTAGTTTTATTAAGAACTGATATAACTTAGGGCATGGCACATGGTTAGTTTTATTAAAAACTGATATAACTCAGTGCATTGCATTTTGTTAGTTTTATTAAAAACTGATATAACTCAGTGCATTGCATTTCGTTAGTTTTATTAAAAACTGATATAACTTAAAGCATTGCATATGGTTAGTTTTATTAAAAACTGATATAACTCAGTGCATTGCATTTTGTTAGTTTTATTAAAAACTGATATAACTTACAGCATTGCATATGGTTAGTTTTATTAAAAACTGATATAACTCAGTGCATTGCATTTTGTTAGTTTTATTAAAAACTGATATAACTTAAAGCATTGCATATGGTTAGTTTTATTAAAAACTGATATAACTCAGTGCATTGCTTTTTGTTAGTTTTATTAAAAACTGATATAACTTAAAGCATTGCATATGGTTAGTTTTATTAAAAACTGATTTAACTTAAAGCATTGCATATAGTTAGTTTTATTAAAAACTGATATAAGTCAATGCATTGCATTTTGTTAGTTTTATTAAAAACTGATAAAACTTAAAGAATTGCATATGGTTAGTTTTATTAAAAACTGATATAACTTAAAGCATTGCATATGGTTAGTTTTATTAAAAACGGATATAACTCAGGGCATTGCATTTTGTTAGTTTTATTAAAAACTGATATAACTCGGTGCATTGCATTTTGTTAGTTTTATTAAAAACTGATATAACTTAAAGCATTGCATATGGTTAGTTTTATTAAAAACGGATATAACTCAATGCATTGCATTTTGTTAGTTTTATTAAAAACTGATATAACTTAAGGCATGGCATGTGGTTAGTTTTATTAAAAACTGATATAACTCAGTGCATTGCATTTTGTTAGTTTTATTAAAAACTGATATAACTTAAAGCATTGCATATGGTTAGTTTTATTAAAAACTGATATAACTCAGTGCATTGCATTTTGTTAGTTTTATTAAAAACTGATATAACTCAGTGCATTGCATTTCGTTAGTTTTATTAAAAACTGATATAACTCAATGCATTGCATTTTGTTAGTTTTATTAAAAACTGATATAACTTAAGGCATGGCATATGGTGAGTTTTATTAAAAACTGATATAACTCAGTGCATTGCATTTTGTTAGTTTTATTAAAAACTGATATAACTTAAAGCATTGCATATGGTTAGTTTTATTAAAAACTGATTTAACTTAAAGCATTGCATATAGTTAGTTTTATTAAAAACTGATATAAGTCAATGCATTGCATTTTGTTAGTTTTATTAAAAACTGATAAAACTTAAAGCATTGCATATGGTTAGTTTTATTAAAAACTGATATAACTTAAAGCATTGCATATGGTTAGTTTTATTAAAAACGGATATAACTCAGGGCATTGCATTTTGTTAGTTTTATTAAAAACTGATATAACTCGGTGCATTGCATTTTGTTAGTTTTATTAAAAACTGATATAACTTAAAGCATTGCATATGGTTAGTTTTATTAAAAACGGATATAACTCAATGCATTGCATTTTGTTAGTTTTATTAAAAACTGATATAACTTAAGGCATGTCATATGGTTAGTTTTATTAAAAACTGATATAACTCAGTGCATTGCATTTTGTTAGTTTTATTAAAAACTGATGTAACTCAGTGCATTGCATATGGTTAGTTTTATTAAAAACTGATATAACTTAAAGCATTGCTTATGGTTAGTTTTATTAAAAGCTGATATAACTCAGTGCATTGCATTTTGTTAGTTTTACTAAAAACTGATATAACTTAAGGCATGGCATATGGTTAGTTTTATTAAAAACTGATATAACTCAGTGCATTGCATTTTGTTAGTTTTATTAAAAACTGATATAACTTAAAGCATTGCATATGGTTAGTTTTATTAAAAACTGATATAACTCAGTGCATTGCATTTTGTTAGTTTTATTAAAAACTGATATAACTTAAAGCATTGCATTTTGTTAGTTTTATTAAAAACTGATATAACTTAAGGCATGGCATATGGTTAGTTTTATTAAAAACTGATATAACTCAGTGCATTGCATTTTGTTAGTTTTATTAAAAACTGATATAACTTAAAGCATTGCATATGGTTAGTTATATTAAAAACTGATATAACTCAGTGCATTGCATTTTGTTAGTTTTATAAAAACTGATATAACTCAATGCATTGCATTTTGTTAGTTTTATTAAAAACTGATATAACTTAAGGCATGGCATATGGTTAGTTTTATTAAAAACTGATATAACTCAGTGCATTGCATTTTGTTAGTTTTATTAAAAACTGATATAACTTAAAGCATTGCATATGGTTAGTTTTATTAAAAACTGATATAACTCAGTGCATTGCATTTTGTTAGTTTTATTAAAAACTGATATAACTTAAAGCATTGCATATGGTTAGTTTTATTAAAAACGGATATAACTCAGTGCATTGCATTTTGTTAGTTTTATTAAAAACTGATATAACTTAAGGCATGGCATATGGTTAGTTTTATTAAAAACTGATATAACTCAATGCATTGCATTTTGTTAGTTTTATTAAAAACTGATATAACTTAAGGCATGACATATGGTTAGTTTTTTTAAAAACTGATATAACTCAGTGCATTGCATTTTGTTAGTTTTATTAAAAACTGATATAACTTAAAGCATTGCATATGGTTAGTTTTATTAAAAACTGATATAACTCAGTGCATTGCATTTTGTTAGTTTTATTAAAAACTGATATAACTTAAAGCATTGCATATGGTTAGTTTTATTAAAAACTGATATAACTTAAAGCATTGCATATGGTTAGTTTTATTAAAAACTGATATAACTCAGTGCATTGCATTTTGTTAGTTTTATTAAAAACTGATATAACTTAAAGCATTGCATATGGTTAGTTTTATTAAAAACTGATATAACTCAGTGCATTGCATTTTGTTAGTTTTATTAAAAACTGATATAACTTAAAGCATTGCATATGGTTAGTTTTATTAAAAACTGATTTAACTTAAAGCATTGCATATAGTTAGTTTTATTAAAAACTGATATAAGTCAATGCATTGCATTTTGTTAGTTTTATTAAAAACTGATAAAACTTAAAGCATTGCATATGGTTAGTTTTATTAAAAACTGATATAACTTAAAGCATTGCATATGGTTAGTTTTATTAAAAACGGATATAACTCAGGGCATTGCATTTTGTTAGTTTTATTAAAAACTGATATAACTCGGTGCATTGCATTTTGTTAGTTTTATTAAAAACTGATATAACTTAAAGCATTGCATATGGTTAGTTTTATTAAAAACGGATATAACTCAATGCATTGCATTTTGTTAGTTTTATTAAAAACTGATATAACTTAAGGCATGTCATATGGTTAGTTTTATTAAAAACTGATATAACTCAGTGCATTGCATTTTGTTAGTTTTATTAAAAACTGATGTAACTCAGTGCATTGCATATGGTTAGTTTTATTAAAAACTGATATAACTTAAAGCATTGCTTATGGTTAGTTTTATTAAAAGCTGATATAACTCAGTGCATTGCATTTTGTTAGTTTTACTAAAAACTGATATAACTTAAGGCATGGCATATGGTTAGTTTTATTAAAAACTGATATAACTCAGTGCATTGCATTTTGTTAGTTTTATTAAAAACTGATATAACTTAAAGCATTGCATATGGTTAGTTTTATTAAAAACTGATATAACTCAGTGCATTGCATTTTGTTAGTTTTATTAAAAACTGATATAACTTAAAGCATTGCATTTTGTTAGTTTTATTAAAAACTGATATAACTTAAGGCATGGCATATGGTTAGTTTTATTAAAAACTGATATAACTCAGTGCATTGCATTTTGTTAGTTTTATTAAAAACTGATATAACTTAAAGCATTGCATATGGTTAGTTATATTAAAAACTGATATAACTCAGTGCATTGCATTTTGTTAGTTTTATAAAAACGGATATAACTCAATGCATTGCATTTTGTTAGTTTTATTAAGAACTGATATAACTTAGGGCATGGCACATGGTTAGTTTTATTAAAAACTGATATAACTCAGTGCATTGCATTTTGTTAGTTTTATTAAAAACTGATATAACTCAGTGCATTGCATTTCGTTAGTTTTATTAAAAACTGATATAACTTAAAGCATTGCATATGGTTAGTTTTATTAAAAACTGATATAACTCAGTGCATTGCATTTTGTTAGTTTTATTAAAAACTGATATAACTTAAAGCATTGCATATGGTTAGTTTTATTAAAAACTGATATAACTCAGTGCATTGCATTTTGTTAGTTTTATTAAAAACTGATATAACTTAAAGCATTGCATATGGTTAGTTTTATTAAAAACGGATATAACTCAGTGCATTGCATTTTGTTAGTTTTATTAAAAACTGATATAACTTAAGGCATGGCATATGGTTAGTTTTATTAAAAACTGATATAACTCAATGCATTGCATTTTGTTAGTTTTATTAAAAACTGATATAACTTAAGGCATGACATATGGTTAGTTTTTTTAAAAACTGATATAACTCAGTGCATTGCATTTTGTTAGTTTTATTAAAAACTGATATAACTTAAAGCATTGCATATGGTTAGTTTTATTAAAAACTGATATAACTCAGTGCATTGCATTTTGTTAGTTTTATTAAAAACTGATATAACTTAAAGCATTGCATATGGTTAGTTTTATTAAAAACTGATATAACTTAAAGCATTGCATATGGTTAGTTTTATTAAAAACTGATATAACTCAGTGCATTGCATTTTGTTAGTTTTATTAAAAACTGATATAACTTAAAGCATTGCATATGGTTAGTTTTATTAAAAACTGATATAACTCAGTGCATTGCATTTTGTTAGTTTTATTAAAAACTGATATAACTTAAAGCATTGCATATGGTTAGTTTTATTAAAAACTGATTTAACTTAAAGCATTGCATATAGTTAGTTTTATTAAAAACTGATATAAGTCAATGCATTGCATTTTGTTAGTTTTATTAAAAACTGATAAAACTTAAAGCATTGCATATGGTTAGTTTTATTAAAAACTGATATAACTTAAAGCATTGCATATGGTTAGTTTTATTAAAAACGGATATAACTCAGGGCATTGCATTTTGTTAGTTTTATTAAAAACTGATATAACTCGGTGCATTGCATTTTGTTAGTTTTATTAAAAACTGATATAACTTAAAGCATTGCATATGGTTAGTTTTATTAAAAACGGATATAACTCAATGCATTGCATTTTGTTAGTTTTATTAAAAACTGATATAACTTAAGGCATGTCATATGGTTAGTTTTATTAAAAACTGATATAACTCAGTGCATTGCATTTTGTTAGTTTTATTAAAAACTGATGTAACTCAGTGCATTGCATATGGTTAGTTTTATTAAAAACTGATATAACTTAAAGCATTGCTTATGGTTAGTTTTATTAAAAGCTGATATAACTCAGTGCATTGCATTTTGTTAGTTTTACTAAAAACTGATATAACTTAAGGCATGGCATATGGTTAGTTTTATTAAAAACTGATATAACTCAGTGCATTGCATTTTGTTAGTTTTATTAAAAACTGATATAACTTAAAGCATTGCATATGGTTAGTTTTATTAAAAACTGATATAACTCAGTGCATTGCATTTTGTTAGTTTTATTAAAAACTGATATAACTTAAAGCATTGCATTTTGTTAGTTTTATTAAAAACTGATATAACTTAAGGCATGGCATATGGTTAGTTTTATTAAAAACTGATATAACTCAGTGCATTGCATTTTGTTAGTTTTATTAAAAACTGATATAACTTAAAGCATTGCATATGGTTAGTTATATTAAAAACTGATATAACTCAGTGCATTGCATTTTGTTAGTTTTATAAAAACGGATATAACTCAATGCATTGCATTTTGTTAGTTTTATTAAGAACTGATATAACTTAGGGCATGGCACATGGTTAGTTTTATTAAAAACTGATATAACTCAGTGCATTGCATTTTGTTAGTTTTATTAAAAACTGATATAACTCAGTGCATTGCATTTCGTTAGTTTTATTAAAAACTGATATAACTTAAAGCATTGCATATGGTTAGTTTTATTAAAAACTGATATAACTCAGTGCATTGCATTTTGTTAGTTTTATTAAAAACTGATATAACTTAAAGCATTGCATATGGTTAGTTTTATTAAAAACTGATATAACTCAGTGCATTGCATTTTGTTAGTTTTATTAAAAACTGATATAACTTAAAGCATTGCATATGGTTAGTTTTATTAAAAACTGATATAACTCAGTGCATTGCTTTTTGTTAGTTTTATTAAAAACTGATATAACTTAAAGCATTGCATATGGTTAGTTTTATTAAAAACTGATTTAACTTAAAGCATTGCATATAGTTAGTTTTATTAAAAACTGATATAAGTCAATGCATTGCATTTTGTTAGTTTTATTAAAAACTGATAAAACTTAAAGAATTGCATATGGTTAGTTTTATTAAAAACTGATATAACTTAAAGCATTGCATATGGTTAGTTTTATTAAAAACGGATATAACTCAGGGCATTGCATTTTGTTAGTTTTATTAAAAACTGATATAACTCGGTGCATTGCATTTTGTTAGTTTTATTAAAAACTGATATAACTTAAAGCATTGCATATGGTTAGTTTTATTAAAAACGGATATAACTCAATGCATTGCATTTTGTTAGTTTTATTAAAAACTGATATAACTTAAGGCATGGCATGTGGTTAGTTTTATTAAAAACTGATATAACTCAGTGCATTGCATTTTGTTAGTTTTATTAAAAACTGATATAACTTAAAGCATTGCATATGGTTAGTTTTATTAAAAACTGATATAACTCAGTGCATTGCATTTTGTTAGTTTTATTAAAAACTGATATAACTCAGTGCATTGCATTTCGTTAGTTTTATTAAAAACTGATATAACTCAATGCATTGCATTTTGTCAGTTTTATTAAAAACTGATATAACTTAAGGCATGGCATATGGTGAGTTTTATTAAAAACTGATATAACTCAGTGCATTGCATTTTGTTAGTTTTATTAAAAACTGATATAACTTAAAGCATTGCATATGGTTAGTTTTATTAAAAACTGATTTAACTTAAAGCATTGCATATAGTTAGTTTTATTAAAAACTGATATAAGTCAATGCATTGCATTTTGTTAGTTTTATTAAAAACTGATAAAACTTAAAGCATTGCATATGGTTAGTTTTATTAAAAACTGATATAACTTAAAGCATTGCATATGGTTAGTTTTATTAAAAACGGATATAACTCAGGGCATTGCATTTTGTTAGTTTTATTAAAAACTGATATAACTCGGTGCATTGCATTTTGTTAGTTTTATTAAAAACTGATATAACTTAAAGCATTGCATATGGTTAGTTTTATTAAAAACGGATATAACTCAATGCATTGCATTTTGTTAGTTTTATTAAAAACTGATATAACTTAAGGCATGTCATATGGTTAGTTTTATTAAAAACTGATATAACTCAGTGCATTGCATTTTGTTAGTTTTATTAAAAACTGATATAACTCAGTGCATTGCATTTTGTTAGTTTTATTAAAAACTGATATAACTTAAAGCATTGCATATGGTTAGTTTTATTAAAAACTGATATAACTCAGTGCATTGCATTTTGTTAGTTTTATTAAAAACTGATATAACTCAGTGCATTGCATTTCGTTAGTTTTATTAAAAACTGATATAACTTAAAGCATTGCATATGGTTAGTTTTATTAAAAACTGATATAACTCAGTGCATTGCATTTTGTTAGTTTTATTAAAAACTGATATAACTTAAAGCATTGCATATGGTTAGTTTTATTAAAAACTGATATAACTCAGTGCATTGCATTTTGTTAGTTTTATTAAAAACTGATATAACTTAAAGCATTGCATATGGTTAGTTTTATTAAAAACGGATATAACTCAGTGCATTGCATTTTGTTAGTTTTATTAAAAACTGATATAACTTAAGGCATGGCATATGGTTAGTTTTATTAAAAACTGATATAACTCAATGCATTGCATTTTGTTAGTTTTATTAAAAACTGATATAACTTAAGGCATGACATATGGTTAGTTTTTTTAAAAACTGATATAACTCAGTGCATTGCATTTTGTTAGTTTTATTAAAAACTGATATAACTTAAAGCATTGCATATGGTTAGTTTTATTAAAAACTGATATAACTCAGTGCATTGCATTTTGTTAGTTTTATTAAAAACTGATATAACTTAAAGCATTGCATATGGTTAGTTTTATTAAAAACTGATATAACTTAAAGCATTGCATATGGTTAGTTTTATTAAAAACTGATATAACTTAAAGCATTGCATATGGTTAGTTATATTAAAAACTGATATAACTCAGTGCATTGCATTTTGTTAGTTTTATAAAAACGGATATAACTCAATGCATTGCATTTTGTTAGTTTTATTAAGAACTGATATAACTTAGGGCATGGCACATGGTTAGTTTTATTAAAAACTGATATAACTCAGTGCATTGCATTTTGTTAGTTTTATTAAAAACTGATATAACTCAGTGCATTGCATTTCGTTAGTTTTATTAAAAACTGATATAACTTAAAGCATTGCATATGGTTAGTTTTATTAAAAACTGATATAACTCAGTGCATTGCATTTTGTTAGTTTTATTAAAAACTGATATAACTTAAAGCATTGCATATGGTTAGTTTTATTAAAAACTGATATAACTCAGTGCATTGCATTTTGTTAGTTTTATTAAAAACTGATATAACTTAAAGCATTGCATATGGTTAGTTTTATTAAAAACGGATATAACTCAGTGCATTGCATTTTGTTAGTTTTATTAAAAACTGATATAACTTAAGGCATGGCATATGGTTAGTTTTATTAAAAACTGATATAACTCAATGCATTGCATTTTGTTAGTTTTATTAAAAACTGATATAACTTAAGGCATGACATATGGTTAGTTTTTTTAAAAACTGATATAACTCAGTGCATTGCATTTTGTTAGTTTTATTAAAAACTGATATAACTTAAAGCATTGCATATGGTTAGTTTTATTAAAAACTGATATAACTCAGTGCATTGCATTTTGTTAGTTTTATTAAAAACTGATATAACTTAAAGCATTGCATATGGTTAGTTTTATTAAAAACTGATATAACTTAAAGCATTGCATATGGTTAGTTTTATTAAAAACTGATATAACTCAGTGCATTGCATTTTGTTAGTTTTATTAAAAACTGATATAACTTAAAGCATTGCATATGGTTAGTTTTATTAAAAACTGATATAACTCAGTGCATTGCATTTTGTTAGTTTTATTAAAAACTGATATAACTTAAAGCATTGCATATGGTTAGTTTTATTAAAAACTGATTTAACTTAAAGCATTGCATATAGTTAGTTTTATTAAAAACTGATATAAGTCAATGCATTGCATTTTGTTAGTTTTATTAAAAACTGATAAAACTTAAAGCATTGCATATGGTTAGTTTTATTAAAAACTGATATAACTTAAAGCATTGCATATGGTTAGTTTTATTAAAAACGGATATAACTCAGGGCATTGCATTTTGTTAGTTTTATTAAAAACTGATATAACTCGGTGCATTGCATTTTGTTAGTTTTATTAAAAACTGATATAACTTAAAGCATTGCATATGGTTAGTTTTATTAAAAACGGATATAACTCAATGCATTGCATTTTGTTAGTTTTATTAAAAACTGATATAACTTAAGGCATGTCATATGGTTAGTTTTATTAAAAACTGATATAACTCAGTGCATTGCATTTTGTTAGTTTTATTAAAAACTGATGTAACTCAGTGCATTGCATATGGTTAGTTTTATTAAAAACTGATATAACTTAAAGCATTGCTTATGGTTAGTTTTATTAAAAGCTGATATAACTCAGTGCATTGCATTTTGTTAGTTTTACTAAAAACTGATATAACTTAAGGCATGGCATATGGTTAGTTTTATTAAAAACTGATATAACTCAGTGCATTGCATTTTGTTAGTTTTATTAAAAACTGATATAACTTAAAGCATTGCATATGGTTAGTTTTATTAAAAACTGATATAACTCAGTGCATTGCATTTTGTTAGTTTTATTAAAAACTGATATAACTTAAAGCATTGCATTTTGTTAGTTTTATTAAAAACTGATATAACTTAAGGCATGGCATATGGTTAGTTTTATTAAAAACTGATATAACTCAGTGCATTGCATTTTGTTAGTTTTATTAAAAACTGATATAACTTAAAGCATTGCATATGGTTAGTTATATTAAAAACTGATATAACTCAGTGCATTGCATTTTGTTAGTTTTATAAAAACGGATATAACTCAATGCATTGCATTTTGTTAGTTTTATTAAGAACTGATATAACTTAGGGCATGGCACATGGTTAGTTTTATTAAAAACTGATATAACTCAGTGCATTGCATTTTGTTAGTTTTATTAAAAACTGATATAACTCAGTGCATTGCATTTCGTTAGTTTTATTAAAAACTGATATAACTTAAAGCATTGCATATGGTTAGTTTTATTAAAAACTGATATAACTCAGTGCATTGCATTTTGTTAGTTTTATTAAAAACTGATATAACTTAAAGCATTGCATATGGTTAGTTTTATTAAAAACTGATATAACTCAGTGCATTGCATTTTGTTAGTTTTATTAAAAACTGATATAACTTAAAGCATTGCATATGGTTAGTTTTATTAAAAACTGATATAACTCAGTGCATTGCTTTTTGTTAGTTTTATTAAAAACTGATATAACTTAAAGCATTGCATATGGTTAGTTTTATTAAAAACTGATTTAACTTAAAGCATTGCATATAGTTAGTTTTATTAAAAACTGATATAAGTCAATGCATTGCATTTTGTTAGTTTTATTAAAAACTGATAAAACTTAAAGAATTGCATATGGTTAGTTTTATTAAAAACTGATATAACTTAAAGCATTGCATATGGTTAGTTTTATTAAAAACGGATATAACTCAGGGCATTGCATTTTGTTAGTTTTATTAAAAACTGATATAACTCGGTGCATTGCATTTTGTTAGTTTTATTAAAAACTGATATAACTTAAAGCATTGCATATGGTTAGTTTTATTAAAAACGGATATAACTCAATGCATTGCATTTTGTTAGTTTTATTAAAAACTGATATAACTTAAGGCATGGCATGTGGTTAGTTTTATTAAAAACTGATATAACTCAGTGCATTGCATTTTGTTAGTTTTATTAAAAACTGATATAACTTAAAGCATTGCATATGGTTAGTTTTATTAAAAACTGATATAACTCAGTGCATTGCATTTTGTTAGTTTTATTAAAAACTGATATAACTCAGTGCATTGCATATAGTTAGTTTTATTAAAAACTGATATAAGTCAATGCATTGCATTTTGTTAGTTTTATTAAAAACTGATAAAACTTAAAGCATTGCATATGGTTAGTTTTATTAAAAACTGATATAACTTAAAGCATTGCATATGGTTAGTTTTATTAAAAACGGATATAACTCAGGGCATTGCATTTTGTTAGTTTTATTAAAAACTGATATAACTCGGTGCATTGCATTTTGTTAGTTTTATTAAAAACTGATATAACTTAAAGCATTGCATATGGTTAGTTTTATTAAAAACGGATATAACTCAATGCATTGCATTTTGTTAGTTTTATTAAAAACTGATATAACTTAAGGCATGTCATATGGTTAGTTTTATTAAAAACTGATATAACTCAGTGCATTGCATTTTGTTAGTTTTATTAAAAACTGATGTAACTCAGTGCATTGCATATGGTTAGTTTTATTAAAAACTGATATAACTTAAAGCATTGCTTATGGTTAGTTTTATTAAAAGCTGATATAACTCAGTGCATTGCATTTTGTTAGTTTTACTAAAAACTGATATAACTTAAGGCATGGCATATGGTTAGTTTTATTAAAAACTGATATAACTCAGTGCATTGCATTTTGTTAGTTTTATTAAAAACTGATATAACTTAAAGCATTGCATATGGTTAGTTTTATTAAAAACTGATATAACTCAGTGCATTGCATTTTGTTAGTTTTATTAAAAACTGATATAACTTAAAGCATTGCATTTTGTTAGTTTTATTAAAAACTGATATAACTTAAGGCATGGCATATGGTTAGTTTTATTAAAAACTGATATAACTCAGTGCATTGCATTTTGTTAGTTTTATTAAAAACTGATATAACTTAAAGCATTGCATATGGTTAGTTATATTAAAAACTGATATAACTCAGTGCATTGCATTTTGTTAGTTTTATAAAAACTGATATAACTCAATGCATTGCATTTTGTTAGTTTTATTAAGAACTGATATAACTTAGGGCATGGCACATGGTTAGTTTTATTAAAAACTGATATAACTCAGTGCATTGCATTTTGTTAGTTTTATTAAAAACTGATATAACTCAGTGCATTGCATTTCGTTAGTTTTATTAAAAGCTGATATAACTTAAAGCATTGCATATGGTTAGTTTTATTAAAAACTGATATAACTCAGTGCATTGCATTTTGTTAGTTTTATTAAAAACTGATATAACTTTAAGCATTGCATATGGTTAGTTTTATTAAAAACTGATTTAACTTAAAGCATTGCATATAGTTAGTTTTATTAAAAACTGATATAAGTCAATGCATTGCATTTTGTTAGTTTTATTAAAAACTGATAAAACTTAAAGCATTGCATATGGTTAGTTTTATTAAAAACTGATATAACTTAAAGCATTGCATATGGTTAGTTTTATTAAAAACGGATATAACTCAGGGCATTGCATTTTGTTAGTTTTATTAAAAACTGATATAACTCGGTGCATTGCATTTTGTTAGTTTTATTAAAAACTGATATAACTTAAAGCATTGCATATGGTTAGTTTTATTAAAAACGGATATAACTCAATGCATTGCATTTTGTTAGTTTTATTAAAAACTGATATAACTTAAGGCATGGCATGTGGTTAGTTTTATTAAAAACTGATATAACTCAGTGCATTGCATTTTGTTAGTTTTATTAAAAACTGATATAACTTAAAGCATTGCATATGGTTAGTTTTATTAAAAACTGATATAACTCAGTGCATTGCATTTTGTTAGTTTTATTAAAAACTGATATAACTCAGTGCATTGCATTTCGTTAGTTTTATTAAAAACTAATATAACTCAATGCATTGCATTTTGTTAGTTTTATTAAAAACTGATATAACTTAAGGCATGGCATATGGTGAGTTTTATTAAAAACTGATATAACTCAGTGCATTGCATTTTGTTAGTTTTATTAAAAACTGATATAACTTAAAGCATTGCATATGGTTAGTTTTATTAAAAACTGATATAACTCAGTGCATTGCATTTTGTTAGTTTTATTAAAAACTGATATAACTTAAAGCATTGCATATGGTTAGTTTTATTAAAAACTGATATAGCTTAAAGCTCTGCATATGGTTAGTTTTATTAAAAACTGATATAACTTAAGGCATGGCATATGGTTAGTTTTATTAAAAACTGATATAACTCGGTGCATTGCATTTTGTTAGTTTTATTAAAAACTGATATAACTTAAAGCATTGCATATGGTTAGTTTTATTAAAAACTGATATAACTTAAGGCATGGCATATGGTTAGTTTTATTAAAAACTGATATAACTCAGTGCATTGCATTTTGTTAGTTTTATTAAAAACTGATATACCTTAAGGCATGGCATATGGTTAGTTTTATTAAAAACTGATATAACTCGGTGCATTGCATATGGTTAGTTTTATTAAAAACTGATATAACTTTAAGCACTGCATATGGTTAGTTTTATTAAAAACGGATATAACTCAGTGCATTGCATTTTGTTAGTTTTATTAAAAACTGATATAACTTAAGGCATGGCATATGGTTAGTTTTATTAAAAACTGATATAACTTAAAGCATTGCATTTTGTTAGTTTTATTAAAAACTGATATAACTTAAAGCATTGCATATGGTTAGTTTTATTAAAAACGGATATAACTCAATGCATTGCATTTTGTTAGTTTTATTAAAAACTGATATAACTCAGTGCATTGCATATGGTTAGTTTTATTAAAAACTGATATAACTTAAGGCATGGCATATGGTTAGTTTTATTAAAAACTGATATAACTCAATGCATTGCATTTTGTTAGTTTTATTAAAAACTGATATAACTTAAGGCATGGCATATGGTTAGTTTTATTAAAAACTGATATAACTCAGTGCATTGCATTTTGTTAGTTTTATTAAACACTGATATAACTTAAAGCTTTGCATATGGTTAGTTTTATTAAAAACTGATATAACTTAAAGCATTGCATATGGTTAGTTTTATTAAAAACGGATATAACTCAGTGCATTGCATTTTGTTAGTTTTATTAAAAACTGATATAACTTAAGGCATGGCATATGGTTAGTTTTATTAAAAACTGATATAACTCAGTGCATTGCATTTTGTTAGTTTTATTAAAAACTGATATAACTTAAAGCATTGCATATGGTTTGTTTTATTAAAAACTGATATAACTCAGTGCATTGCATTTTGTTAGTTTTATTAAAAACTGATATAACTTAAAGCATTGCATATGGTTAGTTTTATTAAAACCGGATATAACTCAGTGCATTGCATTTTGTTAGTTTTATTAAAAACTGATATAACTCAGTGCATTGCATTTTGTTAGTTTTATTAAAAACTGATATAACTTAAAGCATTTCATATGGTTAGTTTTATTAAAAACTGATATAACTCAGTGCATTGCATTTTGTTAGTTTTATTAAAAACTGATATAACTCAGTGCATTGCATTTTGTTAGTTTTATTAAAAACTGATATAACTTAAAGCATTGCATATGGTTAGTTTTATTAAAAACTGATATAACTCAGTGCATTGCATTTTGTTAGTTTTATTAAAAACTGATATAACTCAGTGCATTGCATTTCGTTAGTTTTATTAAAAACTGATATAACTCAATGCATTGCATTTTGTTAGTTTTATTAAAAACTGATATAACTTAAGGCATGGCATATGGTTAGTTTTATTAAAAACTGATATAACTCAGTGCATTGCATTTTGTTAGTTTTATTAAAAACTGATATAACTTAAGGCATTGCATTTTGTTAGTTTTATTAAAAACTGATATAACTTAAGGCATGGCATATGGTTAGTTTTATTAAAAACTGATATAACTCAGTGCATTGCATTTTGTTAGTTTTATTAAACACTGATATAACTTAAAGCTTTGCATATGGTTAGTTTTATTAAAAACTGATATAACTTAAAGCATTGCATATGGTTAGTTTTATTAAAAACGGATATAACTCAGTGCATTGCATTTTGTTAGTTTTATTAAAAACTGATATAACTCAGTGCATTGCATTTCGTTAGTTTTATTAAAAACTGATATAACTCAATGCATTGCATTTTGTTAGTTTTATTAAAAACTGATATAACTTAAGGCATGGCATATGGTTAGTTTTATTAAAAACTGATATAACTCAGTGCATTGCATTTTGTTAGTTTTATTAAAAACTGATATAACTTAAAGCATTGCATATGGTTAGTTTTATTAAAAACTGATATAACTCAGTGCATTGCATTTTGTTAGTTTTATTAAAAACTGATATAACTTAAAGCATTGCATATGGTTAGTTTTATTAAAAACTGATATAACTTAAAGCACTGCATATGGTTAGTTTTATTAAAAACGGATATAACTCAGTGCATTGCATTTTGTTAGTTTTATTAAAAACTGATATAACTTAAGGCATGGCATATGGTTAGTTTTATTAAAAACTGATATAACTCAGTGCATTGCATTTTGTTAGTTTTATTAAAAACTGATATAACTTAAAGCATTGCATATGGTTAGTTTTATTAAAAACTGATATAACTCAGTGCATTGCATTTTGTTAGTTTTATTAAAAACTGATATAACTTAAAGCATTGCATATGGTTAGTTTTATTAAAAACGGATATAACTCAGTGCATTGCATTTTGTTAGTTTTATTAAAAACTGATATAACTTAAGGCATGGCATATGGTTAGTTTTATTAAAAACTGATATAACTCAATGCATTGCATTTTGTTAGTTTTATTAAAAACTGATATAACTTAAGGCATGACATATGGTTAGTTTTTTTAAAAACTGATATAACTCAGTGCATTGCATTTTGTTAGTTTTATTAAAAACTGATATAACTTAAAGCATTGCATATGGTTAGTTTTATTAAAAACTGATATAACTCAGTGCATTGCATTTTGTTAGTTTTATTAAAAACTGATATAACTTAAAGCATTGCATATGGTTAGTTTTATTAAAAACTGATATAACTTAAAGCATTGCATATGGTTAGTTTTATTAAAAACTGATATAACTCAGTGCATTGCATTTTGTTAGTTTTATTAAAAACTGATATAACTTAAAGCATTGCATATGGTTAGTTTTATTAAAAACTGATATAACTCAGTGCATTGCATTTTGTTAGTTTTATTAAAAACTGATATAACTTAAAGCATTGCATATGGTTAGTTTTATTAAAAACTGATTTAACTTAAAGCATTGCATATAGTTAGTTTTATTAAAAACTGATATAAGTCAATGCATTGCATTTTGTTAGTTTTATTAAAAACTGATAAAACTTAAAGCATTGCATATGGTTAGTTTTATTAAAAACTGATATAACTTAAAGCATTGCATATGGTTAGTTTTATTAAAAACGGATATAACTCAGGGCATTGCATTTTGTTAGTTTTATTAAAAACTGATATAACTCGGTGCATTGCATTTTGTTAGTTTTATTAAAAACTGATATAACTTAAAGCATTGCATATGGTTAGTTTTATTAAAAACGGATATAACTCAATGCATTGCATTTTGTTAGTTTTATTAAAAACTGATATAACTTAAGGCATGTCATATGGTTAGTTTTATTAAAAACTGATATAACTCAGTGCATTGCATTTTGTTAGTTTTATTAAAAACTGATGTAACTCAGTGCATTGCATATGGTTAGTTTTATTAAAAACTGATATAACTTAAAGCATTGCTTATGGTTAGTTTTATTAAAAGCTGATATAACTCAGTGCATTGCATTTTGTTAGTTTTACTAAAAACTGATATAACTTAAGGCATGGCATATGGTTAGTTTTATTAAAAACTGATATAACTCAGTGCATTGCATTTTGTTAGTTTTATTAAAAACTGATATAACTTAAAGCATTGCATATGGTTAGTTTTATTAAAAACTGATATAACTCAGTGCATTGCATTTTGTTAGTTTTATTAAAAACTGATATAACTTAAAGCATTGCATTTTGTTAGTTTTATTAAAAACTGATATAACTTAAGGCATGGCATATGGTTAGTTTTATTAAAAACTGATATAACTCAGTGCATTGCATTTTGTTAGTTTTATTAAAAACTGATATAACTTAAAGCATTGCATATGGTTAGTTATATTAAAAACTGATATAACTCAGTGCATTGCATTTTGTTAGTTTTATAAAAACGGATATAACTCAATGCATTGCATTTTGTTAGTTTTATTAAGAACTGATATAACTTAGGGCATGGCACATGGTTAGTTTTATTAAAAACTGATATAACTCAGTGCATTGCATTTTGTTAGTTTTATTAAAAACTGATATAACTCAGTGCATTGCATTTCGTTAGTTTTATTAAAAACTGATATAACTTAAAGCATTGCATATGGTTAGTTTTATTAAAAACTGATATAACTCAGTGCATTGCATTTTGTTAGTTTTATTAAAAACTGATATAACTTAAAGCATTGCATATGGTTAGTTTTATTAAAAACTGATATAACTCAGTGCATTGCATTTTGTTAGTTTTATTAAAAACTGATATAACTTAAAGCATTGCATATGGTTAGTTTTATTAAAAACTGATATAACTCAGTGCATTGCTTTTTGTTAGTTTTATTAAAAACTGATATAACTTAAAGCATTGCATATGGTTAGTTTTATTAAAAACTGATTTAACTTAAAGCATTGCATATAGTTAGTTTTATTAAAAACTGATATAAGTCAATGCATTGCATTTTGTTAGTTTTATTAAAAACTGATAAAACTTAAAGAATTGCATATGGTTAGTTTTATTAAAAACTGATATAACTTAAAGCATTGCATATGGTTAGTTTTATTAAAAACGGATATAACTCAGGGCATTGCATTTTGTTAGTTTTATTAAAAACTGATATAACTCGGTGCATTGCATTTTGTTAGTTTTATTAAAAACTGATATAACTTAAAGCATTGCATATGGTTGGTTTTATTAAAAACGGATATAACTCAATGCATTGCATTTTGTTAGTTTTATTAAAAACTGATATAACTTAAGGCATGGCATGTGGTTAGTTTTATTAAAAACTGATATAACTCAGTGCATTGCATTTTGTTAGTTTTATTAAAAACTGATATAACTTAAAGCATTGCATATGGTTAGTTTTATTAAAAACTGATATAACTCAGTGCATTGCATTTTGTTAGTTTTATTAAAAACTGATATAACTCAGTGCATTGCATTTCGTTAGTTTTATTAAAAACTGATATAACTCAATGCATTGCATTTTGTTAGTTTTATTAAAAACTGATATAACTTAAGGCATGGCATATGGTGAGTTTTATTAAAAACTGATATAACTCAGTGCATTGCATTTTGTTAGTTTTATTAAAAACTGATATAACTTAAAGCATTGCATATGGTTAGTTTTATTAAAAACTGATTTAACTTAAAGCATTGCATATAGTTAGTTTTATTAAAAACTGATATAAGTCAATGCATTGCATTTTGTTAGTTTTATTAAAAACTGATAAAACTTAAAGCATTGCATATGGTTAGTTTTATTAAAAACTGATATAACTTAAAGCATTGCATATGGTTAGTTTTATTAAAAACGGATATAACTCAGGGCATTGCATTTTGTTAGTTTTATTAAAAACTGATATAACTCGGTGCATTGCATTTTGTTAGTTTTATTAAAAACTGATATAACTTAAAGCATTGCATATGGTTAGTTTTATTAAAAACGGATATAACTCAATGCATTGCATTTTGTTAGTTTTATTAAAAACTGATATAACTTAAGGCATGTCATATGGTTAGTTTTATTAAAAACTGATATAACTCAGTGCATTGCATTTTGTTAGTTTTATTAAAAACTGATGTAACTCAGTGCATTGCATATGGTTAGTTTTATTAAAAACTGATATAACTTAAAGCATTGCTTATGGTTAGTTTTATTAAAAGCTGATATAACTCAGTGCATTGCATTTTGTTAGTTTTACTAAAAACTGATATAACTTAAGGCATGACATATGGTTAGTTTTATTAAAAACTGATATAACTCAGTGCATTGCATTTTGTTAGTTTTATTAAAAACTGATATAACTTAAAGCATTGCATATGGTTAGTTTTATTAAAAACTGATATAACTCAGTGCATTGCATTTTGTTAGTTTTATTAAAAACTGATATAACTTAAAGCATTGCATTTTGTTAGTTTTATTAAAAACTGATATAACTTAAGGCATGGCATATGGTTAGTTTTATTAAAAACTGATATAACTCAGTGCATTGCATTTTGTTAGTTTTATTAAAAACTGATATAACTTAAAGCATTGCATATGGTTAGTTATATTAAAAACTGATATAACTCAGTGCATTGCATTTTGTTAGTTTTATAAAAACTGATATAACTCAATGCATTGCATTTTGTTAGTTTTATTAAGAACTGATATAACTTAGGGCATGGCACATGGTTAGTTTTATTAAAAACTGATATAACTCAGTGCATTGCATTTTGTTAGTTTTATTAAAAACTGATATAACTCAGTGCATTGCATTTCGTTAGTTTTATTAAAAACTGATATAACTTAAAGCATTGCATATGGTTAGTTTTATTAAAAACTGATATAACTCAGTGCATTGCATTTTGTTAGTTTTATTAAAAACTGATATAACTTAAAGCATTGCATATGGTTAGTTTTATTAAAAACTGATATAACTCAGTGCATTGCATTTTGTTAGTTTTATTAAAAACTGATATAACTTTAAGCATTGCATATGGTTAGTTTTATTAAAAACTGATTTAACTTAAAGCATTGCATATAGTTAGTTTTATTAAAAACGGATATAACTCAATGCATTGCATTTTGTTAGTTTTATTAAAAACTGATATAACTTAAGGCATGTCATATGGTTAGTTTTATTAAAAACTGATATAACTCAGTGCATTGCATTTTGTTAGTTTTATTAAAAACTGATGTAACTCAGTGCATTGCATATGTTTAGTTTTATTAAAAACTGATATAACTTAAAGCATTGCTTATGGTTAGTTTTATTAAAAGCTGATATAACTCAGTGCATTGCATTTTGTTAGTTTTACTAAAAACTGATATAACTTAAGGCATGGCATATGGTTAGTTTTATTAAAAACTGATATAACTCAGTGCATTGCATTTTGTTAGTTTTATTAAAAACTGATATAACTTAAAGCATTGCATATGGTTAGTTTTATTAAAAACTGATATAACTCAGTGCATTGCATTTTGTTAGTTTTATTAAAAACTGATATAACTTAAAGCATTGCATTTTGTTAGTTTTATTAAAAACTGATATAACTTAAGGCATGGCATATGGTTAGTTTTATTAAAAACTGATATAACTCAGTGCATTGCATTTTGTTAGTTGTATTAAAAACTGATATAACTTAAAGCATTGCATATGGTTAGTTATATTAAAAACTGATATAACTCAGTGCATTGCATTTTGTTAGTTTTATAAAAACGGATATAACTCAATGCATTGCATTTTGTTAGTTTTATTAAGAACTGATATAACTTAGGGCATGGCACATGGTTAGTTTTATTAAAAACTGATATAACTCAGTGCATTGCATTTTGTTAGTTTTATTAAAAACTGATATAACTCAGTGCATTGCATTTCGTTAGTTTTATTAAAAACTGATATAACTTAAAGCATTGCATATGGTTAGTTTTATTAAAAACTGATATAACTCAGTGCATTGCATTTTGTTAGTTTTATTAAAAACTGATATAACTTAAAGCATTGCATATGGTTAGTTTTATTAAAAACTGATATAACTCAGTGCATTGCATTTTGTTAGTTTTATTAAAAACTGATATAACTTAAAGCATTGCATATGGTTAGTTTTATTAAAAACTGATATAACTCAGTGCATTGCTTTTTGTTAGTTTTATTAAAAACTGATATAACTTAAAGCATTGCATATGGTTAGTTTTATTAAAAACTGATTTAACTTAAAGCATTGCATATAGTTAGTTTTATTAAAAACTGATATAAGTCAATGCATTGCATTTTGTTAGTTTTATTAAAAACTGATAAAACTTAAAGAATTGCATATGGTTAGTTTTATTAAAAACTGATATAACTTAAAGCATTGCATATGGTTAGTTTTATTAAAAACGGATATAACTCAGGGCATTGCATTTTGTTAGTTTTATTAAAAACTGATATAACTCGGTGCATTGCATTTTGTTAGTTTTATTAAAAACTGATATAACTTAAGGCATTGCATATGGTTAGTTTTATTAAAAACGGATATAACTCAATGCATTGCATTTTGTTAGTTTTATTAAAAACTGATATAACTTAAGGCATGGCATGTGGTTAGTTTTATTAAAAACTGATATAACTCAGTGCATTGCATTTTGTTAGTTTTATTAAAAACTGATATAACTTAAAGCATTGCATATGGTTAGTTTTATTAAAAACTGATATAACTCAGTGCATTGCATTTTGTTAGTTTTATTAAAAACTGATATAACTCAGTGCATTGCATTTCGTTAGTTTTATTAAAAACTGATATAACTCAATGCATTGCATTTTGTTAGTTTTATTAAAAACTGATATAACTTAAGGCATGGCATATGGTGAGTTTTATTAAAAACTGATATAACTCAGTGCATTGCATTTTGTTAGTTTTATTAAAAACTGATATAACTTAAAGCATTGCATATGGTTAGTTTTATTAAAAACTGATTTAACTTAAAGCATTGCATATAGTTAGTTTTATTAAAAACTGATATAAGTCAATGCATTGCATTTTGTTAGTTTTATTAAAAACTGATAAAACTTAAAGCATTGCATATGGTTAGTTTTATTAAAAACTGATATAACTTAAAGCATTGCATATGGTTAGTTTTATTAAAAACGGATATAACTCAGGGCATTGCATTTTGTTAGTTTTATTAAAAACTGATATAACTCGGTGCATTGCATTTTGTTAGTTTTATTAAAAACTGATATAACTTAAAGCATTGCATATGGTTAGTTTTATTAAAAACGGATATAACTCAATGCATTGCATTTTGTTAGTTTTATTAAAAACTGATATAACTTAAGGCATGTCATATGGTTAGTTTTATTAAAAACTGATATAACTCAGTGCATTGCATTTTGTTAGTTTTATTAAAAACTGATGTAACTCAGTGCATTGCATATGGTTAGTTTTATTAAAAACTGATATAACTTAAAGCATTGCTTATGGTTAGTTTTATTAAAAGCTGATATAACTCAGTGCATTGCATTTTGTTAGTTTTGCTAAAAACTGATATAACTTAAGGCATGGCATATGGTTAGTTTTATTAAAAACTGATATAACTCAGTGCATTGCATTTTGTTAGTTTTGTTAAAAACTGATATAACTTAAAGCATTGCATATGGTTAGTTTTATTAAAAACTGATATAACTCAGTGCATTGCATTTTGTTAGTTTTATTAAAAACTGATATAACTTAAAGCATTGCATTTTGTTAGTTTTATTAAAAACTGATATAACTTAAGGCATGGCATATGGTTAGTTTTATTAAAAACTGATATAACTCAGTGCATTGCATTTTGTTAGTTTTATTAAAAACTGATATAACTTAAAGCATTGCATATGGTTAGTTATATTAAAAACTGATATAACTCAGTGCATTGCATTTTGTTAGTTTTATAAAAACTGATATAACTCAATGCATTGCATTTTGTTAGTTTTATTAAGAACTGATATAACTTAGGGCATGGCACATGGTTAGTTTTATTAAAAACTGATATAACTCAGTGCATTGCATTTTGTTAGTTTTATTAAAAACTGATATAACTCAGTGCATTGCATTTCGTTAGTTTTATTAAAAACTGATATAACTTAAAGCATTGCATATGGTTAGTTTTATTAAAAACTGATATAACTCAGTGCATTGCATTTTGTTAGTTTTATTAAAAACTGATATAACTTAAAGCATTGCATATGGTTAGTTTTATTAAAAACTGATATAACTCAGTGCATTGCATTTTGTTAGTTTTATTAAAAACTGATATAACTTTAAGCATTGCATATGGTTAGTTTTATTAAAAACTGATTTAACTTAAAGCATTGCATATAGTTAGTTTTATTAAAAACTGATATAAGTCAATGCATTGCATTTTGTTAGTTTTATTAAAAACTGATAAAACTTAAAGCATTGCATATGGTTAGTTTTATTAAAAACTGATATAACTTAAAGCATTGCATATGGTTAGTTTTATTAAAAACGGATATAACTCAGGGCATTGCATTTTGTTAGTTTTATTAAAAACTGATATAACTCGGTGCATTGCATTTTGTTAGTTTTATTAAAAACTGATATAACTTAAAGCATTGCATATGGTTAGTTTTATTAAAAACGGATATAACTCAATGCATTGCATTTTGTTAGTTTTATTAAAAACTGATATAACTTAAGGCATGGCATGTGGTTAGTTTTATTAAAAACTGATATAACTCAGTGCATTGCATTTTGTTAGTTTTATTAAAAACTGATATAACTTAAAGCATTGCATATGGTTAGTTTTATTAAAAACTGATATAACTCAGTGCATTGCATTTTGTTAGTTTTATTAAAAACTGATATAACTCAGTGCATTGCATTTCGTTAGTTTTATTAAAAACTAATATAACTCAATGCATTGCATTTTGTTAGTTTTATTAAAAACTGATATAACTTAAGGCATGGCATATGGTGAGTTTTATTAAAAACTGATATAACTCAGTGCATTGCATTTTGTTAGTTTTATTAAAAACTGATATAACTTAAAGCATTGCATATGGTTAGTTTTATTAAAAACTGATATAACTCAGTGCATTGCATTTTGTTAGTTTTATTAAAAACTGATATAACTTAAAGCATTGCATATGGTTAGTTTTATTAAAAACTGATATAGCTTAAAGCTCTGCATATGGTTAGTTTTATTAAAAACTGATATAACTTAAGGCATGGCATATGGTTAGTTTTATTAAAAACTGATATAACTCGGTGCATTGCATTTTGTTAGTTTTATTAAAAACTGATATAACTTAAAGCATTGCATATGGTTAGTTTTATTAAAAACTGATATAACTTAAGGCATGGCATATGGTTAGTTTTATTAAAAACTGATATAACTCAGTGCATTGCATTTTGTTAGTTTTATTAAAAACTGATATACCTTAAGGCATGGCATATGGTTAGTTTTATTAAAAACTGATATAACTCGGTGCATTGCATATGGTTAGTTTTATTAAAAACTGATATAACTTTAAGCACTGCATATGGTTAGTTTTATTAAAAACGGATATAACTCAGTGCATTGCATTTTGTTAGTTTTATTAAAAACTGATATAACTTAAGGCATGGCATATGGTTAGTTTTATTAAAAACTGATATAACTTAAAGCATTGCATTTTGTTAGTTTTATTAAAAACTGATATAACTTAAAGCATTGCATATGGTTAGTTTTATTAAAAACGGATATAACTCAATGCATTGCATTTTGTTAGTTTTATTAAAAACTGATATAACTTAAAGCATTGCATATGGTTAGTTTTATTAAAAACTGATATAACTTAAGGCATGGCATATGGTTAGTTTTATTAAAAACTGATATAACTCAATGCATTGCATTTTGTTAGTTTTATTAAAAACTGATATAACTTAAGGCATGGCATATGGTTAGTTTTATTAAAAACTGATATAACTCAGTGCATTGCATTTTGTTAGTTTTATTAAACACTGATATAACTTAAAGCTTTGCATATGGTTAGTTTTATTAAAAACTGATATAACTTAAAGCATTGCATATGGTTAGTTTTATTAAAAACGGATATAACTCAGTGCATTGCATTTTGTTAGTTTTATTAAAAACTGATATAACTTAAGGCATGGCATATGGTTAGTTTTATTAAAAACTGATATAACTCAGTGCATTGCATTTTGTTAGTTTTATTAAAAACTGATATAACTTAAAGCATTGCATATGGTTTGTTTTATTAAAAACTGATATAACTCAGTGCATTGCATTTTGTTAGTTTTATTAAAAACTGATATAACTTAAAGCATTGCATATGGTTAGTTTTATTAAAACCGGATATAACTCAGTGCATTGCATTTTGTTAGTTTTATTAAAAACTGATATAACTCAGTGCATTGCATTTTGTTAGTTTTATTAAAAACTGATATAACTTAAAGCATTTCATATGGTTAGTTTTATTAAAAACTGATATAACTCAGTGCATTGCATTTTGTTAGTTTTATTAAAAACTGATATAACTCAGTGCATTGCATTTTGTTAGTTTTATTAAAAACTGATATAACTTAAAGCATTGCATATGGTTAGTTTTATTAAAAACTGATATAACTCAGTGCATTGCATTTTGTTAGTTTTATTAAAAACTGATATAACTCAGTGCATTGCATTTCGTTAGTTTTATTAAAAACTGATATAACTCAATGCATTGCATTTTGTTAGTTTTATTAAAAACTGATATAACTTAAGGCATGGCATATGGTTAGTTTTATTAAAAACTGATATAACTCAGTGCATTGCATTTTGTTAGTTTTATTAAAAACTGATATAACTTAAGGCATTGCATTTTGTTAGTTTTATTAAAAACTGATATAACTTAAGGCATGGCATATGGTTAGTTTTATTAAAAACTGATATAACTCAGTGCATTGCATTTTGTTAGTTTTATTAAACACTGATATAACTTAAAGCTTTGCATATGGTTAGTTTTATTAAAAACTGATATAACTTAAAGCATTGCATATGGTTAGTTTTATTAAAAACGGATATAACTCAGTGCATTGCATTTTGTTAGTTTTATTAAAAACTGATATAACTTAAGGCATGGCATATGGTTAGTTTTATTAAAAACTGATATAACTCAGTGCATTGCATTTTGTTAGTTTTATTAAAAACTGATATAACTTAAAGCATTGCATATGGTTTGTTTTATTAAAAACTGATATAACTCAGTGCATTGCTTTTTGTTAGTTTTATTAAAAACTGATATAACTTAAAGCATTGCATATGGTTAGTTTTATTAAAACCGGATATAACTCAGTGCATTGCATTTTGTTAGTTTTATTAAAAACTGATATAACTTAAAGCATTGCATATGGTTAGTTTTATTAAAAACTGATATAACTCAATGCATTGCATTTTGTTAGTTTTATTAAAAACTGATATAACTTAAGGCATGGCTTATGGTTAGTTTTATTAAAAACTGATATAACTCAGTGCATTGCATTTTGTTAGTTTTATTAAAAACTGATATAACTTAAAGCATTGCATATGGTTAGTTTTATTAAAAACTGATATAACTCAGTGCATTGCATTTTGTTAGTTTTATTAAAAACTGATATAACTCAGTGCATTGCATTTCGTTAGTTTTATTAAAAACTGATATAACTCAATGCATTGCATTTTGTTAGTTTTATTAAAAACTGATATAACTTAAGGCATGGCATATGGTTAGTTTTATTAAAAACTGATATAACTCAGTGCATTGCATTTTGTTAGTTTTATTAAAAACTGATATAACTTAAAGCATTGCATATGGTTAGTTTTATTAAAAACTGATATAACTCAGTGCATTGCATTTTGTTAGTTTTATTAAAAACTGATATAACTTAAAGCATTGCATATGGTGAGTTTTATTAAAAACTGATATAACTTAAAGCACTGCATATGGTTAGTTTTATTAAAAACGGATATAACTCAGTGCATTGCATTTTGTTAGTTTTATTAAAAACTGATATAACTTAAGGCATGGCATATGGTTAGTTTTATTAAAAACTGATATAACTCAGTGCATTGCATTTTGTTAGTTTTATTAAAAACTGATATAACTTAAAGCATTGCATATGGTTAGTTTTATTAAAAACTGATATAACTCAGTGCATTGCATTTTGTTAGTTTTATTAAAAACTGATATAACTTAAAGCATTGCATATGGTTAGTTTTATTAAAAACGGATATAACTCAGTGCATTGCATTTTGTTAGTTTTATTAAAAACTGATATAACTTAAGGCATGGCATATGGTTAGTTTTATTAAAAACTGATATAACTCAATGCATTGCATTTTGTTAGTTTTATTAAAAACTGATATAACTTAAGGCATGACATATGGTTAGTTTTTTTAAAAACTGATATAACTCAGTGCATTGCATTTTGTTAGTTTTATTCAAAACTGATATAACTTAAAGCATTGCATATGGTTAGTTTTATTAAAAACTGATATAACTCAGTGCATTGCATTTTGTTAGTTTTATTAAAAACTGATATAACTTAAAGCATTGCATATGGTTAGTTTTATTAAAAACTGATATAACTTAAAGCATTGCATATGGTTAATTTTATTAAAAACTGATATAACTCAGTGCATTGCATATGGTTAGTTTTATTAAAAACTGATATAACTCAGTGCATTGCATTTTGTTAGTTTTATTAAAAACTGATATAACTTAAAGCATTGCATATGGTTAGTTTTATTAAAAACTGATTTAACTTAAAGCATTGCATATAGTTAGTTTTATTAAAAACTGATATAAGTCAATGCATTGCATTTTGTTAGTTTTATTAAAAACTGATAAAACTTAAAGCATTGCATATGGTTAGTTTTATTAAAAACTGATATAACTTAAAGCATTGCATATGGTTAGTTTTATTAAAAACGGATATAACTCAGGGCATTGCATTTTGTTAGTTTTATTAAAAACTGATATAACTCGGTGCATTGCATTTTGTTAGTTTTATTAAAAACTGATATAACTTAAAGCATTGCATATGGTTAGTTTTATTAAAAACGGATATAACTCAAAGCATTGCATTTTGTTAGTTTTATTAAAAACTGATATAACTTAAGGCATGTCATATGGTTAGTTTTATTAAAAACTGATATAACTCAGTGCATTGCATTTTGTTAGTTTTATTAAAAACTGATGTAACTCAGTGCATTGCATATGGTTAGTTTTATTAAAAACTGATATAACTTAAAGCATTGCTTATGGTTAGTTTTATTAAAAGCTGATATAACTCAGTGCATTGCATTTTGTTAGTTTTACTAAAAACTGATATAACTTAAAGCATTGCATATGGTTAGTTTTATTAAAAACTGATATAACTCAGTGCATTGCATTTTGTTAGTTTTATTAAAAACTGATATAACTTAAAGCATTGCATTTTGTTAGTTTTATTAAAAACTGATATAACTTAAGGCATGGCATATGGTTAGTTTTATTAAAAACTGATATAACTCAGTGCATTGCATTTTGTTAGTTTTATTAAAAACTGATATAACTTAAAGCATTGCATATGGTTAGTTATATTAAAAACTGATATAACTCAGTGCATTGCATTTTGTTAGTTTTATAAAAACGGATATAACTCAATGCATTGCATTTTGTTAGTTTTATTAAGAACTGATATAACTTAGGGCATGGCACATGGTTAGTTTTATTAAAAACTGATATAACTCAGTGCATTGCATTTTGTTAGTTTTATTAAAAACTGATATAACTCAGTGCATTGCATTTCGTTAGTTTTATTAAAAACTGATATAACTTAAAGCATTGCATATGGTTAGTTTTATTAAAAACTGATATAACTCAGTGCATTGCATTTTGTTAGTTTTATTAAAAACTGATATAACTTAAAGCATTGCATATGGTTAGTTTTATTAAAAACTGATATAACTCAGTGCATTGCATTTTGTTAGTTTTATTAAAAACGGATATAACTCAATGCATTGCATTTTGTTAGTTTTATTAAAAACTGATATAACTTAAGGCATGGCATATGGTTAGTTTTATTAAAAACTGATATAACTCAGTGCATTGCATTTTGTTAGTTTTATTAAAAACTGATATAACTTAAGGCATGGCATATGGTTAGTTTTATTAAAAACTGATATAACTCAGTGCATTGCATTTTGTTAGTTTTATTAAAAACTGATATAACTTAAAGCATTGCATATGGTTAGTTTTATTAAAAACTGATATAACTCAGTGCATTGCATTTTGTTAGTTTTATTAAAAACTGATATAACTTAAAGCATTGCATATGGTTAGTTTTATTAAAAACTGATATAACTCAGTGCATTGCATTTTGTTAGTTTTATTAAAAACGGATATAACTCAATGCATTGCATTTTGTTAGTTTTATTAAAAACTGATATAACTTAAGGCATGGCATATGGTTAGTTTTATTAAAAACTGATATAACTCAGTGCATTGCATTTTGTTAGTTTTATTAAAAACTGATATAACTTAAGGCATGGCATATGGTTAGTTTTATTAAAAACTGATATAACTCAGTGCATTGCATTTCGTTAGTTTTATTAAAAACTGATATAACTTAAAGCATTGCATATGGTTAGTTTTATTAAAAACTGATATAACTCAGTGCATTGCATTTTGTTAGTTTTATTAAAAACTGATATAACTTAAAGCATTGCATATGGTTAGTTTTATTAAAAACTGATATAACTCAGTGCATTGCATTTTGTTAGTTTTGTTAAAAACGGATATAACTCAATGCATTGCATTTTGTTAGTTTTATTAAAAACTGATATAACTTAAGGCATGGCATATGGTTAGTTTTATTAAAAACTGATATAACTCAGTGCATTGCATTTTGTTAGTTTTATTAAAAACTGATATAACTTAAGGCATGGCATATGGTTAGTTTTATTAAAAACTGATATAACTCAGTGCATTGCATTTTGTTAGTTTTATTAAAAACTGATATAACTTAAGGCATGGCATATGGTTAGTTTTATTAAAAACTGATATAACTCAGTGCATTGCATTTCGTTAGTTTTATTAGAAACTGATATAACTTAAAGCATTGCATATGGTTAGTTTTATTAAAAACTGATATAACTCAGTGCATTGCATTTTGTTAGTTTTATTAAAAACTGATATAACTTAAAGCATTGCATATGGTTAGTTTTATTAAAAACTGATATAACTCAGTGCATTGCATTTTGTTAGTTTTATTAAAAACTGATATAACTTAAGGCATGGCATATGGTTAGTTTTATTAAAAACTGATATAACTCAGTGCATTGCATTTTGTTAGTTTTATTAAAAACTGATATAACTTAAGGCATGGCATATGGTTAGTTTTATTAAAAACTGATATAACTCAGTGCATTGCATTTCGTTAGTTTTATTAAAAACTGATATAACTTAAAGCATTGCATATGGTTAGTTTTATTAAAAACTGATATAACTCAGTGCATTGCATTTTGTTAGTTTTATTAAAAACTGATATAACTTAAAGCATTGCATATGGTTAGTTTTATTAAAAACTGATATAACTCAGTGCATTGCATATGGTTAGTTTTATTAAAAACTGATATAGCTTAAAGCTCTGCATATGGTTAGTTTTATTAAAAACGGATATAACTCAGTGCATTGCATTTTGTTAGTTTTATTAAAAACTGATATAACTTAAGGCATGGCATATGGTTAGTTTTATTAAAAACTGATATAACTCAGTGCATTGCATTTTGTTAGTTTTATTAAAAACTGATATAACTTAAAGCATTGCATATGGTTTGTTTTATTAAAAACTGATATAACTCAGTGCATTGCATTTTGTTAGTTTTATTAAAAACTGATATAACTTAAAGCATTGCATATGGTTAGTTTTATTAAAACCGGATATAACTCAGTGCATTGCATTTTGTTAGTTTTATTAAAAACTGAT
The DNA here is from genome assembly GCA_037013455.1 of Ceratitis rosa. Taxonomy (NCBI): domain Eukaryota; kingdom Metazoa; phylum Arthropoda; class Insecta; order Diptera; family Tephritidae; genus Ceratitis; species Ceratitis rosa. Next base: position 154,804 of record JAWMAG010000120.1, on the reverse strand, counting down.
ATAACTCAGTGCATTGCATTTTGTTAGTTTTATTAAAAACTGATATAACTTAAAGCATTTCATATGGTTAGTTTTATTAAAAACTGATATAACTCAGTGCATTGCATTTTGTTAGTTTTATTAAAAACTGATATAACTCAGTGCATTGCATTTTGTTAGTTTTATTAAAAACTGATATAACTTAAAGCATTGCATATGGTTAGTTTTATTAAAAACTGATATAACTCAGTGCATTGCATTTTGTTAGTTTTATTAAAAACTGATATAACTCAGTGCATTGCATTTCGTTAGTTTTATTAAAAACTGATATAACTCAATGCATTGCATTTTGTTAGTTTTATTAAAAACTGATATAACTTAAGGCATGGCATATGGTTAGTTTTATTAAAAACTGATATAACTCAGTGCATTGCATTTTGTTAGTTTTATTAAAAACTGATATAACTTAAGGCATTGCATTTTGTTAGTTTTATTAAAAACTGATATAACTTAAGGCATGGCATATGGTTAGTTTTATTAAAAACTGATATAACTCAGTGCATTGCATTTTGTTAGTTTTATTAAACACTGATATAACTTAAAGCTTTGCATATGGTTAGTTTTATTAAAAACTGATATAACTTAAAGCATTGCATATGGTTAGTTTTATTAAAAACGGATATAACTCAGTGCATTGCATTTTGTTAGTTTTATTAAAAACTGATATAACTTAAGGCATGGCATATGGTTAGTTTTATTAAAAACTGATATAACTCAGTGCATTGCATTTTGTTAGTTTTATTAAAAACTGATATAACTTAAAGCATTGCATATGGTTTGTTTTATTAAAAACTGATATAACTCAGTGCATTGCTTTTTGTTAGTTTTATTAAAAACTGATATAACTTAAAGCATTGCATATGGTTAGTTTTATTAAAACCGGATATAACTCAGTGCATTGCATTTTGTTAGTTTTATTAAAAACTGATATAACTTAAAGCATTGCATATGGTTAGTTTTATTAAAAACTGATATAACTCAATGCATTGCATTTTGTTAGTTTTATTAAAAACTGATATAACTTAAGGCATGGCTTATGGTTAGTTTTATTAAAAACTGATATAACTCAGTGCATTGCATTTTGTTAGTTTTATTAAAAACTGATATAACTTAAAGCATTGCATATGGTTAGTTTTATTAAAAACTGATATAACTCAGTGCATTGCATTTTGTTAGTTTTATTAAAAACTGATATAACTCAGTGCATTGCATTTCGTTAGTTTTATTAAAAACTGATATAACTCAATGCATTGCATTTTGTTAGTTTTATTAAAAACTGATATAACTTAAGGCATGGCATATGGTTAGTTTTATTAAAAACTGATATAACTCAGTGCATTGCATTTTGTTAGTTTTATTAAAAACTGATATAACTTAAAGCATTGCATATGGTTAGTTTTATTAAAAACTGATATAACTCAGTGCATTGCATTTTGTTAGTTTTATTAAAAACTGATATAACTTAAAGCATTGCATATGGTGAGTTTTATTAAAAACTGATATAACTTAAAGCACTGCATATGGTTAGTTTTATTAAAAACGGATATAACTCAGTGCATTGCATTTTGTTAGTTTTATTAAAAACTGATATAACTTAAGGCATGGCATATGGTTAGTTTTATTAAAAACTGATATAACTCAGTGCATTGCATTTTGTTAGTTTTATTAAAAACTGATATAACTTAAAGCATTGCATATGGTTAGTTTTATTAAAAACTGATATAACTCAGTGCATTGCATTTTGTTAGTTTTATTAAAAACTGATATAACTTAAAGCATTGCATATGGTTAGTTTTATTAAAAACGGATATAACTCAGTGCATTGCATTTTGTTAGTTTTATTAAAAACTGATATAACTTAAGGCATGGCATATGGTTAGTTTTATTAAAAACTGATATAACTCAATGCATTGCATTTTGTTAGTTTTATTAAAAACTGATATAACTTAAGGCATGACATATGGTTAGTTTTTTTAAAAACTGATATAACTCAGTGCATTGCATTTTGTTAGTTTTATTAAAAACTGATATAACTTAAAGCATTGCATATGGTTAGTTTTATTAAAAACTGATATAACTCAGTGCATTGCATTTTGTTAGTTTTATTAAAAACTGATATAACTTAAAGCATTGCATATGGTTAGTTTTATTAAAAACTGATATAACTTAAAGCATTGCATATGGTTAATTTTATTAAAAACTGATATAACTCAGTGCATTGCATATGGTTAGTTTTATTAAAAACTGATATAACTCAGTGCATTGCATTTTGTTAGTTTTATTAAAAACTGATATAACTTAAAGCATTGCATATGGTTAGTTTTATTAAAAACTGATTTAACTTAAAGCATTGCATATAGTTAGTTTTATTAAAAACTGATATAAGTCAATGCATTGCATTTTGTTAGTTTTATTAAAAACTGATAAAACTTAAAGCATTGCATATGGTTAGTTTTATTAAAAACTGATATAACTTAAAGCATTGCATATGGTTAGTTTTATTAAAAACGGATATAACTCAGGGCATTGCATTTTGTTAGTTTTATTAAAAACTGATATAACTCGGTGCATTGCATTTTGTTAGTTTTATTAAAAACTGATATAACTTAAAGCATTGCATATGGTTAGTTTTATTAAAAACGGATATAACTCAAAGCATTGCATTTTGTTAGTTTTATTAAAAACTGATATAACTTAAGGCATGTCATATGGTTAGTTTTATTAAAAACTGATATAACTCAGTGCATTGCATTTTGTTAGTTTTATTAAAAACTGATGTAACTCAGTGCATTGCATATGGTTAGTTTTATTAAAAACTGATATAACTTAAAGCATTGCTTATGGTTAGTTTTATTAAAAGCTGATATAACTCAGTGCATTGCATTTTGTTAGTTTTACTAAAAACTGATATAACTTAAAGCATTGCATATGGTTAGTTTTATTAAAAACTGATATAACTCAGTGCATTGCATTTTGTTAGTTTTATTAAAAACTGATATAACTTAAAGCATTGCATTTTGTTAGTTTTATTAAAAACTGATATAACTTAAGGCATGGCATATGGTTAGTTTTATTAAAAACTGATATAACTCAGTGCATTGCATTTTGTTAGTTTTATTAAAAACTGATATAACTTAAAGCATTGCATATGGTTAGTTATATTAAAAACTGATATAACTCAGTGCATTGCATTTTGTTAGTTTTATAAAAACGGATATAACTCAATGCATTGCATTTTGTTAGTTTTATTAAGAACTGATATAACTTAGGGCATGGCACATGGTTAGTTTTATTAAAAACTGATATAACTCAGTGCATTGCATTTTGTTAGTTTTATTAAAAACTGATATAACTCAGTGCATTGCATTTCGTTAGTTTTATTAAAAACTGATATAACTTAAAGCATTGCATATGGTTAGTTTTATTAAAAACTGATATAACTCAGTGCATTGCATTTTGTTAGTTTTATTAAAAACTGATATAACTTAAAGCATTGCATATGGTTAGTTTTATTAAAAACTGATATAACTCAGTGCATTGCATTTTGTTAGTTTTATTAAAAACGGATATAACTCAATGCATTGCATTTTGTTAGTTTTATTAAAAACTGATATAACTTAAGGCATGGCATATGGTTAGTTTTATTAAAAACTGATATAACTCAGTGCATTGCATTTTGTTAGTTTTATTAAAAACTGATATAACTTAAGGCATGGCATATGGTTAGTTTTATTAAAAACTGATATAACTCAGTGCATTGCATTTTGTTAGTTTTATTAAAAACTGATATAACTTAAAGCATTGCATATGGTTAGTTTTATTAAAAACTGATATAACTCAGTGCATTGCATTTTGTTAGTTTTATTAAAAACTGATATAACTTAAAGCATTGCATATGGTTAGTTTTATTAAAAACTGATATAACTCAGTGCATTGCATTTTGTTAGTTTTATTAAAAACGGATATAACTCAATGCATTGCATTTTGTTAGTTTTATTAAAAACTGATATAACTTAAGGCATGGCATATGGTTAGTTTTATTAAAAACTGATATAACTCAGTGCATTGCATTTTGTTAGTTTTATTAAAAACTGATATAACTTAAGGCATGGCATATGGTTAGTTTTATTAAAAACTGATATAACTCAGTGCATTGCATTTCGTTAGTTTTATTAAAAACTGATATAACTTAAAGCATTGCATATGGTTAGTTTTATTAAAAACTGATATAACTCAGTGCATTGCATTTTGTTAGTTTTATTAAAAACTGATATAACTTAAAGCATTGCATATGGTTAGTTTTATTAAAAACTGATATAACTCAGTGCATTGCATTTTGTTAGTTTTGTTAAAAACGGATATAACTCAATGCATTGCATTTTGTTAGTTTTATTAAAAACTGATATAACTTAAGGCATGGCATATGGTTAGTTTTATTAAAAACTGATATAACTCAGTGCATTGCATTTTGTTAGTTTTATTAAAAACTGATATAACTTAAGGCATGGCATATGGTTAGTTTTATTAAAAACTGATATAACTCAGTGCATTGCATTTTGTTAGTTTTATTAAAAACTGATATAACTTAAGGCATGGCATATGGTTAGTTTTATTAAAAACTGATATAACTCAGTGCATTGCATTTCGTTAGTTTTATTAGAAACTGATATAACTTAAAGCATTGCATATGGTTAGTTTTATTAAAAACTGATATAACTCAGTGCATTGCATTTTGTTAGTTTTATTAAAAACTGATATAACTTAAAGCATTGCATATGGTTAGTTTTATTAAAAACTGATATAACTCAGTGCATTGCATTTTGTTAGTTTTATTAAAAACTGATATAACTTAAGGCATGGCATATGGTTAGTTTTATTAAAAACTGATATAACTCAGTGCATTGCATTTTGTTAGTTTTATTAAAAACTGATATAACTTAAGGCATGGCATATGGTTAGTTTTATTAAAAACTGATATAACTCAGTGCATTGCATTTCGTTAGTTTTATTAAAAACTGATATAACTTAAAGCATTGCATATGGTTAGTTTTATTAAAAACTGATATAACTCAGTGCATTGCATTTTGTTAGTTTTATTAAAAACTGATATAACTTAAAGCATTGCATATGGTTAGTTTTATTAAAAACTGATATAACTCAGTGCATTGCATTTTGTTAGTTTTATTAAAAACTGATATAACTTAAAGCATTGCATATGGTTAGTTTTATTAAAAACTGATATAACTCAGTGCATTGCATTTTGTTAGTTTTATTAAAAACTGATATAACTTAAAGCATTGCATATGGTTAGTTTTATTAAAAACTGATATAACTCAGTGCATTGCATTTTGTTAGTTTTAATAAAAACGGATATAACTCAATGCATTGCATTTTGTTAGTTTTATTAAAAACTGATATAACTTAAGGCATGGCATATGGTTAGTTTTAATAAAAACTGATATAACTCAGTGCATTGCATTTTGTTAGTTTTATTAAAAACTGATATAACTTAAGGCATGGCATATGGTTAGTTTTATTAAAAACTGATATAACTCAGTGCATTGCACTTTGTTAGTTTTATTAAAAACTGATATAACTTAAGGCATGGCATATGGTTAGTTTTATTAAAAACTGATATAACTCAGTGCATTGCATTTCGTTAGTTTTATTAAAAACTGATATAACTTAAAGCATTGCATATGGTTAGTTTTATTAAAAACTGATATAACTCAGTGCATTGCATTTTGTTAGTTTTATTAAAAACTGATATAACTTAAAGCATTGCATATGGTTAGTTTTATTAAAAACTGATATAACTCAGTGCATTGCATTTTGTTAGTTTTATTAAAAACGGATATAACTCAATGCATTGCATTTTGTTAGTTTTATTAAAAACTGATATAACTTAAGGCATGGCATATGGTTAGTTTTATTAAAAACGGATATAACTCAATGCATTGCATTTTGTTAGTTTTATTAAAAACTGATATAACTTAAGGCATGGCATATGGTTAGTTTTATTAAAAACTGATATAACTCAGTGCTTTGCATTTTGTTAGTTTTATTAAAAACTGATATAACTTAAGGCATGGGATATGGTTAGTTTTATTAAAAACTGATATAACTCAGTGCATTGCATTTCGTTAGTTTTATTAAAAACTGATATAACTTAAAGCATTGCATATGGTTAGTTTTATTAAAAACTGATATAACTCAGTGCATTGCATTTTGTTAGTTTTATTAAAAACTGATATAACTTAAAGCATTGCATATGGTTAGTTTTATTAAAAACTGATATAACTCAGTGCATTGCATTTTGTTAGTTTTATTAAAAACGGATATAACTCAATGCATTGCATTTTGTTAGTTTTATTAAAAACTGATATAACTTAAGGCATGGCATATGGTTAGTTTTATTAAAAACTGATATAACTCAGTGCATTGCATTTTGTTAGTTTTATTAAAAACTGATATAACTTAAGGCATGGCATATGGTTAGTTTTATTAAAAACTGATATAACTCAGTGCATTGCATTTTGTTAGTTTTATTAAAAACTGATATAACTTAAAGCATTGCATATGGTTAGTTTTATTAAAAACTGATATAACTCAGTGCATTGCATTTTGTTAGTTTTATTAAAAACTGATATAACTTAAAGCATTGCATATGGTTAGTTTTATTAAAAACTGATATAACTTAAAGCATTGCATATGGTTAGTTTTATTAAAAACGGATATAACTCAGTGCATTACATTTTGTTTGTTTTATTAAAAACTGATATAACTTAAAGCTTTGCATATGGTTAGTTTTATTAAAAACTGATATAACTCAGTGCATTGCATTTTGTTAGTTTTATTAAAAACTGATATAACTTAAAGCATTGCATATGGTTAGTTTTATTAAAAACTGATATAACTCAATGCATTGCATATGGTTAGTTTTATTAAAAACTGATATAACTTAAAGCATTGCATATGGTTAGTTTTATTAAAAACGGATATAACTCAGTGCATTGCATTTTGTTAGTTTTATTAAAAATTGATATAACTTAAGGCATGGCATATGGTTAGTTTTATTAAAAACTGATATAATTCAGTGCATTGCATTTTGTTAGTTTTATTAAAAACTGATATAACTTAAAGCATGGCATATGGTTAGTTTTATTAAAAACTGATATAACTCAGTGCATTGCATTTTGTTAGTTTTATTAAAAACTGATATAACTTAAAGCATTGCATATGGTTAGTTTTATTAAAAACTGATATAACTCAATGCATTGCATTTTGTTAGTTTTATTAAAAACTGATATAATTTAAAGCATTGCATATGTTTAGTTTTATTAAAAACGGATATAACTCAATGCATTGCATTTTGTTAGTTTTATTAAAAACTGATATAACTTAAAGCATTGCATATGGTTAGTTTTATTAAAAACTGATATAATTCAATGCATTGCATTTTGTTAGTTTTATTAAGAACTGATAAAACTCAGTGCATTGCTTATGGTTAGTTTTATTAAAAACGGATATAACTCAATGCATTGCATTTTGTTAGTTTTATTAAAAACTGAAATAACTCGGTGCATTGCATTTTGTTAGTTTTATTAAAAACTGATATAACTTAAAGCATTGCATATGGTTAGTTTTATTAAAAACGGATATAACTCAATGCATTGCATTTTGTTAGTTTTATTAAAAACTGATATAACTTAAGGCATGGCATATGGTTAGTTTTATTAAAAACTGATATAACTCAGTGCAGTGCATTTTGTTAGTTTTATTAAAAACTGATATAACTCAATGCATTGCATTTCGTTAGTTTTATTAAAAACTGATTTAACTCAATGCATTGCATTTTGTTAGTTTTATTAAAAACTGATATAACTTAAAGCATTGCAAATGGTTAGTTTTATTAAAAACTGATATAACTCAGTGCATTGCATTTTGTTAGTTTTGTTAAAAACTGATATAACGTAAAGCATTGCATATGGTTAGTTTTATTAAAAACTGATATAACTCAGTGCATTGCATTTTGTTAGTTTTATTAAAAACTGATATAACTTGAAGCATTGCATATGGTTAGTTTTATTAAAAACGGATATAACTCAGTGCATTGCATTTTCTTAGTTTTATTAAAAACTGATATAACTTAAGGCATGGCATATGGTTAGTTTTATTAAAAACTGATATAACTCAATGCATTGCATTTTGTTAGTTTTATTAAAAACTGATATAACTTAAGGCATGGCATATGGTTAGTTTTATTAAAAACTGATATAACTCAGTGCATTGCATTTTGTTAGTTTTATTAAAAACTGATATAACTTAAAGCATTGCATATGGTTAGTTTTATTAAAAACTGATATAACTCAGTGCATTGCATTTTGTTAGTTTTATTAAAAACTGATATAACTTAAAGCATTGCATATGGTTAGTTTTATTAAAAACTGATATAACTTAAAGCATTGCATATGGTTAGTTTTATTAAAAACTGATATAACTCAGTGCATTGCATTTTGTTAGTTTTATTAAAAACTGATATAACTTAAAGCATTGCATATGGTTAGTTTTATTAAAAACTGATATAACTTAAAGCATTGCATATGGTTAGTTTTATTAAAAACTGATATAACTCAATGCATTGCATTTTGTTAGTTTTATTAAAAAATGATATAACTTAAAGCATTGCATATGGTTAGTTTTATTAAAAACTGATATAACTTAAAGCATTGCATATGGTTAGTTTTATTAAAAACGGATATAACTTAAAGCATTGCATTTGGTTGGTTTTATTAAAAACTGATATAACTCGGTGCATTGCATTTTGTTAGTTTTATTAAAAACTGATATAACTTAAAGCATTGCATATGGTTAGTTTTATTAAAAACTGATATAACTCAGTGCATTGCATTTTGTTAGTTTTATTAAAAACTGATATAACTTAAAGCATTGCATATGGTTAGTTTTATTAAAAACTGATATAACTCAGTGCATTGCATTTTGTTAGTTTTATTAAAAACTGATATAACTTAAAGCATTGCATATGGTTAGTTTTATTAAAAACTGATATAACTCAGTGCATTGCATTTTGTTAGTTTTATTAAAAACGGATATAACTCAATGCATTGCATTTTGTTAGTTTTATTAAAAACTGATATAACTTAAGGCATGGCATATGGTTAGTTTTATTAAAAACGGATATAACTCAATGCATTGCATTTTGTTAGTTTTATTAAAAACTGATATAACTTAAGGCATGGCATATGGTTAGTTTTATTAAAAACTGATATAACTCAGTGCATTGCATTTCGTTAGTTTTATTAAAAACTGATATAACTTAAAGCATTGCATATGGTTAGTTTTATTAAAAACTGATATAACTCAGTGCATTGCATTTTGTTAGTTTTATTAAAAACTGATATAACTTAAAGCATTGCATATGGTTAGTTTTATTAAAAACTGATATAACTCAGTGCATTGCATTTTGTTAGTTTTATTAAAAACGGATATAACTCAATGCATTGCATTTTGTTAGTTTTATTAAAAACTGATATAACTTAAGGCATGGCATATGGTTAGTTTTATTAAAAACTGATATAACTCAGTGCATTGCATTTTGTTAGTTTTATTAAAAACTGATATAACTTAAGGCATGGCATATGGTTAGTTTTATTAAAAACTGATATAACTCAGTGCATTGCATTTTGTTAGTTTTATTAAAAACTGATATAACTTAAAGCATTGCATATGGTTAGTTTTATTAAAAACTGATATAACTCAGTGCATTGCATTTTGTTAGTTTTATTAAAAACGGATATAACTCAGTGCATTGCACTTTGTTAGTTTTATTAAAAACTGATATAACTTAAGGCATGGCATATGATTAGTTTTATTAAAAACGGATATAACTCAGTGCATTACATTTTGTTTGTTTTATTAAAAACTGATATAACTTAAAGCTTTGCATATGGTTAGTTTTATTAAAAACTGATATAACTCAGTGCATTGCATTTTGTTAGTTTTATTAAAAACTGATATAACTTAAAGCATTGCATATGGTTAGTTTTATTAAAAACTGATATAACTCAATGCATTGCATATGGTTAGTTTTATTAAAAACTGATATAACTTAAAGCATTGCATATGGTTAGTTTTATTAAAAACGGATATAACTCAGTGCATTGCATTTTGTTAGTTTTATTAAAAATTGATATAAGTTAAGGCATGGCATATGGTTAGTTTTATTAAAAACTGATATAATTCAGTGCATTGCATTTTGTTAGTTTTATTAAAAACTGATATAACTTAAAGCATGGCATATGGTTAGTTTTATTAAAAACTGATATAACTCAGTGCATTGCATTTTGTTAGTTTTATTAAAAACTGATATAACTTAAAGCATTGCATATGGTTAGTTTTATTAAAAACTGATATAACTCAATGCATTGCATTTTGTTAGTTTTATTAAAAACTGATATAATTTAAAGCATTGCATATGGTTAGTTTTATTAAAAACGGATATAACTCAATGCATTGCATTTTGTTAGTTTTATTAAAAACTGATATAACTTAAAGCATTGCATATGGTTAGTTTTATTAAAAACTGATATAATTCAATGCATTGCATTTTGTTAGTTTTATTAAGAACTGATAAAACTCAGTGCATTGCTTATGGTTAGTTTTATTAAAAACGGATATAACTCAATGCATTGCATTTTGTTAGTTTTATTAAAAACTGAAATAACTCGGTGCATTGCATTTTGTTAGTTTTATTAAAAACTGATATAACTTAAAGCATTGCATATGGTTAGTTTTATTAAAAACGGATATAACTCAATGCATTGCATTTTGTTAGTTTTATTAAAAACTGATATAACTTAAGGCATGGCATATGGTTAGTTTTATTAAAAACTGATATAACTCAGTGCAGTGCATTTTGTTAGTTTTATTAAAAACTGATATAACTTAAAGCATTGCATATGGTTAGTTTCATTAATAACTGATATAACTTAAAGCATTGCATATGGTTAGTTTTATTAAAAACGGATATAACTCAGTGCATTGCATTTTGTTAGTTTTATTAAAAACTGATATAACTTAAGGCATGGCATATGGTTAGTTTTATTAAAAACTGATATAACTCAGTGCATTGCATTTTGTTAGTTTTATTAAAAACTGATATAACGTAAAGCATTGCATATGGATAGTTTTATTAAAAACTGATATAACTCAGTGCATTGCATTTTGTTAGTTTTATTAAAAACTGATATAACTTGAAGCATTGCATATGGTTAGTTTTATTAAAAACGGATATAACTCAGTGCATTGCATTTTCTTAGTTTTATTAAAAACTGATATAACTTAAGGCATGGCATATGGTTAGTTTTATTAAAAACTGATATAACTCAATGCATTGCATTTTGTTAGTTTTATTAAAAACTGATATAACTTAAGGCATGGCATATGGTTAGTTTTATTAAAAACTGATATAACTCAGTGCATTGCATTTTGTTAGTTTTATTAAAAACTGATATAACTTAAAGCATTGCATATGGTTAGTTTTATTAAAAACTGATATAACTCAATGCATTGCATATGGTTAGTTTTATTAAAAACTGATATAACTTAAAGCATTGCATATGGTTAGTTTTATTAAAAACGGATATAACTCAGTGCATTGCATTTTGTTAGTTTTATTAAAAATTGATATAACTTAAGGCATGGCATATGGTTAGTTTTATTAAAAACTGATATAATTCAGTGCATTGCATTTTGTTAGTTTTATTAAAAACTGATATAACTTAAAGCATGGCATATGGTTAGTTTTATTAAAAACTGATATAACTCAGTGCATTGCATTTTGTTAGTTTTATTAAAAACTGATATAACTTAAAGCATTGCATATGGTTAGTTTTATTAAAAACTGATATAACTCAATGCATTGCATTTTGTTAGTTTTATTAAAAACTGATATAATTTAAAGCATTGCATATGTTTAGTTTTATTAAAAACGGATATAACTCAATGCATTGCATTTTGTTAGTTTTATTAAAAACTGATATAACTTAAAGCATTGCATATGGTTAGTTTTATTAAAAACTGATATAATTCAATGCATTGCATTTTGTTAGTTTTATTAAGAACTGATAAAACTCAGTGCATTGCTTATGGTTAGTTTTATTAAAAACGGATATAACTCAATGCATTGCATTTTGTTAGTTTTATTAAAAACTGAAATAACTCGGTGCATTGCATTTTGTTAGTTTTATTAAAAACTGATATAACTTAAAGCATTGCATATGGTTAGTTTTATTAAAAACGGATATAACTCAATGCATTGCATTTTGTTAGTTTTATTAAAAACTGATATAACTTAAGGCATGGCATATGGTTAGTTTTATTAAAAACTGATATAACTCAGTGCAGTGCATTTTGTTAGTTTTATTAAAAACTGATATAACTCAATGCATTGCATTTCGTTAGTTTTATTAAAAACTGATTTAACTCAATGCATTGCATTTTGTTAGTTTTATTAAAAACTGATATAACTTAAAGCATTGCAAATGGTTAGTTTTATTAAAAACTGATATAACTCAGTGCATTGCATTTTGTTAGTTTTGTTAAAAACTGATATAACGTAAAGCATTGCATATGGTTAGTTTTATTAAAAACTGATATAACTCAGTGCATTGCATTTTGTTAGTTTTATTAAAAACTGATATAACTTGAAGCATTGCATATGGTTAGTTTTATTAAAAACGGATATAACTCAGTGCATTGCATTTTCTTAGTTTTATTAAAAACTGATATAACTTAAGGCATGGCATATGGTTAGTTTTATTAAAAACTGATATAACTCAATGCATTGCATTTTGTTAGTTTTATTAAAAACTGATATAACTTAAAGCATTGCATATGGTTAGTTTTATTAAAAACTGATATAACTCAGTGCATTGCATTTTGTTAGTTTTGTTAAAAACTGACATAACGTAAAGCATTGCATATGGTTAGTTTTATTAAAAACTGATATAACTTAAGGCATGGCATATGGTTAGTTTTATTAAAAACTGATATAACTCAATGCATTGCATTTTGTTAGTTTTATTAAAAACTGATATAACTTAAAGCATTGCAAATGGTTAGTTTTATTAAAAACTGATATAACTCAGTGCATTGCATTTTGTTAGTTTTGTTAAAAACTGATATAACGTAAAGCATTGCATATGGTTAGTTTTATTAAAAACTGATATAACTCAGTGCATTGCATTTTGTTAGTTTTGTTAAAAACTGATATAACGTAAAGCATTGCATATGGTTAGTTTTATTAAAAACTGATATAACTTAAGGCATGGCATATGGTTAGTTTTATTAAAAACTGATATAACTCAATGCATTGCATTTTGTTAGTTTTATTAAAAACTGATATAACTTAAAGCATTGCAAATGGTTAGTTTTATTAAAAACTGATATAACTCAGTGCATTGCATTTTGTTAGTTTTGTTAAAAACTGATATAACGTAAAGCATTGCATATGGTTAGTTTTATTAAAAACTGATATAACTCAGTGCATTGCATTTTGTTAGTTTTGTTAAAAACTGATATAACGTAAAGCATTGCATATGGTTAGTTTTATTAAAAACTGATATAACTTAAGGCATGGCATATGGTTAGTTTTATTAAAAACTGATATAACTCAATGCATTGCATTTTGTTAGTTTTATTAAAAACTGATATAACTTAAAGCATTGCAAATGGTTAGTTTTATTAAAAACTGATATAACTCAGTGCATTGCATTTTGTTAGTTTTGTTAAAAACTGATATAACGTAAAGCATTGCATATGGTTAGTTTTATTAAAAACTGATATAACTCAGTGCATTGCATTTTGTTAGTTTTGTTAAAAACTGATATAACGTAAAGCATTGCATATGGTTAGTTTTATTAAAAACTGATATAACTCAGTGCATTGCATTTTGTTAGTTTTATTAAAAACTGATATAACTTGAAGCATTGCATATGGTTAGTTTTATTAAAAACGGATATAACTCAGTGCATTGCATTTTCTTAGTTTTATTAAAAACTGATATAACTTAAGGCATGGCATATGGTTAGTTTTATTAAAAACTGATATAACTCAATGCATTGCATTTTGTTAGTTTTATTAAAAACTGATATAACTTAAAGCATTGCAAATGGTTAGTTTTATTAAAAACTGATATAACTCAGTGCATTGCATTTTGTTAGTTTTGTTAAAAACTGATATAACGTAAAGCATTGCATATGGTTAGTTTTATTAAAAACTGATATAACTCAGTGCATTGCATTTTGTTAGTTTTATTAAAAACTGATATAACTTGAAGCATTGCATATGGTTAGTTTTATTAAAAACGGATATAACTCAGTGCATTGCATTTTCTTAGTTTTATTAAAAACTGATATAACTTAAGGCATGGCATATGGTTAGTTTTATTAAAAACTGATATAACTCAGTGCATTGCATTTTGTTAGTTTTATTAAAAACTGATATAACTTAAAGCATTGCATATGGTTAGTTTTATTAAAAACTGATATAACTCAGTGCATTGCATTTTGTTAGTTTTATTAAAAACTGATATAACTTAAAGCATTGCATATGGTTAGTTTTATTAAAAACTGATATAACTTAAAGCATTGCATATGGTTAGTTTTATTAAAAACTGATATAACTCAGTGCATTGCATTTTGTTAGTTTTATTAAAAACTGATATAACTTAAAGCATTGCATATGGTTAGTTTTATTAAAAACTGATATAACTCAATGCATTGCATTTTGTTAGTTTTATTAAAAAATGATATAACTTAAAGCATTGCATATGGTTAGTTTTATTAAAAACTGATATAACTTAAAGCATTGCATATGGTTAGTTTTATTAAAAACGGATATAACTTAAAGCATTGCATTTGGTTGGTTTTATTAAAAACTGATATAACTCGGTGCATTGCATTTTGTTAGTTTGATTAAAAACTGATATAACTTAAAGCATTGCATATGGTTAGTTTTATTAAAAACTGATATAACTCAGTGCATTGCATTTTGTTAGTTTTATTAAAAACTGATATAACTTAAAGCATTGCATATGGTTAGTTTTATTAAAAACTGATATAACTCAGTGCATTGCATTTTGTTAGTTTTATTAAAAACTGATATAACTTAAAGCATTGCATATGGTTAGTTTTATTAAAAACTGATATAACTCAGTGCATTGCATTTTGTTAGTTTTATTAAAAACGGATATAACTCAATGCATTGCATTTTGTTAGTTTTATTAAAAACTGATATAACTTAAGGCATGGCATATGGTTAGTTTTATTAAAAACGGATATAACTCAATGCATTGCATTTTGTTAGTTTTATTAAAAACTGATATAACTTAAGGCATGGCATATGGTTAGTTTTATTAAAAACTGATATAACTCAGTGCATTGCATTTCGTTAGTTTTATTAAAAACTGATATAACTTAAAGCATTGCATATGGTTAGTTTTATTAAAAACTGGTATAACTCAGTGCATTGCATTTTGTTAGTTTTATTAAAAACTGATATAACTTAAAGCATTGCATATGGTTAGTTTTATTAAAAACTGATATAACTCAGTGCATTGCATTTTGTTAGTTTTATTAAAAACGGATATAACTCAATGCATTGCATTTTGTTAGTTTTATTAAAAACTGATATAACTTAAGGCATGGCATATGGTTAGTTTTATTAAAAACTGATATAACTCAGTGCATTGCATTTTGTTAGTTTTATTAAAAACTGATATAACTTAAGGCATGGCATATGGTTAGTTTTATTAAAAACTGATATAACTCAGTGCATTGCATTTTGTTAGTTTTATTAAAAACTGATATAACTTAAAGCATTGCATATGGTTAGTTTTATTAAAAACTGATATAACTCAGTGCATTGCATTTTGTTAGTTTTATTAAAAACGGATATAACTCAGTGCATTGCACTTTGTTAGTTTTATTAAAAACTGATATAACTTAAGGCATGGCATATGATTAGTTTTATTAAAAACGGATATAACTCAGTGCATTACATTTTGTTTGTTTTATTAAAAACTGATATAACTTAAAGCTTTGCATATGGTTAGTTTTATTAAAAACTGATATAACTCAGTGCATTGCATTTTGTTAGTTTTATTAAAAACTGATATAACTTAAAGCATTGCATATGGTTAGTTTTATTAAAAACTGATATAACTCAATGCATTGCATATGGTTAGTTTTATTAAAAACTGATATAACTTAAAGCATTGCATATGGTTAGTTTTATTAAAAACGGATATAACTCAGTGCATTGCATTTTGTTAGTTTTATTAAAAATTGATATAAGTTAAGGCATGGCATATGGTTAGTTTTATTAAAAACTGATATAATTCAGTGCATTGCATTTTGTTAGTTTTATTAAAAACTGATATAACTTAAAGCATGGCATATGGTTAGTTTTATTAAAAACTGATATAACTCAGTGCATTGCATTTTGTTAGTTTTATTAAAAACTGATATAACTTAAAGCATTGCATATGGTTAGTTTTATTAAAAACTGATATAACTCAATGCATTGCATTTTGTTAGTTTTATTAAAAACTGATATAATTTAAAGCATTGCATATGGTTAGTTTTATTAAAAACGGATATAACTCAATGCATTGCATTTTGTTAGTTTTATTAAAAACTGATATAACTTAAAGCATTGCATATGGTTAGTTTTATTAAAAACTGATATAATTCAATGCATTGCATTTTGTTAGTTTTATTAAGAACTGATAAAACTCAGTGCATTGCTTATGGTTAGTTTTATTAAAAACGGATATAACTCAATGCATTGCATTTTGTTAGTTTTATTAAAAACTGAAATAACTCGGTGCATTGCATTTTGTTAGTTTTATTAAAAACTGATATAACTTAAAGCATTGCATATGGTTAGTTTTATTAAAAACGGATATAACTCAATGCATTGCATTTTGTTAGTTTTATTAAAAACTGATATAACTTAAGGCATGGCATATGGTTAGTTTTATTAAAAACTGATATAACTCAGTGCAGTGCATTTTGTTAGTTTTATTAAAAACTGATATAACTTAAAGCATTGCATATGGTTAGTTTTATTAATAACTGATATAACTTAAAGCATTGCATATGGTTAGTTTTATTAAAAACGGATATAACTCAGTGCATTGCATTTTGTTAGTTTTATTAAAAACTGATATAACTTAAGGCATGGCATATGGTTAGTTTTATTAAAAACTGATATAACTCAGTGCATTGCATTTTGTTAGTTTTGTTAAAAACTGATATAACGTAAAGCATTGCATATGGTTAGTTTTATTAAAAACTGATATAACTCAGTGCATTGCATTTTGTTAGTTTTATTAAAAACTGATATAACTTGAAGCATTGCATATGGTTAGTTTTATTAAAAACGGATATAACTCAGTGCATTGCATTTTCTTAGTTTTATTAAAAACTGATATAACTTAAGGCATGGCATATGGTTAGTTTTATTAAAAACTGATATAACTCAATGCATTGCATTTTGTTAGTTTTATTAAAAACTGATATAACTTAAGGCATGGCATATGGTTAGTTTTATTAAAAACTGATATAACTCAGTGCATTGCATTTTGTTAGTTTTATTAAAAACTGATATAACTTAAAGCATTGCATATGGTTAGTTTTATTAAAAACTGATATAACTCAGTGCATTGCATTTTGTTAGTTTTATTAAAAACTGATATAACTTAAAGCATTGCATATGGTTAGTTTTATTAAAAACTGATATAACTTAAAGCATTGCATTTTGTTAGTTTTATTAAAAACTGATATAATTTAAAGCATTGCATATGGTTAGTTTTATTAAAAACGGATATAACTCAATGCATTGCATTTTGTTAGTTTTATTTAAAACTGATATAACTTAAAGCATTGCATATGGTTAGTTTTATTAAAAACTGATATAACTTAAAGCATTGCATATGGTTAGTTTTATTAAAAACTGATATAACTCAGTGCATTGCATTTTGTTAGTTTTATTAAAAACTGATATAACTTAAAGCATTGCATATGGTTAGTTTTATTAAAAACTGATATAACTTAAAGCATTGCATATGGTTAGTTTTATTAAAAACTGATATAACTCAGTGCATTGCATTTTGTTAGTTTTATTAAAAACTGATATAACTTAAAGCATTGCATATGGTTAGTTTTATTAAAAACTGATATAACTTAAAGCATTGCATATGGTTAGTTTTATTAAAAACTGATATAACTCAATGCATTGCATTTTGTTAGTTTTATTAAAAAATGATATAACTTAAAGCATTGCATATGGTTAGTTTTATTAAAAACTGATATAACTTAAAGCATTGCATATGGTTAGTTTTATTAAAAACGGATATAACTTAAAGCATTGCATTTGGTTGGTTTTATTAAAAACTGATATAACTCGGTGCATTGCATTTTGTTAGTTTTATTAAAAACTGATATAACTTAAAGCATTGCATATGGTTAGTTTTATTAAAAACTGATATAACTCAGTGCATTGCATTTTGTTAGTTTTATTAAAAACTGATATAACTTAAAGCATTGCATATGGTTAGTTTTATTAAAAACTGATATAACTCAGTGCATTGCATTTTGTTAGTTTTATTAAAAACTGATATAACTTAAAGCATTGCATATGGTTAGTTTTATTAAAAACTGATATAACTCAATGCATTCCATTTTGTTAGTTTTATTAAAAACTAATATAACTTAAAGCATTTCATACGGTTAGTTTTATTAAAAACTGATATAACTTAAAGCATTGCATATGGTTAGTTTTATTAAAAACGGATATAACTCAGTGCATTGCATTTTGTTAGTTTTATTAAAAACTGATATAACTCAGTGCATTGCATTTTGTTAGTTTTATTAAAAACTGATATAACTTAAAGCATTGCATATGGTTAGTTTTATTAAAAACTGATATAACTCAGTGCATTGCATTTTGTTAGTTTTATTAAAAACTGATATAACTTAAAGCATTGCATATGGTTAGTTTTATTAAAAACTGATATAACTTAAAGCATTGCATATGGTTAGTTTTATTAAAAACTGATATAACTCAGTGCATTGCATTTTGTTAGTTTTATTAAAAACTGATATAACTTAAAGCATTGCATATGGTTAGTTTTATTAAAAACTGATATAACTTAAAGCATTGCATATGGTTAGTTTTATTAAAAACTGATATAACTCAATGCATTGCATTTTGTTAGTTTTATTAAAAAATGATATAACTTAAAGCATTGCATATGGTTAGTTTTATTAAAAACTGATATAACTTAAAGCATTGCATATGGTTAGTTTTATTAAAAACGGATATAACTTAAAGCATTGCATTTGGTTGGTTTTATTAAAAACTGATATAACTCGGTGCATTGCATTTTGTTAGTTTTATTAAAAACTGATATAACTTAAAGCATTGCATATGGTTAGTTTTATTAAAAACTGATATAACTCAGTGCATTGCATTTTGTTAGTTTTATTAAAAACTGATATAACTTAAAGCATTGCATATGGTTAGTTTTATTAAAAACTGATATAACTCAGTGCATTGCATTTTGTTAGTTTTATTAAAAACTGATATAACTTAAAGCATTGCATATGGTTAGTTTTATTAAAAACTGATATAACTCAGTGCATTGCATTTTGTTAGTTTTATTAAAAACGGATATAACTCAATGCATTGCATTTTGTTAGTTTTATTAAAAACTGATATAACTTAAGGCATGGCATATGGTTAGTTTTATTAAAAACGGATATAACTCAATGCATTGCATTTTGTTAGTTTTATTAAAAACTGATATAACTTAAGGCATGGCATATGGTTAGTTTTATTAAAAACTGATATAACTCAGTGCATTGCATTTCGTTAGTTTTATTAAAAACTGATATAACTTAAAGCATTGCATATGGTTAGTTTTATTAAAAACTGATATAACTCAGTGCATTGCATTTTGTTAGTTTTATTAAAAACTGATATAACTTAAAGCATTGCATATGGTTAGTTTTATTAAAAACTGATATAACTCAGTGCATTGCATTTTGTTAGTTTTATTAAAAACGGATATAACTCAATGCATTGCATTTTGTTAGTTTTATTAAAAACTGATATAACTTAAGGCATGGCATATGGTTAGTTTTATTAAAAACTGATATAACTCAGTGCATTGCATTTTGTTAGTTTTATTAAAAACTGATATAACTTAAGGCATGGCATATGGTTAGTTTTATTAAAAACTGATATAACTCAGTGCATTGCATTTTGTTAGTTTTATTAAAAACTGATATAACTTAAAGCATTGCATATGGTTAGTTTTATTAAAAACTGATATAACTCAGTGCATTGCATTTTGTTAGTTTTATTAAAAACTGATATAACTTAAAGCATTGCATATGGTTAGTTTTATTAAAAACTGATATAACTTAAAGCATTGCATATGGTTAGTTTTATTAAAAACTGATATAACTCAGTGCATTACATTTTGTTTGTTTTATTAAAAACTGATATAACTTAAAGCTTTGCATATGGTTAGTTTTATTAAAAACTGATATAACTCAGTGCATTGCATTTTGTTAGTTTTATTAAAAACTGATATAACTTAAAGCATTGCATATGGTTAGTTTTATTAAAAACTGATATAACTCAATGCATTGCATATGGTTAGTTTTATTAAAAACTGATATAACTTAAAGCATTGCATATGGTTAGTTTTATTAAAAACGGATATAACTCAGTGCATTGCATTTTGTTAGTTTTATTAAAAATTGATATAAGTTAAGGCATGGCATATGGTTAGTTTTATTAAAAACTGATATAATTCAGTGCATTGCATTTTGTTAGTTTTATTAAAAACTGATATAACTTAAAGCATGGCATATGGTTAGTTTTATTAAAAACTGATATAACTCAGTGCATTGCATTTTGTTAGTTTTATTAAAAACTGATATAACTTAAAGCATTGCATATGGTTAGTTTTATTAAAAACTGATATAACTCAATGCATTGCATTTTGTTAGTTTTATTAAAAACTGATATAATTTAAAGCATTGCATATGGTTAGTTTTATTAAAAACGGATATAACTCAATGCATTGCATTTTGTTAGTTTTATTAAAAACTGATATAACTTAAAGCATTGCATATGGTTAGTTTTATTAAAAACTGATATAATTCAATGCATTGCATTTTGTTAGTTTTATTAAGAACTGATAAAACTCAGTGCATTGCTTATGGTTAGTTTTATTAAAAACGGATATAACTCAATGCATTGCATTTTGTTAGTTTTATTAAAAACTGAAATAACTCGGTGCATTGCATTTTGTTAGTTTTATTAAAAACTGATATAACTTAAAGCATTGCATATGGTTAGTTTTATTAAAAACGGATATAACTCAATGCATTGCATTTTGTTAGTTTTATTAAAAACTGATATAACTTAAGGCATGGCATATGGTTAGTTTTATTAAAAACTGATATAACTCAGTGCAGTGCATTTTGTTAGTTTTATTAAAAACTGATATAACTTAAAGCATTGCATATGGTTAGTTTTATTAATAACTGATATAACTTAAAGCATTGCATATGGTTAGTTTTATTAAAGACGGATATAACTCAGTGCATTGCATTTTGTTAGTTTTATTAAAAACTGATATAACTTAAGGCATGGCATATGGTTAGTTTTATTAAAAACTGATATAACTCAGTGCATTGCATTTTGTTAGTTTTATTAAAAACTGATATAACGTAAAGCATTGCATATGGTTAGTTTTATTAAAAACTGATATAACTCAGTGCATTGCATTTTGTTAGTTTTATTAAAAACTGATATAACTTGAAGCATTGCATATGGTTAGTTTTATTAAAAACGGATATAACTCAGTGCATTGCATTTTCTTAGTTTTATTAAAAACTGATATAACTTAAGGCATGGCATATGGTTAGTTTTATTAAAAACTGATATAACTCAATGCATTGCATTTTGTTAGTTTTATTAAAAACTGATATAACTTAAGGCATGGCATATGGTTAGTTTTATTAAAAACTGATATAACACAGTGCATTGCATTTTGTTAGTTTTATTAAAAACTGATATAACTTAAAGCATTGCATATGGTTAGTTTTATTAAAAACTGATATAACTCAGTGCATTGCATTTTGTTAGTTTTATTAAAAACTGATATAACTTAAAGCATTGCATATGGTTAGTTTTATTAAAAACTGATATAACTCAGTGCATTGCATTTTGTTAGTTTTATTAAAAACTGATATAACTTAAAGCATTGCATATGGTTAGTTTTATTAAAAACTGATATAACTCAGTGCATTGCATTTTGTTAGTTTTATTAAAAACTGATATAACTTAAAGCATTGCATATGGTTAGTTTTATTAAAAACTGATATAACTTAAAGCATTGCATATGGTTAGTTTTATTAAAAACTGATATAACTCAATGCATTGCATTTTGTTAGTTTTATTAAAAAATGATATAACTTAAAGCATTGCATATGGTTAGTTTTATTAAAAACTGATATAACTTAAAGCATTGCATATGGTTAGTTTTATTAAAAACGGATATAACTTAAAGCATTGCATTTGGTTGGTTTTATTAAAAACTGATATAACTCGGTGCATTGCATTTTGTTAGTTTTATTAAAAACTGATATAACTTAAAGCATTGCATATGGTTAGTTTTATTAAAAACTGATATAACTCAGTGCATTGCATTTTGTTAGTTTTATTAAAAACTGATATAACTTAAAGCATTGCATATGGTTAGTTTTATTAAAAACTGATATAACTCAGTGCATTGCATTTTGTTAGTTTTATTAAAAACTGATATAACTTAAAGCATTGCATATGGTTAGTTTTATTAAAAACTGATATAACTCAGTGCATTGCATTTTGTTAGTTTTATTAAAAACGGATATAACTCAATGCATTGCATTTTGTTAGTTTTATTAAAAACTGATATAACTTAAGGCATGGCATATGGTTAGTTTTATTAAAAACGGATATAACTCAATGCATTGCATTTTGTTAGTTTTATTAAAAACTGATATAACTTAAGGCATGGCATATGGTTAGTTTTATTAAAAACTGATATAACTCAGTGCATTGCATTTCGTTAGTTTTATTAAAAACTGATATAACTTAAAGCATTGCATATGGTTAGTTTTATTAAAAACTGATATAACTCAGTGCATTGCATTTTGTTAGTTTTATTAAAAACTGATATAACTTAAAGCATTGCATATGGTTAGTTTTATTAAAAACTGATATAACTCAGTGCATTGCATTTTGTTAGTTTTATTAAAAACGGATATAACTCAATGCATTGCATTTTGTTAGTTTTATTAAAAACTGATATAACTTAAGGCATGGCATATGGTTAGTTTTATTAAAAACTGATATAACTCAGTGCATTGCATTTTGTTAGTTTTATTAAAAACTGATATAACTTAAGGCATGGCATATGGTTAGTTTTATTAAAAACTGATATAACTCAGTGCATTGCATTTTGTTAGTTTTATTAAAAACTGATATAACTTAAAGCATTGCATATGGTTAGTTTTATTAAAAACTGATATAACTCAGTGCATTGCATTTTGTTAGTTTTATTAAAAACTGATATAACTTAAAGCATTGCATATGGTTAGTTTTATTAAAAACTGATATAACTTAAAGCATTGCATATGGTTAGTTTTATTAAAAACTGATATAACTCAGTGCATTACATTTTGTTTGTTTTATTAAAAACTGATATAACTTAAAGCTTTGCATATGGTTAGTTTTATTAAAAACTGATATAACTCAGTGCATTGCATTTTGTTAGTTTTATTAAAAACTGATATAACTTAAAGCATTGCATATGGTTAGTTTTATTAAAAACTGATATAACTCAATGCATTGCATATGGTTAGTTTTATTAAAAACTGATATAACTTAAAGCATTGCATATGGTTAGTTTTATTAAAAACGGATATAACTCAGTGCATTGCATTTTGTTAGTTTTATTAAAAATTGATATAAGTTAAGGCATGGCATATGGTTAGTTTTATTAAAAACTGATATAATTCAGTGCATTACATTTTGTTAGTTTTATTAAAAACTGATATAACTTAAAGCATGGCATATGGTTAGTTTTATTAAAAACTGATATAACTCAGTGCATTGCATTTTGTTAGTTTTATTAAAAACTGATATAACTTAAAGCATTGCATATGGTTAGTTTTATTAAAAACTGATATAACTCAATGCATTGCATTTTGTTAGTTTTATTAAAAACTGATATAATTTAAAGCATTGCATATGGTTAGTTTTATTAAAAACGGATATAACTCAATGCATTGCATTTTGTTAGTTTTATTAAAAACTGATATAACTTAAAGCATTGCATATGGTTAGTTTTATTAAAAACTGATATAATTCAATGCATTGCATTTTGTTAGTTTTATTAAGAACTGATAAAACTCAGTGCATTGCTTATGGTT
The DNA here is from genome assembly GCA_037013455.1 of Ceratitis rosa. Taxonomy (NCBI): domain Eukaryota; kingdom Metazoa; phylum Arthropoda; class Insecta; order Diptera; family Tephritidae; genus Ceratitis; species Ceratitis rosa. The sequence goes on along the minus strand of JAWMAG010000120.1, from coordinate 130,184 downwards.
AGTTTTATTAAAAACGGATATAACTCAATGCATTGCATTTTGTTAGTTTTATTAAAAACTGAAATAACTCGGTGCATTGCATTTTGTTAGTTTTATTAAAAACTGATATAACTTAAAGCATTGCATATGGTTAGTTTTATTAAAAACGGATATAACTCAATGCATTGCATTTTGTTAGTTTTATTAAAAACTGATATAACTTAAGGCATGGCATATGGTTAGTTTTATTAAAAACTGATATAACTCAGTGCAGTGCATTTTGTTAGTTTTATTAAAAACTGATATAACTTAAAGCATTGCATATGGTTAGTTTTATTAATAACTGATATAACTTAAAGCATTGCATATGGTTAGTTTTATTAAAGACGGATATAACTCAGTGCATTGCATTTTGTTAGTTTTATTAAAAACTGATATAACTTAAGGCATGGCATATGGTTAGTTTTATTAAAAACTGATATAACTCAGTGCATTGCATTTTGTTAGTTTTATTAAAAACTGATATAACGTAAAGCATTGCATATGGTTAGTTTTATTAAAAACTGATATAACTCAGTGCATTGCATTTTGTTAGTTTTATTAAAAACTGATATAACTTGAAGCATTGCATATGGTTAGTTTTATTAAAAACGGATATAACTCAGTGCATTGCATTTTCTTAGTTTTATTAAAAACTGATATAACTTAAGGCATGGCATATGGTTAGTTTTATTAAAAACTGATATAACTCAATGCATTGCATTTTGTTAGTTTTATTAAAAACTGATATAACTTAAGGCATGGCATATGGTTAGTTTTATTAAAAACTGATATAACACAGTGCATTGCATTTTGTTAGTTTTATTAAAAACTGATATAACTTAAAGCATTGCATATGGTTAGTTTTATTAAAAACTGATATAACTCAGTGCATTGCATTTTGTTAGTTTTATTAAAAACTGATATAACTTAAAGCATTGCATATGGTTAGTTTTATTAAAAACTGATATAACTTAAAGCATTGCATTTTGTTAGTTTTATTAAAAACTGATATAATTTAAAGCATTGCATATGGTTAGTTTTATTAAAAACGGATATAACTCAATGCATTGCATTTTGTTAGTTTTATTAAAAACTGATATAACTTAAAGCATTGCATATGGTTAGTTTTATTAAAAACTGATATAACTTAAAGCATTGCATATGGTTAGTTTTATTAAAAACTGATATAACTCAGTGCATTGCATTTTGTTAGTTTTATTAAAAACTGATATAACTTAAAGCATTGCATATGGTTAGTTTTATTAAAAACTGATATAACTTAAAGCATTGCATATGGTTAGTTTTATTAAAAACTGATATAACTCAGTGCATTGCATTTTGTTAGTTTTATTAAAAACTGATATAAATTAAAGCATTGCATATGGTTAGTTTTATTAAAAACTGATATAACTTAAAGCATTGCATATGGTTAGTTTTATTAAAAACTGATATAACTCAATGCATTGCATTTTGTTAGTTTTATTAAAAAATGATATAACTTAAAGCATTGCATATGGTTAGTTTTATTAAAAACTGATATAACTTAAAGCATTGCATATGGTTAGTTTTATTAAAAACGGATATAACTTAAAGCATTGCATTTGGTTGGTTTTATTAAAAACTGATATAACTCGGTGCATTGCATTTTGTTAGTTTTATTAAAAACTGATATAACTTAAAGCATTGCATATGGTTAGTTTTATTAAAAACTGATATAACTCAGTGCATTGCATTTTGTTAGTTTTATTAAAAACTGATATAACTTAAAGCATTGCATATGGTTAGTTTTATTAAAAACTGATATAACTCAGTGCATTGCATTTTGTTAGTTTTATTAAAAACTGATATAACTTAAAGCATTGCATATGGTTAGTTTTATTAAAAACTGAAATAACTCAATGCATTCCATTTTGTTAGTTTTATTAAAAACTAATATAACTTAAAGCATTTCATACGGTTAGTTTTATTAAAAACTGATATAACTTAAAGCATTGCATATGGTTAGTTTTATTAAAAACGGATATAACTCAGTGCATTGCATTTTGTTAGTTTTATTAAAAACTGATATAACTTAAAGCATTGCATATGGTTAGTTTTATTAAAAACTGATATAACTCAGTGCATTGCATTTTGTTAGTTTTATTAAAAACTGATATAACTTAAAGCATTGCATATGGTTAGTTTTATTAAAAACTGATATAACTTAAAGCATTGCATATGGTTAGTTTTATTAAAAACGGATATAACTTAAGGCATGGCATATGGTTAGTTTTATTAAAAGCTGATATAACTTAAGGCATGGCATATGGTTAGTTTTATTAAAAACTGATATAACTCAGTGCATTGCATTTTGTTAGCTTTATTAAAAACTGATATAACTTAAAGCATGGCATATGGTTAGTTTTATTAAAAACTGATATAACTCAGTGCATTGCATTTTGTTAGTTTTATTAAAAACTGATATAACTTAAAGCATTGCATATGGTTAGTTTTATTAAAAACTGATATAACTCAATGCATTGCATTTTGTTAGTTTTATTAAAAACTGATATAACTCAGTGCATTGCATATGGTTAGTTTTATTAAAAACTGATATAACTTAAAGCATTTCATACGGTTAGTTTTATTAAAAACTGATATAACTTAAAGCATTGCATATGGTTAGTTTTATTAAAAACGGATATAACTCAGTGCATTGCATTTTGTTAGTTTTATTAAAAACTGATATAACTTAAAGCATTGCATATGGTTAGTTTTATTAAAAACTGATATAACTCAGTGCATTGCATTTTGTTAGTTTTATTAAAAACTGATATAACTTAAAGCATTGCATATGGTTAGTTTTATTAAAAACTGATATAACTTAAAGCATTGCATATGGTTAGTTTTATTAAAAACGGATATAACTTAAGGCATGGCATATGGTTAGTTTTATTAAAAGCTGATATAACTTAAGGCATGGCATATGGTTAGTTTTATTAAAAACTGATATAACTCAGTGCATTGCATTTTGTTAGCTTTATTAAAAACTGATATAACTTAAAGCATGGCATATGGTTAGTTTTATTAAAAACTGATATAACTCAGTGCATTGCATTTTGTTAGTTTTATTAAAAACTGATATAACTTAAAGCATTGCATATGGTTAGTTTTATTAAAAACTGATATAACTCAATGCATTGCATTTTGTTAGTTTTATTAAAAACTGATATAACTCAGTGCATTGCATATGGTTAGTTTTATTAAAAACTGATATAACTTAAAGCATTGCATATGGTTAGTTTTATTAAAAACGGATATAACTCAGTGCATTGCATTTTGTTAGTTTTATTAAAAACGGATATAACTCAATGCATTGCATTTTGTTAGTTTTATTAAAAACGGATATAACTCAGTGCATTGCATTTTGTTAGTTTTATTAAAAACTGATATAACTTAAAGCATGGCATATGGTTAGTTTTATTAAAAACTGATATAACTCAGTGCATTGCATTTTGTTAGTTTTATTAAAAACGGATATAACTCAGTGCATTGCATTTTGTTAGTTTTATTAAAAACTGATATAACTTAAAGCATTGCATATGGTTAGTTTTATTAAAAATTGATATAACTTAAAGCATTGCATATGGTTAATTTTATTAAAAACGGATATAACTCAGTGCATTGCATTTTTTTAGTTTTATTAAAAACTGATATAACTCAATGCATTGCATTTTGTTAGTTTTATTAAAAACGGATATAACTCAGTGCATTGCATTTTGTTAGTTTTATTAAAAACTGATATAACTTAAAGCATTGCATATGGTTAGTTTTATTAAAAACTGATATAACTCAGTGCATTGCATTTTGTTAGTTTTATTAAAAACGGATATAACTCAGTGCATTGCATTTTGTTAGTTTTATTAAAAACTGATATAACTTAAAGCATTGCATATGATTAGTTTTATTAAAAACTGATATAACTTAAAGCATTGCATATGGTTAGTTTTATTAAAAACTGATATAACTTAAAGCATTGCATATGGTTAGTTTTATTAAAAACTGATATAACTCAATGCATTGCATATGGTTAGTTTTATTAAAAACTGATATAACTTAAAGCATTGCATATGGTTAGTTTTATTAAAAACGGATATAACTCAGTGCATTGCATTTTCTTAGTTTTATTAAAAACTGATATAACTTAAGGCATGGCATATGGTTAGTTTTATTAAAAACTGATATAACTCAATGCATTGCATTTTGTTAGTTTTATTAAAAACTGATATAACTTAAGGCATGGCATATGGTTAGTTTTATTAAAAACTGATATAACTCAGTGCATTGCATTTTGTTAGTTTTATTAAAAACTGATATAACTTAAAGCATTGCATATGGTTAGTTTTATTAAAAACTGATATAACTCAGTGCATTGCATTTTGTTAGTTTTATTAAAAACTGATATAACTTAAAGCATTGCATATGGTTAGTTTTATTAAAAACTGATATAACTTAAAGCATTGCATATGGTTAGTTTTATTAAAAACTGATATAACTCAGTGCATTGCATTTTGTTAGTTTTATTAAAAACTGATATAACTTAAAGCATTGCATATGGTTAGTTTTATTAAAAACTGATATAACTTAAAGCATTGCATATGGTTAGTTTTATTAAAAACTGATATAACTCAATGCATTGCATTTTGTTAGTTTTATTAAAAAATGATATAACTTAAAGCATTGCATATGGTTAGTTTTATTAAAAACTGATATAACTTAAAGCATTGCATATGGTTAGTTTTATTAAAAACGGATATAACTTAAAGCATTGCATTTGGTTGGTTTTATTAAAAACTGATATAACTCGGTGCATTGCATTTTGTTAGTTTTATTAAAAACTGATATAACTTAAAGCATTGCATATGGTTAGTTTTATTAAAAACTGATATAACTCAGTGCATTGCATTTTGTTAGTTTTATTAAAAACTGATATAACTTAAAGCATTGCATATGGTTAGTTTTATTAAAAACTGATATAACTCAGTGCATTGCATTTTGTTAGTTTTATTAAAAACTGATATAACTTAAAGCATTGCATATGGTTAGTTTTATTAAAAACTGATATAACTCAGTGCATTGCATTTTGTTAGTTTTATTAAAAACGGATATAACTCAATGCATTGCATTTTGTTAGTTTTATTAAAAACTGATATAACTTAAGGCATGGCATATGGTTAGTTTTATTAAAAACGGATATAACTCAATGCATTGCATTTTGTTAGTTTTATTAAAAACTGATATAACTTAAGGCATGGCATATGGTTAGTTTTATTAAAAACTGATATAACTCAGTGCATTGCATTTTGTTAGTTTTATTAAAAACTGATATAACTTAAGGCATGGCATATGGTTAGTTTTATTAAAAACTGATATAACTCAGTGCATTGCATTTCGTTAGTTTTATTAAAAACTGATATAACTTAAAGCATTGCATATGGTTAGTTTTATTAAAAACTGATATAACTCAGTGCATTGCATTTTGTTAGTTTTATTAAAAACTGATATAACTTAAAGCATTGCATATGGTTAGTTTTATTAAAAACTGATATAACTCAGTGCATTGCATTTTGTTAGTTTTATTAAAAACGGATATAACTCAATGCATTGCATTTTGTTAGTTTTATTAAAAACTGATATAACTTAAGGCATGGCATATGGTTAGTTTTATTAAAAACTGATATAACTCAGGGCATTGCATTTTGTTAGTTTTATTAAAAACTGATATAACTTAAGGCATGGCATATGGTTAGTTTTATTAAAAACTGATATAACTCAGTGCATTGCATTTTGTTAGTTTTATTAAAAACTGATATAACTTAAAGCATTGCATATGGTTAGTTTTATTAAAAACTGATATAACTCAGTGCATTGCATTTTGTTAGTTTTATTAAAAACTGATATAACTTAAAGCATTGCATATGGTTAGTTTTATTAAATACTGATATAACTTAAAGCATTGCATATGGTTAGTTTTATTAAAAACGGATATAACTCAGTGCATTACATTTTGTTAGTTTTATTAAAAACTGATATAACTTAAAGCTTTGCATATGGTTAGTTTTATTAAAAACTGATATAACTCAGTGCATTGCATTTTGTTGGTTTTATTAAAAACTGATATAACTTAAAGCATTGCATATGGTTAGTTTTATTAAAAACTGATATAACTCAATGCATTGCATATGGTTAGTTTTATTAAAAACTGATATAACTTAAAGCATTGCATATGGTTAGTTTTATTAAAAACGGATATAACTCAGTGCATTGCATTTTGTTAGTTTTATTAAAAATTGATATAACTTAAGGCATGGCATATGGTTAGTTTTATTAAAAACTGATATAATTCAGTGCATTGCATTTTGTTAGTTTTATTAAAAACTGATATAACTTAAAGCATGGCATATGGTTAGTTTTATTAAAAACTGATATAACTCAGTGCATTGCATTTTGTTAGTTTTATTAAAAACTGATATAACTTAAAGCATTGCATATGGTTAGTTTTATTAAAAACTGATATAACTCAATGCATTGCATTTTGTTAGTTTTATTAAAAACTGATATAATTTAAAGCATTGCATATGGTTAGTTTTATTAAAAACGGATATAACTCAATGCATTGCATTTTGTTAGTTTTATTAAAAACTGATATAACTTAAAGCATTGCATATGGTTAGTTTTATTAAAAACTGATATAATTCAATGCATTGCATTTTGTTAGTTTTATTAAGAACTGATAAAACTCAGTGCATTGCTTATGGTTAGTTTTATTAAAAACGGATATAACTCAATGCATTGCATTTTGTTAGTTTTATTAAAAACTGAAATAACTCGGTGCATTGCATTTTGTTAGTTTTATTAAAAACTGATATAACTTAAAGCATTGCATATGGTTAGTTTTATTAAAAACGGATATAACTCAATGCATTGCATTTTGTTAGTTTTATTAAAAACTGATATAACTTAAGGCATGGCATATGGTTAGTTTTATTAAAAACTGATATAACTCAGTGCAGTGCATTTTGTTAGTTTTATTAAAAACTGATATAACTCAATGCATTGCATTTCGTTAGTTTTATTAAAAACTGATTTAACTCAATGCATTGCATTTTGTTAGTTTTATTAAAAACTGATATAACTTAAAGCATTGCAAATGGTTAGTTTTATTAAAAACTGATATAACTCAGTGCATTGCATTTTGTTAGTTTTATTAAAAACTGATATAACTTAAAGCATTGCATATGGTTAGTTTTATTAAAAACTGATATAACTCAGTGCATTGCATTTTGTTAGTTTTATTAAAAACTGATATAACTTAAAGCATTGCATATGGTTAGTTTTATTAATAACTGATATAACTTAAAGCATTGCATATGGTTAGTTTTATTAAAAACGGATATAACTCAGTGCATTGCATTTTGTTAGTTTTATTAAAAACTGATATAACTTAAGGCATGGCATATGGTTAGTTTTATTAAAAACTGATATAACTCAGTGCATTGCATTTTGTTAGTTTTATTAAAAACTGATATAACGTAAAGCATTGCATATGGTTAGTTTTATTAAAAACTGATATAACTCAGTGCATTGCATTTTGTTAGTTTTATTAAAAACTGATATAACTTGAAGCATTGCATATGGTTAGTTTTATTAAAAACGGATATAACTCAGTGAATTGCATTTTCTTAGTTTTATTAAAAACTGATATAACTTAAGGCATGGCATATGGTTAGTTTTATTAAAAACTGATATAACTCAATGCATTGCATTTTGTTAGTTTTATTAAAAACTGATATAACTTAAGGCATGGCATATGGTTAGTTTTATTAAAAACTGATATAACTCAGTGCATTGCATTTTGTTAGTTTTATTAAAAACTGATATAACTTAAAGCATTGCATATGGTTAGTTTTATTAAAAACTGATATAACTCAGTGCATTGCATTTTGTTAGTTTTATTAAAAACTGATATAACTTAAAGCATTGCATATGGTTAGTTTTATTAAAAACTGATATAACTTAAAGCATTGCATATGGTTAGTTTTATTAAAAACTGATATAACTCAATGCATTGCATTTTGTTAGTTTTATTAAAAAATGATATAACTTAAAGCATTGCATATGGTTAGTTTTATTAAAAACTGATATAACTTAAAGCATTGCATATGGTTAGTTTTATTAAAAACGGATATAACTTAAAGCATTGCATTTGGTTGGTTTTATTAAAAACTGATATAACTCGGTGCATTGCATTTTGTTAGTTTTATTAAAAACTGATATAACTTAAAGCATTGCATATGGTTAGTTTTATTAAAAACTGATATAACTCAGTGCATTGCATTTTGTTAGTTTTATTAAAAACTGATATAACTTAAAGCATTGCATATGGTTAGTTTTATTAAAAACTGATATAACTCAGTGCATTGCATTTTGTTAGTTTTATTAAAAACTGATATAACTTAAAGCATTGCAAATGGTTAGTTTTATTAAAAACTGATATAACTCAATGCATTCCATTTTGTTAGTTTTATTAAAAACTAATATAACTTAAAGCATTTCATACGGTTAGTTTTATTAAAAACTGATATAACTTAAAGCATTGCATATGGTTAGTTTTATTAAAAACGGATATAACTCAGTGCATTGCATTTTGTTAGTTTTATTAAAAACTGATATAACTTAAAGCATTGCATATGGTTAGTTTTATTAAAAACTGATATAACTCAGTGCATTGCATTTTGTTAGTTTTATTAAAAACTGATATAACTTAAAGCATTGCATATGGTTAGTTTTATTAAAAACTGATATAACTTAAAGCATTGCATATGGTTAGTTTTATTAAAAACGGATATAACTTAAGGCATGGCATATGGTTAGTTTTATTAAAAACTGATATAACTTAAGGCATGGCATATGGTTAGTTTTATTAAAAACTGATATAACTCAGTGCATTGCATTTTGTTAGCTTTATTAAAAACTGATATAACTTAAAGCATGGCATATGGTTAGTTTTATTAAAAACTGATATAACTCAGTGCATTGCATTTTGTTAGTTTTATTAAAAACTGATATAACTTAAAGCATTGCATATGGTTAGTTTTATTAAAAACTGATATAACTCAATGCATTGCATTTTGTTAGTTTTATTAAAAACTGATATAACTCAGTGCATTACATATGGTTAGTTTTATTAAAAACTGATATAACTTAAAGCATTGCATATGGTTAGTTTTATTAAAAACGGATATAACTCAGTGCATTGCATTTTGTTAGTTTTATTAAAAACGGATATAACTCAATGCATTGCATTTTGTTAGTTTTATTAAAAACGGATATAACTCAGTGCATTGCATTTTGTTAGTTTTATTAAAAACTGATATAACTTAAAGCATTGCATATGGTTAGTTTTATTAAAAACTGATATAACTCAGTGCATTGCATTTTGTTAGTTTTATTAAAAACGGATATAACTCAGTGCATTGCATTTTGTTAGTTTTATTAAAAACTGATATAACTTAAGGCATTGCATATGGTTAGTTTTATTAAAAATTGATATAACTTAAAGCATTGCATATGGTTAATTTTATTAAAAACGGATATAACTCAGTGCATTGCATTTTTTTAGTTTTATTAAAAACTGATATAACTCAATGCATTGCATTTTGTTAGTTTTATTAAAAACGGATATAACTCAGTGCATTGCATTTTGTTAGTTTTATTAAAAACTGATATAACTTAAAGCATTGCATATGGTTAGTTTTATTAAAAACTGACTCAGTGCATTGCATTTTGTTAGTTTTATTAAAAACGGATATAACTCAGTGCATTGCATTTTGTTAGTTTTATTAAAAACTGATATAACTTAAAGCATTGCATATGGTTAGTTTTATTAAAAACTGATATAACTTAAAGCATTGCATATGGTTAGTTTTATTAAAAACTAATATAACTTAAAGCATTGCATATGGTTAGTTTTATTAAAAACTGATATAACTCACTGCATTGCATATGGTTAGTTTTATTAAAAACTGATATAACTTAAAGCATTGCATATGGTTAGTTTTATTAAAAACGGATATAACTCAGTACATTGCATTTTGTTAGTTTTATTAAAAATTGATATAACTTAAGGCATGGCATATGGTTAGTTTTATTAAAAACTGATATAACTCAGTGCATTGCATTTTGTTAGTTTTATTAAAAACTGATATAACTTAAAGCATGGCATATGGTTAGTTTTATTAAAAACTGATATAACTCAGTGCATTGCATTTTGTTAGTTTTATTAAAAACTGATATAACTTAAAGCATGGCATATGGTTAGTTTTATTAAAAACTGATATAACTCAGTGCATTGCATTTTGTTAGTTTTATTAAAAACTGATATAACTTAAAGCATTGCATATGGGTAGTTTTATTAAAAACTGATATAACTCAATGCATTGCATTTTGTTAGTTTTATTAAAAACTGATATAATTTAAAGCATTGCATATGGTTAGTTTTATTAAAAACGGATATAACTCAATGCATTGCATTTTGTTAGTTTTATTAAAAACTGATATAACTTAAAGCATTACATATGGTTAGTTTTATTAAAAACTGATATAACTCAATGCATTGCATTTTGTTAGTTTTATTAAGAACTGATAAAACTCAGTGCATTGCTTATGGTTAGTTTTATTAAAAACGGATATAACTCAATGCATTGCATTTTGTTAGTTTTATTAAAAACTGAAATAACTCGGTGCATTGCATTTTGTTAGTTTTATTAAAAACTGATATAACTTAAAGCATTGCATATGGTTAGTTTTATTAAAAACGGATATAACTCAATGCATTGCATTTTGTTAGTTTTATTAAAAACTGATATAACTTAAGGCATGGCATATGGTTAGTTTTATTAAAAACTGATATAACTCAGTGCAGTGCATTTTGTTAGTTTTATTAAAAACTGATATAACTCAATGCATTGCATTTCGTTAGTTTTATTAAAAACTGATATAACTCAATGCATTGCATTTTGTTAGTTTTATTAAAAACTGATATAACTTAAGGCATGGCATATGGTTAGTTTTATTAAAAACTGATATAACTCAGTGCATTGCATTTTGTTAGTTTTATTAAAAACTGATATAACTTAAAGCATTGCATATGGTTAGTTTTATTAAAAACTGATATAACTCAGTGCATTGCATTTGGTTAGTTTTATTAAAAACTGATATAACTTAAAGCATTGCATATGGTTAGTTTTATTAAAAACTGATATAACTTAAAGCATTGCATATGGTTAGTTTTATTAAAAACTGATATAACTCAATGCATTGCATTTTGTTAGTTTTATTAAAAACTGATATAACTTAAGGCATGGCATATGGTTAGTTTTATTAAAAACTGATATAACGTAAAGCAATGCGTATGGTTAGTTTTCTTAAAAACTGATATAACTCAGTGCATTGCATTTTGTTAGTTTTATTAAAAACTGATATAACTTGAAGCATTGCATATGGTTAGTTTTATTAAAAACGGATATAACTCAGTGCATTGCATTTTCTTAGTTTTATTAAAAACTGATATAACTTAAGGCATGGCATATGGTTAGTTTTTTTAAAAACTGATATAACTCAATGCATTGCATTTTGTTAGTTTTATTAAAAACTGATATAACTTAAGGCATGGCATATGGTTAGTTTTATTAAAAACTGATATAACTCAGTGCAGTGCATTTTGTTAGTTTTATTAAAAACTGATATAACTCAATGCATTGCATTTCGTTAGTTTTATTAAAAACTGATATAACTCAATGCATTGCATTTTGTTAGTTTTATTAAAAACTGATATAACTTAAGGCATGGCATATGGTTAGTTTTATTAAAAACTGATATAACTCAGTGCATTGCATTTTGTTAGTTTTATTAAAAACTGATATAACTTAAAGCATTGCATATGGTTAGTTTTATTAAAAACTGATATAACTCAGTGCATTGCATTTGGTTAGTTTTATTAAAAACTGATATAACTTAAAGCATTGCATATGGTTAGTTTTATTAAAAACTGATATAACTTAAAGCATTGCATATGGTTAGTTTTATTAAAAACTGATATAACTCAATGCATTGCATTTTGTTAGTTTTATTAAAAACTGATATAACTTGAAGCATTGCATATGGTTAGTTTTATTAAAAACGGATATAACTCAGTGCGTTGCATTTTCTTAGTTTTATTAAAAACTGATATAACTTAAGGCATGGCATATGGTTAGTTTTTTTAAAAACTGATATAACTCAATGCATTGCATTTTGTTAGTTTTATTAAAAACTGATATAACTTAAGGCATGGCATATGGTTAGTTTTATTAAAAACTGATATAACTCAGTGCATTGCATTTTGTTAGTTTTATTAAAAACTGATATAACTTAAAGCATTGCATATGGTTAGTTTTATTAAAAACTGATATAACTCAGTGCATTGCATTTTGTTAGTTTTATTAAAAACTGATATAACTTAAAGCATTGCATATGGTTAGTTTTATTAAAAACTGATATAACTTAAAGCATTGCATATGGTTAGTTTTATTAAAAACTGATATAACTCAGTGCATTGCATTTTGTTAGTTTTATTAAAAACTGATATAACTTAAAGCATTGCATATGGTTAGTTTTATTAAAAACTGATATAACTTAAAACATTGCATATGGTTAGTTTTATTAAAAACTGATATAACTCAATGCATTGCATTTTGTTAGTTTTATTAAAAACTGATATAACTTAAAGCATTGCATTTTGTTAGTTTTATTAAAAACTGATATAACTTAAAGCATTGCATATGGTTAGTTTTATTAAAAACTGATATAACTCAGTGCATTGCATTTTGTTAGTTTTATTAAAAACTGATATAACTTAAAGCATTGCATATGGTTAGTTTTATTAAAAACTGATATAACTCAGTGCATTGCATTTTGTTAGTTTTATTAAAAACTAATATAACTTAAAGCATTGCATATGGTTAGTTTTATTAAAAACTGATATAACTCAATGCATTGCATTTTGTTAGTTTTATTAAAAACTAATGTAACTTAAAGCATTGCATATGGTTAGTTTTATTAAAAACTGATATAACTTAAAGCATTGCATATGGTTAGTTTTATTAAAAACTGATATAACTTAAGGCATGGCACATGGTTAGTTTTATTAAAACCTGATATAACTCAGTGCATTGCATTTTGTTAGTTTTATTAAAAACTGATATAACTCAGTGCATTGCATTTTGTTAGTTTTATTAAAAACGGATATAACTCAGTGCATTGCATTTTGTTAGTTTTATTAAAAACTGATATAACTTAAAGCATTGCATATGGTTAGTTTTATTAAAAACTGATAGAACTCAATGCATTGCATTTTGTTAGTTTTATTAAAAACTGATATAACTTAAAGCATTGCATATGGTTAGTTTTATTAAAAACTGATATAACTTAAAGCATTGCATATGGTTAGTTTTATTAAAAACTCATATAACTTAAAGCATTGCATATGGTTAGTTTTATTAAAAACTGATATAACTTAAAGCATTGCATATGGTTAGTTTTATTAAAAACTGATATAACTTAAGGCAAGGCATATGGTTAGTTTTATTAAAAACTGATATAACTCAGTGCATTGCATTTTGTTAGTTTTATTAAAAACTGATATAACTCAGTGCATTGCATTTTGTTAGTTTTATTAAAAACTGATATAACTCAGTGCATTGCATTTTGTTAGTTTTATTAAAAACTGATATAACTTAAAGCATTGCATATGGTTAGTTTTATTAAAAACTGATAGAACTCAATGCATTGCATATGGTTAGTTTTATTAAAAACTGATATAACTTAAGGCATGGCATATGGTTAGTTTTATTAAAAACTGATAGAACTCAATGCATTGCATTTTGTTAGTTTTATTAAAAACTGATATAACTTAAAGCATTGCATATGGTTAGTTTTATTAAAAACTGATATAACTTAAAGCATTGCATATGGTTAGTTTTATTAAAAACTGATATAACTTAAAGCATTGCATATGGTTAGTTTTATTAAAAACTGATATAACTTAAGGCATGGCATATGGTTAGTTTTATTAAAAACTGATATAACTCAGTGCATTGCATTTTGTTAGTTTTATTAAAAACTGATATAACTCAGTGCATTGCATTTTGTTAGTTTTATTAAAAACTGATATAACTCAGTGCATTGCATTTTGTTAGTTTTATTAAAAACTGATATAACTTAAAGCATTGCATATGGTTAGTTTTATTAAAAACTGATAGAACTCAATGCATTGCATTTTGTTAGTTTTATTAAAAACTGATATAACTTAAGGCATGGCATATGGTTAGTTTTATTAAAAACTGATAGAACTCAATGCATTGCATTTTGTTAGTTTTATTAAAAACTGATATAACTTAAAGCATTGCATATGGTTAGTTTTATTAAAAACTGATATAACTTAAAGCATTGCATATGGTTAGTTTTATTAAAAACTGATATAACTTAAAGCATTGCATATGGTTAGTTTTATTAAAAACTGATATAACTTAAGGCATGGCATATGGTTAGTTTTACTAAAAACTGATATAACTCAGTGCATTGCATTTTGTTAGTTTTATTAAAAACTGATATAACTTAAAGCATTGCATATGGTTAGTTTTATTAAAAACTGATAGAACTCAATGCATTGCATTTTGTTAGTTTTATTAAAAACTGATATAACTTAAGGCATGGCATATGGTTAGTTTTATTAAAAACTGATAGAACTCAATGCATTGCATTTTGTTAGTTTTATTAAAAACTGATATAACTTAAAGCATTGCATATGGTTAGTTTTATTAAAAACTGATATAACTTAAAGCATTGCATATGGTTAGTTTTATTAAAAACTGATATAACTTAAAGCATTGCATATGGTTAGTTTTATTAAAAACTGATATAACTCAGTGCATTGCATTTGGTTAGTTTTATTAAAAACTGATATAACTTAAAGCATTGCATATGGTTAGTTTTATTAAAAACTGATATAACTTAAAGCATTGCATATGGTTAGTTTTATTAAAAACTGATATAACTCAATGCATTGCATTTTGTTAGTTTTATTAAAAACTGATATAACTTAAGGCATGGCATATGGTTAGTTTTATTAAAAACTGATATAACGTAAAGCAATGCGTATGGTTAGTTTTCTTAAAAACTGATATAACTCAGTGCATTGCATTTTGTTAGTTTTATTAAAAACTGATATAACTTGAAGCATTGCATATGGTTAGTTTTATTAAAAACGGATATAACTCAGTGCATTGCATTTTCTTAGTTTTATTAAAAACTGATATAACTTAAGGCATGGCATATGGTTAGTTTTTTTAAAAACTGATATAACTCAATGCATTGCATTTTGTTAGTTTTATTAAAAACTGATATAACTTAAGGCATGGCATATGGTTAGTTTTATTAAAAACTGATATAACTCAGTGCATTGCATTTTGTTAGTTTTATTAAAAACTGATATAACTTAAAGCATTGCATATGGTTAGTTTTATTAAAAACTGATATAACTTAAAGCATTGCATATGGTTAGTTTTATTAAAAACTGATATAACTTAAAGCATTGCATATGGTTAGTTTTATTAAAAACTGATATAACTTAAAGCATTGCATATGGTTAGTTTTATTAAAAACTGATATAACTCAGTGCATTGCATTTTGTTAAATTTATTAAAAACTGATATAACTTAAAGCATTGCATATGGTTAGTTTTATTAAAAACTGATATAACTTAAAACATTGCATATGGTTAGTTTTATTAAAAACTGATATAACTCAATGCATTGCATTTTGTTAGTTTTATTAAAAACTGATATAACTTAAAGCATTGCATTTTGTTAGTTTTATTAAAAACTGATATAACTTAAAGCATTGCATATGGTTAGTTTTATTAAAAACTGATATAACTCAGTGCATTGCATTTTGTTAGTTTTATTAAAAACTGATATAACTTAAAGCATTGCATATGGTTAGTTTTATTAAAAACTGATATAACTCAGTGCATTGCATTTTGTTAGTTTTATTAAAAACTAATATAACTTAAAGCATTGCATATGGTTAGTTTTATTAAAAACTGATATAACTCAATGCATTGCATTTTGTTAGTTTTATTAAAAACTAATGTAACTTAAAGCATTGCATATGGTTAGTTTTATTAAAAACTGATATAACTTAAAGCATTGCATATGGTTAGTTTTATTAAAAACGGATATAACTTAAGGCATGGCACATGGTTAGTTTTATTAAAAACTGATATAACTCAGTGCATTGCATTTTGTTAGTTTTATTAAAAACTGATATAACTCAGTGCATTGCATTTTGTTAGTTTTATTAAAAACGGATATAACTCAGTGCATTGCATTTTGTTAGTTTTATTAAAAACTGATATAACTTAAAGCATTGCATATGGTTAGTTTTATTAAAAACTGATAGAACTCAATGCATTGCATTTTGTTAGTTTTATTAAAAACTGATATAACTTAAAGCATTGCATATGGTTAGTTTTTTTAAAAACTCATATAACTTAAAGCATTGCATATGGTTTGTTTTATTAAAAACTGATATAACTTAAAGCATTGCATATGGTTAGTTTTATTAAAAACTGATATAACTTAAGGCAAGGCATATGGTTAGTTTTATTAAAAACTGATATAACTCAGTGCATTGCATTTTGTTAGTTTTATTAAAAACTGATATAACTCAGTGCATTGCATTTTGTTAGTTTTATTAAAAACTGATATAACTCAGTGCATTGCATTTTGTTAGTTTTATTAAAAACTGATATAACTTAAAGCATTGCATATGGTTAGTTTTATTAAAAACTGATAGAACTCAATGCATTGCATATGGTTAGTTTTATTAAAAACTGATATAACTTAAGGCATGGCATATGGTTAGTTTTATTAAAAACTGATATAACTCAGTGCATTGCATTTTGTTAGTTTTATTAAAAACTGATATAACTTAAAGCATTGCATATGGTTAGTTTTATTAAAAACTGATATAACTTAAAGCATTGCATATGGTTAGTTTTATTAAAAACTGATATAACTTAAGGCAAGGCATATGGTTAGTTTTATTAAAAACTGATATAACTCAGTGCATTGCATTTTGTTAGTTTTATTAAAAACTGATATAACTCAGTGCATTGCATTTTGTTAGTTTTATTAAAAACTGATATAACTCAGTGCATTGCATTTTGTTAGTTTTATTAAAAACTGATATAACTTAAAGCATTGCATATGGTTAGTTTTATTAAAAACTGATAGAACTCAATGCATTGCATATGGTTAGTTTTATTAAAAACTGATATAACTTAAGGCATGGCATATGGTTAGTTTTATTAAAAACTGATAGAACTCAATGCATTGCATTTTGTTAGTTTTATTAAAAACTGATATAACTTAAAGCATTGCATTTTGTTAGTTTTATTAAAAACTGATATAACTTAAAGCATTGCATATGGTTAGTTTTATTAAAAACTGATATAACTCAGTGCATTGCATTTTGTTAGTTTTATTAAAAACTGATATAACTTAAAGCATTGCATATGGTTAGTTTTATTAAAAACTGATATAACTCAGTGCATTGCATTTTGTTAGTTTTATTAAAAACTAATATAACTTAAAGCATTGCATATGGTTAGTTTTATTAAAAACTGATATAACTCAATGCATTGCATTTTGTTAGTTTTATTAAAAACTAATGTAACTTAAAGCATTGCATATGGTTAGTTTTATTAAAAACTGATATAACTTAAAGCATTGCATATGGTTAGTTTTATTAAAAACTGATATAACTTAAAGCATTGCATATGGTTAGTTTTATTAAAAACGGATATAACTTAAGGCATGGCACATGGTTAGTTTTATTAAAAACTGATATAACTCAGTGCATTGCATTTTGTTAGTTTTATTAAAAACTGATATAACTCAGTGCATTGCATTTTGTTAGTTTTATTAAAAACGGATATAACTCAGTGCATTGCATTTTGTTAGTTTTATTAAAAACTGATATAACTTAAAGCATTGCATATGGTTAGTTTTATTAAAAACTGATAGAACTCAATGCATTGCATATGGTTAGTTTTATTAAAAACTGATATAACTTAAGGCATGGCATATGGTTAGTTTTATTAAAAACTGATAGAACTCAATGCATTGCATTTTGTTAGTTTTATTAAAAACTGATATAACTTAAAGCATTGCATATGGTTAGTTTTATTAAAAACTGATATAACTCAGTGCATTGCATTTTGTTAGTTTTATTAAAAACTGATATAACTTAAAGCATTGCATATGGTTAGTTTTATTAAAAACTGATATAACTCAGTGCATTGCATTTTGTTAGTTTTATTAAAAACTAATATAACTTAAAGCATTGCATATGGTTAGTTTTATTAAAAACTGATATAACTCAATGCATTGCATTTTGTTAGTTTTATTAAAAACTAATGTAACTTAAAGCATTGCATATGGTTAGTTTTATTAAAAACTGATATAACTTAAAGCATTGCATATGGTTAGTTTTATTAAAAACTGATATAACTTAAAGCATTGCATATGGTTAGTTTTATTAAAAACGGATATAACTTAAGGCATGGCACATGGTTAGTTTTATTAAAAACTGATATAACTCAGTGCATTGCATTTTGTTAGTTTTATTAAAAACTGATATAACTCAGTGCATTGCATTTTGTTAGTTTTATTAAAAACGGATATAACTCAGTGCATTGCATTTTGTTAGTTTTATTAAAAACTGATATAACTTAAAGCATTGCATATGGTTAGTTTTATTAAAAACTGATAGAACTCAATGCATTGCATATGGTTAGTTTTATTAAAAACTGATATAACTTAAGGCATGGCATATGGTTAGTTTTATTAAAAACTGATATAACTCAGTGCATTGCATTTTGTTAGTTTTATTAAAAACTGATATAACTCAGTGCATTGCATTTTGTTAGTTTTATTAAAAACTGATATAACTCAGTGCATTGCATTTTGTTAGTTTTATTAAAAACTGATATAACTTAAAGCATTGCATATGGTTAGTTTTATTAAAAACTGATAGAACTCAATGCATTGCATATGGTTAGTTTTATTAAAAACTGATATAACTTAAGGCATGGCATATGGTTAGTTTTATTAAAAACTGATAGAACTCAATGCATTGCATTTTGTTAGTTTTATTAAAAACTGATATAACTTAAAGCATTGCATATGGTTAGTTTTATTAAAAACTGATATAACTTAAAGCATTGCATATGGTTAGTTTTACTAAAAACTGATATAACTTAAGGCAAGGCATATGGTTAGTTTTATTAAAAACTGATATAACTCAGTGCATTGCATTTTGTTAGTTTTATTAAAAACTGATATAACTCAGTGCATTGCATTTTGTTAGTTTTATTAAAAACTGATATAACTCAGTGCATTGCATTTTGTTAGTTTTATTAAAAACTGATATAACTTAAAGCATTGCATATGGTTAGTTTTATTAAAAACTGATAGAACTCAATGCATTGCATATGGTTAGTTTTATTAAAAACTGATATAACTTAAGGCATGGCATATGGTTAGTTTTATTAAAAACTGATAGAACTCAATGCATTGCATTTTGTTAGTTTTATTAAAAACTGATATAACTTAAAGCATTGCATTTTGTTAGTTTTATTAAAAACTGATATAACTTAAAGCATTGCATATGGTTAGTTTTATTAAAAACTGATATAACTCAGTGCATTGCATTTTGTTAGTTTTATTAAAAACTGATATAACTTAAAGCATTGCATATGGTTAGTTTTATTAAAAACTGATATAACTCAGTGCATTGCATTTTGTTAGTTTTATTAAAAACTAATATAACTTAAAGCATTGCATATGGTTAGTTTTATTAAAAACTGATATAACTCAATGCATTGCATTTTGTTAGTTTTATTAAAAACTAATGTAACTTAAAGCATTGCATATGGTTAGTTTTATTAAAAACTGATATAACTTAAAGCATTGCATATGGTTAGTTTTATTAAAAACTGATATAACTTAAAGCATTGCATATGGTTAGTTTTATTAAAAACGGATATAACTTAAGGCATGGCACATGGTTAGTTTTATTAAAAACTGATATAACTCAGTGCATTGCATTTTGTTAGTTTTATTAAAAACTGATATAACTCAGTGCATTGCATTTTGTTAGTTTTATTAAAAACGGATATAACTCAGTGCATTGCATTTTGTTAGTTTTATTAAAAACTGATATAACTTAAAGCATTGCATATGGTTAGTTTTATTAAAAACTGATAGAACTCAATGCATTGCATTTTGTTAGTTTTATTAAAAACTGATATAACTTAAAGCATTGCATATGGTTAGTTTTTTTAAAAACTCATATAACTTAAAGCATTGCAAATGGTTTGTTTTATTAAAAACTGATATAACTTAAAGCATTGCATATGGTTAGTTTTATTAAAAACTGATATAACTTAAGGCAAGGCATATGGTTAGTTTTATTAAAAACTGATATAACTCAGTGCATTGCATTTTGTTAGTTTTATTAAAAACTGATATAACTCAGTGCATTGCATTTTGTTAGTTTTATTAAAAACTGATATAACTCAGTGCATTGCATTTTGTTAGTTTTATTAAAAACTGATATAACTTAAAGCATTGCATATGGTTAGTTTTATTAAAAACTGATAGAACTCAATGCATTGCATATGGTTAGTTTTATTAAAAACTGATATAACTTAAGGCATGGCATATGGTTAGTTTTATTAAAAACTGATAGAACTCAATGCATTGCATTTTGTTAGTTTTATTAAAAACTGATATAACTTAAAGCATTGCATATGGTTAGTTTTATTAAAAACTGATATAACTTAAAGCATTGCATATGGTTAGTTTTATTAAAAACTGATATAACTTAAAGCATTGCATATGGTTAGTTTTATTAAAAACTGATATAACTTAAGGCATGGCATATGGTTAGTTTTATTAAAAACTGATATAACTCAGTGCATTGCATTTTGTTAGTTTTATTAAAAACTGATATAACTCAGTGCATTGCATTTTGTTAGTTTTATTAAAAACTGATATAACTCAGTGCATTGCATTTTGTTAGTTTTATTAAAAACTGATATTACTTAAAGCATTGCATATGGTTAGTTTTATTAAAAACTGATAGAACTCAATGCATTGCATTTTGTTAGTTTTATTAAAAACTGATATAACTTAAGGCATGGCATATGGTTAGTTTTATTAAAAACTGATAGAACTCAATGCATTGCATTTTGTTAGTTTTATTAAAAACTGATATAACTTAAAGCATTGCATATGGTTAGTTTTATTAAAAACTGATATAACTTAAAGCATTGCATATGGTTAGTTTTATTAAAAACTGATATAACTTAAAGCATTGCATATGGTTAGTTTTATTAAAAACTGATATAACTTAAGGCATGGCATATGGTTAGTTTTACTAAAAACTGATATAACTCAGTGCATTGCATTTTGTTAGTTTTATTAAAAACTGATATAACTCAGTGCATTGCATTTTGTTAGTTTTATTAAAAACTGATATAACTCAGTGCATTGCATTTTGTTAGTTTTATTAAAAACTGATATAACTTAAAGCATTGCATATGGTTAGTTTTATTAAAAACTGATAGAACTCAATGCATTGCATTTTGTTAGTTTTATTAAAAACTGATATAACTTAAGGCATGGCATATGGTTAGTTTTATTAAAAACTGATAGAACTCAATGCATTGCATTTTGTAAGTTTTATTAAAAACTGATATAACTTAAAGCATTGCATATGGTTAGTTTTATTAAAAACTGATATAACTTAAAGCATTGCACATGGTTAGTTTTATTAAAAACTGATATAACTTAAAGCATTGCATATGGTTAGTTTTATTAAAAACTGATAGAACTCAATGCATTGCATTTTGTTAGTTTTATTAAAAACTGATATAACTTAAGGCATGGCATATGGTTAGTTTTATTAAAAACTGATAGAACTCAATGCATTGCATTTTGTAAGTTTTATTAAAAACTGATATAACTTAAAGCATTGCATATGGTTAGTTTTATTAAAAACTGATATAACTTAAAGCATTGCATATGGTTAGTTTTATTAAAAACTGATATAACTTAAAGCATTGCATATGGTTAGTTTTATTAAAAACTGATAGAACTCAATGCATTGCATTTTGTTAGTTTTATTAAAAACTGATATAACTTAAGGCATGGCATATGGTTAGTTTTATTAAAAACTGATAGAACTCAGTGCATTGCATTTTGTTAGTTTTATTAAAAACTGATATAACTTAAAGCATTGCATATGGTTAGTTTTATTAAAAACTGATAGAACTCAATGCATTGCATTTTGTTAGTTTTATTAAAAACTGATATAACTTAAGGCATGGCATATGGTTAGTTTTATTAAAAACTGATAGAACTCAATGCATTGCATTTTGTTAGTTTTATTAAAAACTGATATAACTTAAAGCATTGCATATGGTTAGTTTTATTAAAAACTGATATAACTTAAAGCATTGCATATGGTTAGTTTTACTAAAAACTGATATAACTTAAAGCATTGCATATGGTTAGTTTTATTAAAAACTGATATAACTTAAGGCTTGGCATATGGTTAGTTTTATTAAAAACTGATATAACTCAGTGCATTGCATTTTGTTAGTTTTATTAAAAACTGATATAACTCAGTGCATTGCATTTTGTTAGTTTTATTAAAAACTGATATAACTCAGTGCATTGCATTTTGTTAGTTTTATTAAAAAGTGATATAACTTAAAGCATTGCATATGGTTAGTTTTATTAAAAACTGATAGAACTCAATGCATTGCATTTTGTTAGTTTTATTAAAAACTGATATAACTTAAGGCATGGCATATGGTTAGTTTTACTAAAAACTGATAGAACTCAATGCATTGCATTTTGTTAGTTTTATTAAAAACTGATATAACTTAAAGCATTGCATATGGTTAGTTTTATTAAAAACTGATATAACTTAAAGCATTGCATATGGTTAGTTTTATTAAAAACTGATATAACTTAAAGCATTGCATAGTTTTATTAAAAACTGATATAACTTAAGGCATGGCATATGGTTAGTTTTATTAAAAACTGATATAACTCAGTGCATTGCATTTTGTTAGTTTTAATAAAAACTGATATAACTCAGTGCATTGCATTTTGTTAGTTTTATTAAAAACTGATATAACTCAGTGCATTGCATTTTGTTAGTTTTATTAAAAACTGATATAACTTAAAGCATTGCATATGGTTAGTTTTATTAAAAACTGATAGAACTCAATGCATTGCATTTTGTTAGTTTTATTAAAAACTGATATAACTTAAAGCATTGCATATGGTTAGTTTTATTAAAAACGGATATAACTTAAGGCATGGCATATGGTTAGTTTTATTAAAAACTGATATAACTCAGTGCATTGCATTTTGTTAGTTTTATTAAAAATTGATATAACTCAGTGCATTGCATTTTGTTAGTTTTATTAAAAACTGATATAACTCAGTGCATTGCATTTTGTTAGTTTTATTAAAAACTGATATAACTTAAAGCATTGCATATGGTTAGTTTTATTAATAACTGATAGAACTCAATGCATTGCATTTTGTTAGTTTTATTAAAAACTGATATAACTGAAGGCATGGCATATGGTTAGTTTTACTAAAAACTGATAGAACTCAATGCATTACATTTTGTTAGTTTTATTAAAAACTGATATAACTTAAAGCATTGCATATGGTTAGTTTTATTAAAAACTGATATAACTTAAAGCATTGCATATGGTTAGTTTTATTAAAAACTGATATAACTTAAAGCATTGCATATCGTTAGTTTTATTAAAAACTGATATAACTTAAAGCATTGCATATGGTTAGTTTTATTAAAAACTGATATAACTTAAGGCATGGCATATGGTTAGTTTTATTAAAAACTGATATAACTCAGTGCATTGCATTTTGTTAGTTTTATTAAAAACTGATATAACTCAGTGCATTGCATTTTGTTAGTTTTATTAAAAACTGATATAACTCAGTGCATTGCATTTTGTTAGTTTTATTAAAAACTGATATAACTTAAAGCATTGCATATGGTTAGTTTTATTAAAAACTGATATAACTCAGTGCATTGCATTTTGTTAGTTTTATTAAAAACTGATATAACTTAAAGCATTGCATATGGCTAGTTTTATTAAAAACTGATATAACTCAGTGCATTGCATTTTGTTAGTTTTATTAAAAACTGATATAACTTAAAGCATTGCATATGGTTAGTTTTATTAAAAACTGATATAACTTAAAGCATTGCATATGGTTAGTTTTATTAAAAACTGATATAACTCAATGCATTGCATTTTGTTAGTTTTATTAAAAACTGATATAACTTAAAGCATTGCATATGGTTAGTTTTATTAAAAACTGATATAACTTAAAGCATTGCATATGGTTAGTTTTATTAAAAACGGATATAACTCAATGCATTGCATTTTGTTAGTTTTATTAAAAACTGATATAAATTAAGGCATGGCATATGGTTAGTTTTATTAAAAACTGATATAAATCAGTGCATTGCATTTTGTTAGTTTTATTAAAAACTGATATAACTCAATGCATTGCATTTTGTTAGTTTTATTAAAAACTGATATATTTTAAGGCATGGCATATGGTTAGTTTTATTAAAAACTGATATAACTCGGTGCATTGCATTTTGTTAGTTTTATTAAAAACTGATATAACTTAAAGCATTGCATATGGTTAGTTTTATTAAAAACGGATATAACTCAATGCATTGCATTTTGTTAGTTTTATTAAAAACTGATATAAATTAAGGCATGGCGTATGGTTAGTTTTATTAAAAACTGATATAAATCAGTGCATTGCATTTTGTTAGTTTTATTGAAAACTGATATAACTTAAAGCATTGCATATGGTTAGTTATATTAAAAACTGATATAACTCAGTGCTTTGCATTTTGTTAGTTTTATTAAAAACTGATATAACTCAGTGCATTGCATTTTGTTAGTTTTATTAAGAACTGATATAACTTAAGGCATGGCATATGGTTAGTTTTATTAAAAACGGATATAACTCAATGCATTGCATTTTGTTAGTTTTACTAAAAACTGATATACCTTAAGGCATGGCATATGGTTAGTTTTATTAAAAACAGATATAACTCGGTGCATTGCATTTTGTTAGTTTTATTAAAAACTGATATAACTTAAAGCATTGCATATGGTTAGTTTTATTAAAAACGGATATAACTCAGTGCATTGCATTTTGTTAGTTTTATTAAAAACTGATATAACTCGGTGCATTGCATTTTGTTAGTTTTATTAAAAACTGATATAACTTAAAGCATTGCATTTTGTTAGTTTTATTAAAAGCTGATATAACTCAGTGCATTGCATATGGTTAGTTTTATTAAAAACTGATATAACTCAGTGCATTGCATTTTGTTAGTTTTATTAAAAACTGATATAACTTAAAGCATTGCATATGGTTAGTTTTATTAAAAACTGATATAACTCAGTGCATTGCATTTTGTTAGTTTTATTAAAAACTGATATAACTTAAAGCATTGCATATGGTTAGTTTTATTAAAAACTGATATAACTTAAAGCATTGCATATGGTTAGTTTTATTAAAAGCTGATATAAATCAGTGCATTGCATTTTGTTAGTTTTATTGAAAACTGATATAACTTAAAGCATTGCATATGGTTAGTTATATTAAAAACTGATATAACTCAGTGCTTTGCATTTTGTTAGTTTTATTAAAAACTGATATAACTCAGTGCATTGCATTTTGTTAGTTTTATTAAGAACTGATATAACTTAAGGCATGGCATATGGTTAGTTTTATTAAAAACGGATATAACTCAATGCATTGCATTTTGTTAGTTTTACTAAAAACTGATATACCTTAAGGCATGGCATATGGTTAGTTTTATTAAAAACTGATATAACTCGGTGCATTGCATTTTGTTAGTTTTATTAAAAACTGATATAACTTAAAGCATTGCATATGGTTAGTTTTATTAAAAACGGATATAACTCAGTGCATTGCATTTTGTTAGTTTTATTAAAAACTGATATAACTCGGTGCATTGCATTTTGTTAGTTTTATTAAAAACTGATATAACTTAAAGCATTGCATTTTGTTAGTTTTATTAAAAGCTGATATAACTCAGTGCATTGCATATGGTTAGTTTTATTAAAAACTGATATAACTTAGGGCATGGCATATGGTTAGTTTTATTAAAAACTGATATAACTTAAAGCATTGCATATGGTTAGTTTTATTAAAAACTGATATAACTTAAAGCATTGCATTTTGTTAGTTTTATTAAAAGCTGATATAAATCAGTGCATTGCATTTTGTTAGTTTTATTGAAAACTGATATAACTTAAAGCATTGCATATGGTTAGTTATATTAAAAACTGATATAACTCAGTGCTTTGCATTTTGTTAGTTTTATTAAAAACTGATATAACTCAGTGCATTGCATTTTGTTAGTTTTATTAAGAACTGATATAACTTAAGGCATGGCATATGGTTAGTTTTATTAAAAACGGATATAACTCAATGCATTGCATTTTGTTAGTTTTATTAAAAACTGATATAACTCGGTGCATTGCATTTTGTTAGTTTTATTAAAAACTGATATAACTTAAAGCATTGCATTTTGTTAGTTTTATTAAAAGCTGATATAACTCAGTGCATTGCATATGGTTAGTTTTATTAAAAACTGATATAACTCAGTGCATTGCATTTTGTTAGTTTTATTAAAAACTGATATAACTTAAAGCATTGCATATGGTTAGTTTTATTAAAAACTGATATAACTCAGTGCATTGCATTTTGTTAGTTTTATTAAAAACTGATATAACTTAAAGCATTGCATATGGTTAGTTTTATTAAAAACTGATATAACTTAAAGCATTGCATATGGTTAGTTTTATTAAAAGCTGATATAAATCAGTGCATTGCATTATGTTAGTTTTATTGAAAACTGATATAACTTAAAGCATTGCATATGGTTAGTTATATTAAAAACTGATATAACTCAGTGCTTTGCATTTTGTTAGTTTTATTAAAAACTGATATAACTCAGTGCATTGCATTTTGTTAGTTTTATTAAGAACTGATATAACTTAAAGCATTGCATATGGTTAGTTTTATTAAAAACGGATATAACTCAGTGCATTGCATTTTGTTAGTTTTATTAAAAACTGATATAACTCGGTGCATTGCATTTTGTTAGTTTTATTAAAAACTGATATAACTTAGAGCATTGCATTTTGTTAGTTTTATTAAAAGCTGATATAACTCAGTGCATTGCATATGGTTAGTTTTATTAAAAACTGATATAACTCAGTGCATTGCATTTTGTTAGTTTTATTAAAAACTGATATAACTTAAAGCATTGCATATGGTTAGTTTTATTAAAAACTGATATAACTCAGTGCATTGCATTTTGTTAGTTTTATTAAAAACTGATATAACTTAAAGCATTGCATATGGTTAGTTTTATTAAAAACTGATATAACTTAAAGCATTGCATATGGTTAGTTTTATTAAAAGCTGATATAAATCAGTGCATTGCATTTTGTTAGTTTTATTGAAAACTGATATAACTTAAAGAATTGCATATGGTTAGTTATATTAAAAACTGATATAACTCAGTGCTTTGCATTTTGTTAGTTTTATTAAAAACTGATATAACACAGTGCATTGCATTTTGTTAGTTTTATTAAGAACTGATATAACTTAAGGCATGGCATATGGTTAGTTTTATTAAAAACGGATATAACTCAATGCATTGCATTTTGTTAGTTTTACTAAAAACTGATATACCTTAAGGCATGGCATATGGTTAGTTTTATTAAAAACTGATATAACTCGGTGCATTGCATTTTGTTAGTTTTATTAAAAACTGATATAACTTAAAGCATTGCATATGGTTAGTTTTATTAAAAACGGATATAACTCAGTGCATTGCATTTTGTTAGTTTTATTAAAAACTGATATAACTCGGTGCATTGCATTTTGTTAGTTTTATTAAAAACTGATATAACTTAAAGCATTGCATTTTGTTAGTTTTATTAAAAGCTGATATAACTCAGTGCATTGCATATGGTTAGTTTTATTAAAAACTGATATAACTTAGGGCATGGCATATGGTTAGTTTTATTAAAAACTGATATAACTTAAAGCATTGCATATGGTTAGTTTTATTAAAAACTGATATAACTTAAAGCATTGCATTTTGTTAGTTTTATTAAAAGCTGATATAAATCAGTGCATTGCATTTTGTTAGTTTTATTGAAAACTGATATAACTTAAAGCATTGCATATGGTTAGTTATATTAAAAACTGATATAACTCAGTGCTTTGCATTTTGTTAGTTTTATTAAAAACTGATATAACTCAGTGCATTGCATTTTGTTAGTTTTATTAAAAACTGATATAACTTAAGGCATGGCATATGGTTAGTTTTATTAAAAACTGATATAACTCAGTGCATTGCATTTTGCTAGTTTTATTAAAAACTGATATAACTCAGTGCATTGCATTTTGTTAGTTTTATTAAAAACTGATATAACTCAGTGCATTGCATTTTGTTAGTTTTATTAAAAACTGATATAACTTAAAGCATTGCATATGGTTAGTTTTATTAAAAACTGATAGAACTCAATGCATTGCATTTTGTTAGTTTTATTAAAAACTGATATAACTTAAGGCATGGCATATGGTTAGTTTTATTAAAAACTGATAGAACTCAATGCATTGCATTTTGTTAGTTTTATTAAAAACTGATATAACTTAAAGCATTGCATATGGTTAGTTTTATTAAAAACTGATATAACTTAAAGCATTGCATATGGTTAGTTTTACTAAAAACTGATATAACTTAAAGCATTGCATATGGTTAGTTTTATTAAAAACTGATATAACTTAAGGCTTGGCATATGGTTAGTTTTATTAAAAACTGATATAACTCAGTGCATTGCATTTTGTTAGTTTTATTAAAAACTGATATAACTCAGTGCATTGCATTTTGTTAGTTTTATTAAAAACTGATATAACTCAGTGCATTGCATTTTGTTAGTTTTATTAAAAAGTGATATAACTTAAAGCATTGCATATGGTTAGTTTTATTAAAAACTGATAGAACTCAATGCATTGCATTTTGTTAGTTTTATTAAAAACTGATATAACTTAAGGCATGGCATATGGTTAGTTTTACTAAAAACTGATAGAACT
The DNA here is from genome assembly GCA_037013455.1 of Ceratitis rosa. NCBI lineage: Eukaryota > Metazoa > Arthropoda > Insecta > Diptera > Tephritidae > Ceratitis > Ceratitis rosa. The sequence continues at coordinate 100,734 of JAWMAG010000120.1, read as the reverse complement.
CAATGCATTGCATTTTGTTAGTTTTATTAAAAACTGATATAACTTAAAGCATTGCATATGGTTAGTTTTATTAAAAACTGATATAACTTAAAGCATTGCATATGGTTAGTTTTATTAAAAACTGATATAACTTAAAGCATTGCATAGTTTTATTAAAAACTGATATAACTTAAGGCATGGCATATGGTTAGTTTTATTAAAAACTGATATAACTCAGTGCATTGCATTTTGTTAGTTTTAATAAAAACTGATATAACTCAGTGCATTGCATTTTGTTAGTTTTATTAAAAACTGATATAACTCAGTGCATTGCATTTTGTTAGTTTTATTAAAAACTGATATAACTTAAAGCATTGCATATGGTTAGTTTTATTAAAAACTGATAGAACTCAATGCATTGCATTTTGTTAGTTTTATTAAAAACTGATATAACTTAAAGCATTGCATATGGTTAGTTTTATTAAAAACGGATATAACTTAAGGCATGGCATATGGTTAGTTTTATTAAAAACTGATATAACTCAGTGCATTGCATTTTGTTAGTTTTATTAAAAATTGATATAACTCAGTGCATTGCATTTTGTTAGTTTTATTAAAAACTGATATAACTCAGTGCATTGCATTTTGTTAGTTTTATTAAAAACTGATATAACTTAAAGCATTGCATATGGTTAGTTTTATTAATAACTGATAGAACTCAATGCATTGCATTTTGTTAGTTTTATTAAAAACTGATATAACTGAAGGCATGGCATATGGTTAGTTTTACTAAAAACTGATAGAACTCAATGCATTACATTTTGTTAGTTTTATTAAAAACTGATATAACTTAAAGCATTGCATATGGTTAGTTTTATTAAAAACTGATATAACTTAAAGCATTGCATATGGTTAGTTTTATTAAAAACTGATATAACTTAAAGCATTGCATATCGTTAGTTTTATTAAAAACTGATATAACTTAAAGCATTGCATATGGTTAGTTTTATTAAAAACTGATATAACTTAAGGCATGGCATATGGTTAGTTTTATTAAAAACTGATATAACTCAGTGCATTGCATTTTGTTAGTTTTATTAAAAACTGATATAACTCAGTGCATTGCATTTTGTTAGTTTTATTAAAAACTGATATAACTCAGTGCATTGCATTTTGTTAGTTTTATTAAAAACTGATATAACTTAAAGCATTGCATATGGTTAGTTTTATTAAAAACTGATATAACTCAGTGCATTGCATTTTGTTAGTTTTATTAAAAACTGATATAACTTAAAGCATTGCATATGGCTAGTTTTATTAAAAACTGATATAACTCAGTGCATTGCATTTTGTTAGTTTTATTAAAAACTGATATAACTTAAAGCATTGCATATGGTTAGTTTTATTAAAAACTGATATAACTTAAAGCATTGCATATGGTTAGTTTTATTAAAAACTGATATAACTCAATGCATTGCATTTTGTTAGTTTTATTAAAAACTGATATAACTTAAAGCATTGCATATGGTTAGTTTTATTAAAAACTGATATAACTTAAAGCATTGCATATGGTTAGTTTTATTAAAAACGGATATAACTCAATGCATTGCATTTTGTTAGTTTTATTAAAAACTGATATAAATTAAGGCATGGCATATGGTTAGTTTTATTAAAAACTGATATAAATCAGTGCATTGCATTTTGTTAGTTTTATTAAAAACTGATATAACTCAATGCATTGCATTTTGTTAGTTTTATTAAAAACTGATATATTTTAAGGCATGGCATATGGTTAGTTTTATTAAAAACTGATATAACTCGGTGCATTGCATTTTGTTAGTTTTATTAAAAACTGATATAACTTAAAGCATTGCATATGGTTAGTTTTATTAAAAACGGATATAACTCAATGCATTGCATTTTGTTAGTTTTATTAAAAACTGATATAAATTAAGGCATGGCGTATGGTTAGTTTTATTAAAAACTGATATAAATCAGTGCATTGCATTTTGTTAGTTTTATTGAAAACTGATATAACTTAAAGCATTGCATATGGTTAGTTATATTAAAAACTGATATAACTCAGTGCTTTGCATTTTGTTAGTTTTATTAAAAACTGATATAACTCAGTGCATTGCATTTTGTTAGTTTTATTAAGAACTGATATAACTTAAGGCATGGCATATGGTTAGTTTTATTAAAAACGGATATAACTCAATGCATTGCATTTTGTTAGTTTTACTAAAAACTGATATACCTTAAGGCATGGCATATGGTTAGTTTTATTAAAAACAGATATAACTCGGTGCATTGCATTTTGTTAGTTTTATTAAAAACTGATATAACTTAAAGCATTGCATATGGTTAGTTTTATTAAAAACGGATATAACTCAGTGCATTGCATTTTGTTAGTTTTATTAAAAACTGATATAACTCGGTGCATTGCATTTTGTTAGTTTTATTAAAAACTGATATAACTTAAAGCATTGCATTTTGTTAGTTTTATTAAAAGCTGATATAACTCAGTGCATTGCATATGGTTAGTTTTATTAAAAACTGATATAACTCAGTGCATTGCATTTTGTTAGTTTTATTAAAAACTGATATAACTTAAAGCATTGCATATGGTTAGTTTTATTAAAAACTGATATAACTCAGTGCATTGCATTTTGTTAGTTTTATTAAAAACTGATATAACTTAAAGCATTGCATATGGTTAGTTTTATTAAAAACTGATATAACTCAGTGCTTTGCATTTTGTTAGTTTTATTAAAAACTGATATAACTCAGTGCATTGCATTTTGTTAGTTTTATTAAGAACTGATATAACTTAAGGCATGGCATATGGTTAGTTTTATTAAAAACGGATATAACTCAATGCATTGCATTTTGTTAGTTTTACTAAAAACTGATATACCTTAAGGCATGGCATATGGTTAGTTTTATTAAAAACTGATATAACTCGGTGCATTGCATTTTGTTAGTTTTATTAAAAACTGATATAACTTAAAGCATTGCATATGGTTAGTTTTATTAAAAACGGATATAACTCAGTGCATTGCATTTTGTTAGTTTTATTAAAAACTGATATAACTCGGTGCATTGCATTTTGTTAGTTTTATTAAAAACTGATATAACTTAAAGCATTGCATTTTGTTAGTTTTATTAAAAGCTGATATAACTCAGTGCATTGCATATGGTTAGTTTTATTAAAAACTGATATAACTTAGGGCATGGCATATGGTTAGTTTTATTAAAAACTGATAAAACTTAAAGCATTGCATATGGTTAGTTTTATTAAAAACTGATATAACTTAAAGCATTGCATTTTGTTAGTTTTATTAAAAGCTGATATAAATCAGTGCATTGCATTTTGTTAGTTTTATTGAAAACTGATATAACTTAAAGCATTGCATATGGTTAGTTATATTAAAAACTGATATAACTCAGTGCTTTGCATTTTGTTAGTTTTATTAAAAACTGATATAACTCAGTGCATTGCATTTTGTTAGTTTTATTAAGAACTGATATAACTTAAGGCATGGCATATGGTTAGTTTTATTAAAAACTGATATAACTTAGGGCATGGCATATGGTTAGTTTTATTAAAAACTGATAAAACTTAAAGCATTGCATATGGTTAGTTTTATTAAAAACTGATATAACTTAAAGCATTGCATTTTGTTAGTTTTATTAAAAGCTGATATAAATCAGTGCATTGCATTTTGTTAGTTTTATTGAAAACTGATATAACTTAAAGCATTGCATATGGTTAGTTATATTAAAAACTGATATAACTCAGTGCTTTGCATTTTGTTAGTTTTATTAAAAACGGATATAACTCAATGCATTGCATTTTGTTAGTTTTATTAAAAACTGATATAACTCGGTGCATTGCATTTTGTTAGTTTTATTAAAAACTGATATAACTTAAAGCATTGCATTTTGTTAGTTTTATTAAAAGCTGATATAACTCAGTGCATTGCATATGGTTAGTTTTATTAAAAACTGATATAACTCAGTGCATTGCATTTTGTTAGTTTTATTAAAAACTGATATAACTTAAAGCATTGCATATGGTTAGTTTTATTAAAAACTGATATAACTCAGTGCATTGCATTTTGTTAGTTTTATTAAAAACTGATATAACTTAAAGCATTGCATATGGTTAGTTTTATTAAAAACTGATATAACTTAAAGCATTGCATATGGTTAGTTTTATTAAAAGCTGATATAAATCAGTGCATTGCATTATGTTAGTTTTATTGAAAACTGATATAACTTAAAGCATTGCATATGGTTAGTTATATTAAAAACTGATATAACTCAGTGCTTTGCATTTTGTTAGTTTTATTAAAAACTGATATAACTCAGTGCATTGCATTTTGTTAGTTTTATTAAGAACTGATATAACTTAAAGCATTGCATATGGTTAGTTTTATTAAAAACGGATATAACTCAGTGCATTGCATTTTGTTAGTTTTATTAAAAACTGATATAACTCGGTGCATTGCATTTTGTTAGTTTTATTAAAAACTGATATAACTTAGAGCATTGCATTTTGTTAGTTTTATTAAAAGCTGATATAACTCAGTGCATTGCATATGGTTAGTTTTATTAAAAACTGATATAACTCAGTGCATTGCATTTTGTTAGTTTTATTAAAAACTGATATAACTTAAAGCATTGCATATGGTTAGTTTTATTAAAAACTGATATAACTCAGTGCATTGCATTTTGTTAGTTTTATTAAAAACTGATATAACTTAAAGCATTGCATATGGTTAGTTTTATTAAAAACTGATATAACTTAAAGCATTGCATATGGTTAGTTTTATTAAAAGCTGATATAAATCAGTGCATTGCATTTTGTTAGTTTTATTGAAAACTGATATAACTTAAAGAATTGCATATGGTTAGTTATATTAAAAACTGATATAACTCAGTGCTTTGCATTTTGTTAGTTTTATTAAAAACTGATATAACACAGTGCATTGCATTTTGTTAGTTTTATTAAGAACTGATATAACTTAAGGCATGGCATATGGTTAGTTTTATTAAAAACGGATATAACTCAATGCATTGCATTTTGTTAGTTTTACTAAAAACTGATATACCTTAAGGCATGGCATATGGTTAGTTTTATTAAAAACTGATATAACTCGGTGCATTGCATTTTGTTAGTTTTATTAAAAACTGATATAACTTAAAGCATTGCATATGGTTAGTTTTATTAAAAACGGATATAACTCAGTGCATTGCATTTTGTTAGTTTTATTAAAAACTGATATAACTCGGTGCATTGCATTTTGTTAGTTTTATTAAAAACTGATATAACTTAAAGCATTGCATTTTGTTAGTTTTATTAAAAGCTGATATAACTCAGTGCATTGCATATGGTTAGTTTTATTAAAAACTGATATAACTTAGGGCATGGCATATGGTTAGTTTTATTAAAAACTGATATAACTTAAAGCATTGCATATGGTTAGTTTTATTAAAAACTGATATAACTTAAAGCATTGCATTTTGTTAGTTTTATTAAAAACTGATATAAATCAGTGCATTGCATTTTGTTAGTTTTATTGAAAACTGATATAACTTAAAGCATTGCATATGGTTAGTTATATTAAAAACTGATATAACTCAGTGCTTTGCATTTTGTTAGTTTTATTAAAAACTGATATAACTCAGTGCATTGCATTTTGTTAGTTTTATTAAGAACTGATATAACTTAAGGCATGGCATATGGTTAGTTTTATTAAAAACGGATATAACTCAATGCATTGCATTTTGTTAGTTTTACTAAAAACTGATATACCTTAAGGCATGGCATATGGTTAGTTTTATTAAAAACAGATATAACTCGGTGCATTGCATTTTGTTAGTTTTATTAAAAACTGATATAACTTAAAGCATTGCATATGGTTAGTTTTATTAAAAACGGATATAACTCAGTGCATTGCATTTTGTTAGTTTTATTAAAAACTGATATAACTCGGTGCATTGCATTTTGTTAGTTTTATTAAAAACTGATATAACTTAAAGCATTGCATTTTGTTAGTTTTATTAAAAGCTGATATAACTCAGTGCATTGCATTTTGTTAGTTTTATTAAAAACTGATATAACTTAAAGCATTGCATATGGTTAGTTTTATTAAAAACTGATATAACTCAGTGCATTGCATTTTGTTAGTTTTATTAAAAACTGATATAACTTAAAGCATTGCATATGGTTAGTTTTATTAAAAACTGATATAACTTAAAGCATTGCATATGGTTAGTTTTATTAAAAGCTGATATAAATCAGTGCATTGCATTTTGTTAGTTTTATTGAAAACTGATATAACTTAAAGCATTGCATATGGTTAGTTATATTAAAAACTGATATAACTCAGTGCTTTGCATTTTGTTAGTTTTATTAAAAACTGATATAACTCAGTGCATTGCATTTTGTTAGTTTTATTAAGAACTGATATAACTTAAGGCATGGCATATGGTTAGTTTTATTAAAAACGGATATAACTCAATGCATTGCATTTTGTTAGTTTTACTAAAAACTGATATACCTTAAGGCATGGCATATGGTTAGTTTTATTAAAAACTGATATAACTCGGTGCATTGCATTTTGTTAGTTTTATTAAAAACTGATATAACTTAAAGCATTGCATATGGTTAGTTTTATTAAAAACGGATATAACTCAGTGCATTGCATTTTGTTAGTTTTATTAAAAACTGATATAACTCGGTGCATTGCATTTTGTTAGTTTTATTAAAAACTGATATAACTTAAAGCATTGCATTTTGTTAGTTTTATTAAAAGCTGATATAACTCAGTGCATTGCATATGGTTAGTTTTATTAAAAACTGATATAACTTAGGGCATGGCATATGGTTAGTTTTATTAAAAACTGATATAACTTAAAGCATTGCATATGGTTAGTTTTATTAAAAACTGATATAACTTAAAGCATTGCATTTTGTTAGTTTTATTAAAAGCTGATATAAATCAGTGCATTGCATTTTGTTAGTTTTATTGAAAACTGATATAACTTAAAGCATTGCATATGGTTAGTTATATTAAAAACTGATATAACTCAGTGCTTTGCATTTTGTTAGTTTTATTAAAAACTGATATAACTCAGTGCATTGCATTTTGTTAGTTTTATTAAGAACTGATATAACTTAAGGCATGGCATATGGTTAGTTTTATTAAAAACGGATATAACTCAATGCATTGCATTTTGTTAGTTTTATTAAAAACTGATATAACTCGGTGCATTGCATTTTGTTAGTTTTATTAAAAACTGATATAACTTAAAGCATTGCATTTTGTTAGTTTTATTAAAAGCTGATATAACTCAGTGCATTGCATATGGTTAGTTTTATTAAAAACTGATATAACTCAGTGCATTGCATTTTGTTAGTTTTATTAAAAACTGATATAACTTAAAGCATTGCATATGGTTAGTTTTATTAAAAACTGATATAACTCAGTGCATTGCATTTTGTTAGTTTTATTAAAAACTGATATAACTTAAAGCATTGCATATGGTTAGTTTTATTAAAAACTGATATAACTTAAAGCATTGCATATGGTTAGTTTTATTAAAAGCTGATATAAATCAGTGCATTGCATTATGTTAGTTTTATTGAAAACTGATATAACTTAAAGCATTGCATATGGTTAGTTATATTAAAAACTGATATAACTCAGTGCTTTGCATTTTGTTAGTTTTATTAAAAACTGATATAACTCAGTGCATTGCATTTTGTTAGTTTTATTAAGAACTGATATAACTTAAAGCATTGCATATGGTTAGTTTTATTAAAAACGGATATAACTCAGTGCATTGCATTTTGTTAGTTTTATTAAAAACTGATATAACTCGGTGCATTGCATTTTGTTAGTTTTATTAAAAACTGATATAACTTAGAGCATTGCATTTTGTTAGTTTTATTAAAAGCTGATATAACTCAGTGCATTGCATATGGTTAGTTTTATTAAAAACTGATATAACTCAGTGCATTGCATTTTGTTAGTTTTATTAAAAACTGATATAACTTAAAGCATTGCATATGGTTAGTTTTATTAAAAACTGATATAACTCAGTGCATTGCATTTTGTTAGTTTTATTAAAAACTGATATAACTTAAAGCATTGCATATGGTTAGTTTTATTAAAAACTGATATAACTTAAAGCATTGCATATGGTTAGTTTTATTAAAAGCTGATATAAATCAGTGCATTGCATTTTGTTAGTTTTATTGAAAACTGATATAACTTAAAGAATTGCATATGGTTAGTTATATTAAAAACTGATATAACTCAGTGCTTTGCATTTTGTTAGTTTTATTAAAAACTGATATAACACAGTGCATTGCATTTTGTTAGTTTTATTAAGAACTGATATAACTTAAGGCATGGCATATGGTTAGTTTTATTAAAAACGGATATAACTCAATGCATTGCATTTTGTTAGTTTTACTAAAAACTGATATACCTTAAGGCATGGCATATGGTTAGTTTTATTAAAAACTGATATAACTCGGTGCATTGCATTTTGTTAGTTTTATTAAAAACTGATATAACTTAAAGCATTGCATATGGTTAGTTTTATTAAAAACGGATATAACTCAGTGCATTGCATTTTGTTAGTTTTATTAAAAACTGATATAACTCGGTGCATTGCATTTTGTTAGTTTTATTAAAAACTGATATAACTTAAAGCATTGCATTTTGTTAGTTTTATTAAAAGCTGATATAACTCAGTGCATTGCATATGGTTAGTTTTATTAAAAACTGATATAACTTAGGGCATGGCATATGGTTAGTTTTATTAAAAACTGATATAACTTAAAGCATTGCATATGGTTAGTTTTATTAAAAACTGATATAACTTAAAGCATTGCATTTTGTTAGTTTTATTAAAAGCTGATATAAATCAGTGCATTGCATTTTGTTAGTTTTATTGAAAACTGATATAACTTAAAGCATTGCATATGGTTAGTTATATTAAAAACTGATATAACTCAGTGCTTTGCATTTTGTTAGTTTTATTAAAAACTGATATAACTCAGTGCATTGCATTTTGTTAGTTTTATTAAAAACTGATATAACTTAAAGCATTGCATATGGTTAGTTTTATTAAAAACTGATATAACTTAAAGCATTGCATTTTGTTAGTTTTATTAAAAGCTGATATAAATCAGTGCATTGCATTTTGTTAGTTTTATTGAAAACTGATATAACTTAAAGCATTGCATATGGTTAGTTATATTAAAAACTGATATAACTCAGTGCTTTGTATTTTGTTAGTTTTATTAAAAACTGATATAACTCAGTGCATTGCATTTTGTTAGTTTTATTAAGAACTGATATAACTTAAGGCATGGCATATGGTTAGTTTTATTAAAAACGGATATAACTCAATGCATTGCATTTTGTTAGTTTTACTAAAAACTGATATACCTTAAGGCATGGCATATGGTTAGTTTTATTAAAAACTGATATAACTCGGTGCATTGCATTTTGTTAGTTTTATTAAAAACTGATATAACTTAAAGCATTGCATATGGTTAGTTTTATTAAAAACGGATATAACTCAGTGCATTGCATTTTGTTAGTTTTAATAAAAACTGATATAACTCGGTGCATTGCATTTTGTTAGTTTTATTAAAAACTGATATAACTTAAAGCATTGCATTTTGTTAGTTTTATTAAAAGCTGATATAACTCAGTGCATTGCATATGGTTAGTTTTATTAAAAACTGATATAACTTAGGGCATGGCATATGGTTAGTTTTATTAAAAACTGATATAACTCAGTGCATTGCATTTTGTTAGTTTTATTAAAAACTGATATAACTTAAAGCATGGCATATGGTTAGTTTTATTAAAAACTGATATAACTCAGTGCATTGCATTTTGTTAGTTTTATTAAAAACTGATATAACTTAAAGCATTGCATATGGTTAGTTTTATTAAAAACTGATATAACTTAAAGCATTGCATATGGTTAGTTTTATTAAAAACGGATATAACTCAGTGCAGTGCATTTTGTTAGTTTTATTAAAAACTGATATAACTTAAAGCATTGCATATGGTTAGTTTTATTAAAAACTGATATAACTCAGTGCATTGCATTTTGTTAGTTTTATTGAAAACTGATATAACTTAAAGCATTGCATATGGTTAGTTATATTAAAAACTGATATAACTCAGTGCTTTGCATTTTGTTAGTTTTATTAAAAACTGATATAACTCAGTGCATTGCATTTTGTTGGTTTTATTAAAAACTGATATAACTCAGTGCATTGCATTTTGTTAGTTTTATTAAAAACTGATATAACTCAGTGCATTGCATTTTGTTAGTTTTATTAAAAATTGATATAACTCAGTGCATTGCATTTTGTTAGTTTTATTAAAAACTGATATAACTGAAAGCATTGCATATGGTTAGTTTTATTAAAAACTGATAGAACTCAATGCATTGCATTTTGTTAGTTTTATTAAAAACTGATATAACTTAAAGCATTGCATATGGTTAGTTTTATTAAAAACTGATATAACTTAAAGCATTGCATATGGTTAGTTTTATTAAAAACTGATATAACTCAATGCATTGCATTTTGTTAGTTTTATTAAAAACTGATATAACTTAAAGCATTGCATATGGTTAGTTTTATTAAAAACGGTTATAACTCAATGCATTGCATTTTGATAGTTTTATTAAAAACTGATATAACTTAAGGCATGGCATATGGTTAGTTTTATTAAAAACTGATATAACTCAGTGCATTGCATTTCGTTAGTTTTATTAAAAACTGATATAACTCAATGCATTGCATTTTGTTAGTTTTATTAAAAACTGATATAACTTAAAGCATTGCATATGGTTAGTTTTATTAAAAACGGATATAACTCAGTGCATTGCATTTTGTTAGTTTTATTAAAAACTGATATAACTTAAGGCATGGCATATGGTTAGTTTTATTAAAAACTGATATAACTCAATGCATTGCATTTTGTTAGTTTTATTAAAAACTGATATAACTTAAGGCATGGCATATGGTTAGTTTTATTAAAAACGGATATAACTCAATGCATTGCATTTTGTTAGTTTTATTAAAAACTGATATAACTCAGTGCATTGCATATGGTTAGTTTTATTAAAAACTGATATAACTCAGTGCATTGCATTTTGTTAGTTTTATTAAAAACTGATATAACTTAAAGCATTGCATATGGTTAGTTTTATTAAAAACTGATATAACTTAAAGCATTGCATATGGTTAGTTTTATTAAAAACTGATATAACTCAGTGCATTGCATTTTGTTAGTTTTATTAAAAACTGATATAACTTAAAGCATTACATATGGTTAGTTTTATTAAAAACTGATATAACTTAAAGCATTGCATATGGTTAGTTTTATTAAAAACTGATATAACTTAAGGCATGGCATATGGTTAGTTTTATTAAAAACGGATATAACTCAATGCATTGCATTTTGTTAGTTTTATTAAAAACTGATATAACTTAAGGCATGGCATATGGTTAGTTTTATTAAAAACTGATATAACTTAAAGCATTGCATTTTGTTAGTTTTATTAAAAACTGATATAACTCAGTGCATTGCATTTTGTAAGTTTTATTAAAAACTGATATAACTTAAAGCATTGCATATGGTTAGTTTTATTAAAAACTGATATAACTTAAAGCATTGCATATGGTTAGTTTTATTAAAAACGGATATAACTCAATGCATTGCATTTTGTTAGTTTTATTAAAAACTGATATAAATTAAGGCATGGCATATGGTTAGTTTTATTAAAAACTGATATAAATCAGTGCATTGCATTTTGTTAGTTTTATTAAAAACTGATATAACTCAATGCATTGCATTTTGTTAGTTTTATTAAAAACTGATATATTTTAAGGCATGGCATATGGTTAGTTTTATTAAAAACTGAGATAACTCGGTGCATTGCATTTTGTTAGTTTTATTAAAAACTGATATAACTTAAAGCATTGCATATGGTTAGTTTTATTAAAAACGGATATAACTCAGTGCATTGCATATGGTTAGTTTTATTAAAAACTGATATAACTCAGTGCATTGCATTTTGTTAGTTTTATTAAAAACTGATATAACTCGGTGCATTGCATTTTGTTAGTTTTATTAAAAACTGATATAACTTAAAGCATTGCATATGGTTAGTTTTATTAAAAACGGATATAACTCAGTGCATTGCATATGGTTAGTTTTATTAAAAACTGATATAACTCAGTGCATTGCATTTTGTTAGTTTTATTAAAAACTGATATAACTTAAAGCATTGCATATGGTTAGTTTTATTAAAAACTGATATAACTTAAAGCATTGCATATGGTTAGTTTTATTAAAAACTGATATAACTCAGTGCATTGCATTTTGTTAGTTTTATTAAAAACTGATATAACTTAAAGCATTACATATGGTTAGTTTTATTAAAAACTGATATAACTTAAAGCATTGCATATGGTTAGTTTTATTAAAAACTGATATAACTCAGTGCATTGCATTTTGTTAGTTTTATTAAAAACTGATATAACTTAAAGCATTACATATGGTTAGTTTTATTAAAAACTGATATAACTTAAAGCATTGCATTTTGTTAGTTTTATTAAAAACTGATATAACTTAAAGCATTGCATATGGTTAGTTTTATTAAAAACTGATATAACTTAAAGCATTGCATATGGTTAGTTTTATTAAAAACTGATATAACTCAGTGCATTGCATTTTGTTAGTTTTATTAAAAACTGATATAACTTAAAGCATTGCATATGGTTAGTTTTATTAAAAACTGATATAACTTAAAGCATTGCATATGGTTAGTTTTATTAAAAACTGATATAACTTAAAGCATTGCATATGGTTAGTTTTATTAAAAACTGATATAACTCAGTGCATTGCATTTTGTTAGTTTTATTAAAAACTGATATAACTTAAAGCATTGCATATGGTTAGTTTTATTAAAAACTGATATAACTTAAAGCATTGCATTTTGTTAGTTTTATTAAAAGCTGATATAAATCAGTGCATTGCATTTTGTTAGTTTTATTGAAAACTGATATAACTTAAAGCATTGCATATGGTTAGTTATATTAAAAACTGATATAACTCAGTGCTTTGTATTTTGTTAGTTTTATTAAAAACTGATATAACTCAGTGCATTGCATTTTGTTAGTTTTATTAAGAACTGATATAACTTAAGGCATGGCATATGGTTAGTTTTATTAAAAACGGATATAACTCAATGCATTGCATTTTGTTAGTTTTACTAAAAACTGATATACCTTAAGGCATGGCATATGGTTAGTTTTATTAAAAACTGATATAACTCGGTGCATTGCATTTTGTTAGTTTTATTAAAAACTGATATAACTTAAAGCATTGCATATGGTTAGTTTTATTAAAAACGGATATAACTCAGTGCATTGCATTTTGTTAGTTTTAATAAAAACTGATATAACTCGGTGCATTGCATTTTGTTAGTTTTATTAAAAACTGATATAACTTAAAGCATTGCATTTTGTTAGTTTTATTAAAAGCTGATATAACTCAGTGCATTGCATATGGTTAGTTTTATTAAAAACTGATATAACTTAGGGCATGGCATATGGTTAGTTTTATTAAAAACTGATATAACTCAGTGCATTGCATTTTGTTAGTTTTATTAAAAACTGATATAACTTAAAGCATGGCATATGGTTAGTTTTATTAAAAACTGATATAACTCAGTGCATTGCATTTTGTTAGTTTTATTAAAAACTGATATAACTTAAAGCATTGCATATGGTTAGTTTTATTAAAAACTGATATAACTTAAAGCATTGCATATGGTTAGTTTTATTAAAAACGGATATAACTCAGTGCAGTGCATTTTGTTAGTTTTATTAAAAACTGATATAACTTAAAGCATTGCATATGGTTAGTTTTATTAAAAACTGATATAACTCAGTGCATTGCATTTTGTTAGTTTTATTGAAAACTGATATAACTTAAAGCATTGCATATGGTTAGTTATATTAAAAACTGATATAACTCAGTGCTTTGCATTTTGTTAGTTTTATTAAAAACTGATATAACTCAGTGCATTGCATTTTGTTGGTTTTATTAAAAACTGATATAACTCAGTGCATTGCATTTTGTTAGTTTTATTAAAAACTGATATAACTCAGTGCATTGCATTTTGTTAGTTTTATTAAAAATTGATATAACTCAGTGCATTGCATTTTGTTAGTTTTATTAAAAACTGATATAACTGAAAGCATTGCATATGGTTAGTTTTATTAAAAACTGATAGAACTCAATGCATTGCATTTTGTTAGTTTTATTAAAAACTGATATAACTTAAAGCATTGCATATGGTTAGTTTTATTAAAAACTGATATAACTTAAAGCATTGCATATGGTTAGTTTTATTAAAAACTGATATAACTCAATGCATTGCATTTTGTTAGTTTTATTAAAAACTGATATAACTTAAAGCATTGCATATGGTTAGTTTTATTAAAAACGGTTATAACTCAATGCATTGCATTTTGATAGTTTTATTAAAAACTGATATAACTTAAGGCATGGCATATGGTTAGTTTTATTAAAAACTGATATAACTCAGTGCATTGCATTTCGTTAGTTTTATTAAAAACTGATATAACTCAATGCATTGCATTTTGTTAGTTTTATTAAAAACTGATATAACTTAAAGCATTGCATATGGTTAGTTTTATTAAAAACGGATATAACTCAGTGCATTGCATTTTGTTAGTTTTATTAAAAACTGATATAACTTAAGGCATGGCATATGGTTAGTTTTATTAAAAACTGATATAACTCAATGCATTGCATTTTGTTAGTTTTATTAAAAACTGATATAACTTAAGGCATGGCATATGGTTAGTTTTATTAAAAACGGATATAACTCAATGCATTGCATTTTGTTAGTTTTATTAAAAACTGATATAACTCAGTGCATTGCATATGGTTAGTTTTATTAAAAACTGATATAACTCAGTGCATTGCATTTTGTTAGTTTTATTAAAAACTGATATAACTTAAAGCATTGCATATGGTTAGTTTTATTAAAAACTGATATAACTTAAAGCATTGCATATGGTTAGTTTTATTAAAAACTGATATAACTCAGTGCATTGCATTTTGTTAGTTTTATCAAAAACTGATATAACTTAAAGCATTACATATGGTTAGTTTTATTAAAAACTGATATAACTTAAAGCATTGCATATGGTTAGTTTTATTAAAAACTGATATAACTTAAGGCATGGCATATGGTTAGTTTTATTAAAAACGGATATAACTCAATGCATTGCATTTTGTTAGTTTTATTAAAAACTGATATAACTTAAGGCATGGCATATGGTTAGTTTTATTAAAAACTGATATAACTTAAAGCATTGCATTTTGTTAGTTTTATTAAAAACTGATATAACTCAGTGCATTGCATTTTGTAAGTTTTATTAAAAACTGATATAACTTAAAGCATTGCATATGGTTAGTTTTATTAAAAACTGATATAACTTAAAGCATTGCATATGGTTAGTTTTATTAAAAACGGATATAACTCAATGCATTGCATTTTGTTAGTTTTATTAAAAACTGATATAAATTAAGGCATGGCATATGGTTAGTTTTATTAAAAACTGATATAAATCAGTGCATTGCATTTTGTTAGTTTTATTAAAAACTGATATAACTCAATGCATTGCATTTTGTTAGTTTTATTAAAAACTGATATATTTTAAGGCATGGCATATGGTTAGTTTTATTAAAAACTGAGATAACTCGGTGCATTGCATTTTGTTAGTTTTATTAAAAACTGATATAACTTAAAGCATTGCATATGGTTAGTTTTATTAAAAACGGATATAACTCAGTGCATTGCATATGGTTAGTTTTATTAAAAACTGATATAACTCAGTGCATTGCATTTTGTTAGTTTTATTAAAAACTGATATAACTCGGTGCATTGCATTTTGTTAGTTTTATTAAAAACTGATATAACTTAAAGCATTGCATATGGTTAGTTTTATTAAAAACGGATATAACTCAGTGCATTGCATATGGTTAGTTTTATTAAAAACTGATATAACTCAGTGCATTGCATTTTGTTAGTTTTATTAAAAACTGATATAACTTAAAGCATTGCATATGGTTAGTTTTATTAAAAACTGATATAACTTAAAGCATTGCATATGGTTAGTTTTATTAAAAACTGATATAACTCAGTGCATTGCATTTTGTTAGTTTTATTAAAAACTGATATAACTTAAAGCATTACATATGGTTAGTTTTATTAAAAACTGATATAACTTAAAGCATTGCATATGGTTAGTTTTATTAAAAACTGATATAACTCAGTGCATTGCATTTTGTTAGTTTTATTAAAAACTGATATAACTTAAAGCATTACATATGGTTAGTTTTATTAAAAACTGATATAACTTAAAGCATTGCATTTTGTTAGTTTTATTAAAAACTGATATAACTTAAAGCATTGCATATGGTTAGTTTTATTAAAAACTGATATAACTTAAAGCATTGCATATGGTTAGTTTTATTAAAAACTGATATAACTCAGTGCATTGCATTTTGTTAGTTTTATTAAAAACTGATATAACTTAAAGCATTGCATATGGTTAGTTTTATTAAAAACTGATATAACTTAAAGCATTGCATATGGTTAGTTTTATTAAAAACTGATATAACTTAAAGCATTGCATATGGTTAGTTTTATTAAAAACTGATATAACTCAGTGCATTGCATTTTGTTAGTTTTATTAAAAACTGATATAACTTAAAGCATTACATATGGTTAGTTTTATTAAAAACTGATATAACTTAAAGCATTGCATATGGTTAGTTTTATTAAAAACTGATATAACTTAAAGCATTGCATATGGTTAGTTTTATTAAAAACTGATATAACTCAGTGCATTGCATTTTGTTAGTTTTATTAAAAACTGATATAACTTAAAGCATTACATATGGTTAGTTTTATTAAAAACTGATATAACTTAAAGCATTGCATTTTGTTAGTTTTATTAAAAACTGATATAACTTAAAGCATTGCATATGGTTAGTTTTATTAAAAACTGATATAACTTAAAGCATTGCATATGGTTAGTTTTATTAAAAACTGATATAACTCAGTGCATTGCATTTTGTTAGTTTTATTAAAAACTGATATAACTTAAAGCATTGCATATGGTTAGTTTTATTAAAAACTGATATAACTTAAAGCATTGCATATGGTTAGTTTTATTAAAAACTGATATAACTCAGTGCATTGCATTTTGTTAGTTTTATTAAAAACTGATATAACTTAAAGCATTACATATGGTTAGTTTTATTAAAAACTGATATAACTTAAAGCATTGCATATGGTTAGTTTTATTAAAAACTGATATAACTCAGTGCATTGCATTTTGTTAGTTTTATTAAAAACTGATATAACTTAAAGCATTGCATATGGTTAGTTTTATTAAAAACTGATATAACTTAAAGCATTGCATATGGTTAGTTTTATTAAAAACTGATATAACTCAGTGCATTGCATTTTGTTAGTTTTATTAAAAACTGATATAACTTAAAGCATTGCATATGGTTAGTTTTATTAAAAACTGATATAACTTAAAGCATTGCATATGGTTAGTTTTATTAAAAACTGATATAACTCAGTGCATTGCATTTTGTTAGTTTTATTAAAAACTGATATAACTTAAAGCATTGCATATGGTTAGTTTTATTAAAAACTGATATAACTTAAAGCATTGCATATGGTTAGTTTTATTAAAAACTGATATAACTCAGTGCATTGCATTTTGTTAGTTTTATTAAAAACTGATATAACTTAAAGCATTGCATATGGTTAGTTTTATTAAAAACTGATATAACTTAAAGCATTGCATATGGTTAGTTTTATTAAAAACTGATATAACTCAGTGCATTGCATTTTGTTAGTTTTATTAAAAACTGATATAACTTAAAGCATTACATATGGTTAGTTTTATTAAAAACTGATATAACTTAAAGCATTGCATATGGTTAGTTTTATTAAAAACTGATATAACTCAGTGCATTGCATTTTGTTAGTTTTATTAAAAACTGATATAACTTAAAGCATTGCATATGGTTAGTTTTATTAAAAACTGATATAACTTAAAGCATTGCATATGGTTAGTTTTATTAAAAACTGATATAACTCAGTGCATTGCATTTTGTTAGTTTTATTAAAAACTGATATAACTTAAAGCATTACATATGGTTAGTTTTATTAAAAACTGATATAACTTAAAGCATTGCATTTTGTTAGTTTTATTAAAAACTGATATAACTTAAAGCATTGCATATGGTTAGTTTTATTAAAAACTGATATAACTTAAAGCATTGCATATGGTTAGTTTTATTAAAAACTGATATAACTCAGTGCATTGCATTTTGTTAGTTTTATTAAAAACTGATATAACTTAAAGCACTGCATATGGTTAGTTTTATTAAAAACTGATATAACTTAAAGCATTGCATATGGTTAGTTTTATTAAAAACTGATATAACTTAAAGCATTGCATATGGTTAGTTTTATTAAAAACTGATATAACTCAGTGCATTGCATTTTGTTAGTTTTATTAAAAACTGATATAACTTAAAGCATTGCATATGGTTAGTTTTATTAAAAACTGATATAACTTAAAGCATTGCATATGGTTAGTTTTATTAAAAACTGATATAACTTAAAGCATTGCATATGGTTAGTTTTATTAAAAACTGATATAACTCAGTGCATTGCATTTTGTTAGTTTTATTAAAAACTGATATAACTTAAAGCATTACATATGGTTAGTTTTATTAAAAACTGATATAACTTAAAGCATTGCATTTTGTTAGTTTTATTAAAAACTGATATAACTTAAAGCATTGCATATGGTTAGTTTTATTAAAAACTGATATAACTTAAAGCATTGCATATGGTTAGTTTTATTAAAAACTGATATAACTCAGTGCATTGCATTTTGTTAGTTTTATTAAAAACTGATATAACTTAAAGCATTGCATATGGTTAGTTTTATTAAAAACTGATATAACTTAAAGCATTGCATATGGTTAGTTTTATTAAAAACTGATATAACTCAGTGCATTGCATTTTGTTAGTTTTATTAAAAACTGATATAACTTAAAGCATTACATATGGTTAGTTTTATTAAAAACTGATATAACTTAAAGCATTGCATATGGTTAGTTTTATTAAAAACTGATATAACTCATTGCATTGCATTTTGTTAGTTTTATTAAAAACTGATATAACTTAAAGCATTGCATATGGTTAGTTTTATTAAAAACTGATATAACTTAAGGCATGGCATATGGTTAGTTTTATTAAAAACGGATATAACTCAATGCATTGCATTTTGTTAGTTTTATTAAAAACTGATATAACTCAGTGCATTGCATATGGTTAGTTTTATTAAAAACTGATATAACTCAGTGCATTGCATTTTGTTAGTTTTATTAAAAATTGATATAACTTAAAGCATTGCATATGGTTAGTTTTATTAAAAACTGATATAACTTAAAGCATTGCATATGGTTAGTTTTATTAAAAACTGATATAACTCAATGCATTGCATTTTGTAAGTTTTATTAAAAACTGATATAACTTAAAGCATTGCATATGGTTAGTTTTATTAAAAACTGATATAACTTAAAGCATTGCATATGGTTAGTTTTATTAAAAACGGATATAACTCAATGCATTGCATTTTGTTAGTTTTATTAAAAACTGATATAACTTAAAGCATTGCATATGGTTAGTTTTATTAAAAACTGATATAACTCAGTGCATTGCACTTTGTTAGTTTTATTAAAAACTGATATAACTTAAAGCATTGCATATGGTTAGTTTTATTAAAAACTGATATAACTCAGTGCATTGCATTTTGTTAGTTTTATTAAAAACTGATATAACTTAAAGCATTGCATATGGTTAGTTTTATTAAAAACTGATATAACTCAGTGCATTGCACTTTGTTAGTTTTATTAAAAACTGATATAACTTAGAGCATTGCATATGGTTAGTTTTATTAAAAACTGATATAACTTAAAGCATTGCATATGGTTAGTTTTATTAAAAACTGATATAACTTAAAGCATTGCATATGGTTAGTTTTATTAAAAACTGATATAACTCAGTGCATTGCATTTTGTTAGTTTTATTAAAAACTGATATAACTTAAAGCATTGCATATGGTTAGTTTTATTAAAAACTGATATAACTCAGTGCATTGCATTTTGTTAGTTTTATTAAAAACTGATATAACTTAAAGCATTGCATATGGTTAGTTTTATTAAAAACTGATATAACTCAGTGCATTGCATTTTGTTAGTTTTATTAAAAACTGATATAACTTAAAGCATTGCATATGGTTAGTTTTATTAAAAACTGATATAACTCGGTGCATTGCACTTTGTTAGTTTTATTAAAAACTGATATAACTTAAAGCATTGCATATGGTTAGTTTTATTAAAAACGGATATAACTCAATGCATTGCATTTTGTTAGTTTTATTAAAAACTGATATAAATTAAGGCATGGCATATGGTTAGTTTTATTAAAAACTGATATAAATCAGTGCATTGCATTTTGTTAGTTTTATTAAAAACTGATATAACTCAATGCATTGCATTTTGTTAGTTTTATTAAAAACTGATATATTTTAAGGCATGGCATATGGTTAGTTTTATTAAAAACTGAGATAACTCGGTGCATTGCATTTTGTTAGTTTTATTAAAAACTGATATAACTTAAAGCATTGCATATGGTTAGTTTTATTAAAAACGGATATAACTCAATGCATTGCATTTTGTTAGTTTTATTAAAAACTGATATAAATTAAGGCATGGCGTATGGTTAGTTTTATTAAAAACTGATATAAATCAGTGCATTGCATTTTGTTAGTTTTATTGAAAACTGATATAACTTAAAGCATTGCATATGGTTAGTTATATTAAAAACTGATATAACTCAGTGCTTTGCATTTTGTTAGTTTTATTAAAAACTGATATAACTCAGTGCATTGCATTTTGTTAGTTTTATTAAAAACTGATATAACTCAGTGCATTGCATTTTGTTAGTTTTATTAAGAACTGATATAACTTAAGGCATGGCATATGGTTAGTTTTATTAAAAACTGATATAACTCAATGCATTGCATTTTGTTAGTTTTATTAAAAACTGATATAACTTAAAGCATTGCATATGGTTAGTTTTATTAAAAACGGATATAACTCAATGCATTGCATTTTGTTAGTTTTACTAAAAACTGATATACCTTAAGGCATGGCATATGGTTAGTTTTATTAAAAACTGATATAACTCGGTGCATTGCATTTTGTTAGTTTTATTAAAAACTGATATAACTTAAAGCATTGCATATGGTTAGTTTTATTGAAAACGGATATAACTCAGTGCATTGCATTTTGTTAGTTTTATTAAAAACTGATATAACTCGGTGCATTGCATTTTGTTAGTTTTATTAAAAACTGATATAACTTAAAGCATTGCATATGGTTAGTTTTATTAAAAACGGATATAACTTAATGCATTGCATTTTGTTAGTTTTATTAAAAACTGATATAACTTAAGGCATGGCATATGGTTAGTTTTATTAAAAACTGATATAACTCAGTGCATTGCATTTTGTTAGTTTTATTAAAAGCTGATATAACTCAGTGCATTGCATATGGTTAGTTTTATTAAAAACTGATATAACTTAAGGCATGGCATATGGTTAGTTTTATTAAAAACTGATATAACTCAGTGCATTGCATTTTGTTAGTTTTATTAAAAACTGATATAACTTAAAGCATTGCTTATGGTTAGTTTTATTAAAAACTGATATAACTCAGTGCATTGCATTTTGTTAGTTTTATTAAAAACTGATATAACTTAAACCATTGCATATGGTTAGTTTTATTAAAAACTGATATAACTTAAAGCATTGCATATGGTTAGTTTTATTAAAAACGGATATAACTCAGTGCATTGCATTTTGTTAGTTTTATTAAAAACTGATATAACTTAAAGCATTGCATATGGTTAGTTTTATTAAAAACTGATATAACTCAGTGCATTGTATTTTGTTAGTTTTATTGAAAACTGATATAACTTAAAGCATTGCATATGGTTAGTTATATTAAAAACTGATATAACTTAGTGCTTTGCATTTTGTTAGTTTTATTAAAAACTGATATAACTCAGTGCATTGCATTTTGTTGGTTTTATTAAAAACTGATATAACTCAGTGCATTGCATTTTGCTAGTTTTATTAAAAACTGATATAACTTAAAGCATTGCATATGGTTAGTTTTATTAAAAACGGATATAACTTAATGCATTGCATTTTGTTAGTTTTATTAAAAACTGATATAACTTAAGGCATGGCATATGGTTAGTTTTATTAAAAACTGATATAACTCAGTGCATTGCATTTTGTTAGTTTTATTAAAAGCTGATATAACTCAGTGCATTGCATATGGTTAGTTTTATTAAAAACTGATATAACTTAAGGCATGGCATATGGTTAGTTTTATTAAAAACTGATATAACTCAGTGCATTGCATTTTGTTAGTTTTATTAAAAACTGATATAACTTAAAGCATTGCTTATGGTTAGTTTTATTAAAAACTGATATAACTCAGTGCATTGCATTTTGTTAGTTTTATTAAAAACTGATATAACTTAAAGCATTGCATATGGTTAGTTTTATTAAAAACTGATATAACTTAAAGCATTGCATATGGTTAGTTTTATTAAAAACGGATATAACTCAGTGCATTGCATTTTGTTAGTTTTATTAAAAACTGATATAACTTAAAGCATTGCATATGGTTAGTTTTATTAAAAACTGATATAACTCAGTGCATTGCATTTTGTTAGTTTTATTGAAAACTGATATAACTTAAAGCATTGCATATGGTTAGTTATATTAAAAACTGATATAACTCAGTGCTTTGCATTTTGTTAGTTTTATTAAAAACTGATATAACTCAGTGCATTGCATTTTGTTGGTTTTATTAAAAACTGATATAACTCAGTGCATTGCATTTTGCTAGTTTTATTAAAAACTGATATAACTTAAAGCATTGCATATGGTTAGTTTTATTAAAAACTGATATAACTTAAAGCATTGCATATGGTTAGTTTTATTAAAAACTGATATAACTCAGTGCATTGCATTTTGTTAGTTTTATTAAAAACTGATATAACTTAAAGCATTGCATATGGCTAGTTTTATTAAAAACTGATATAACTCAGTGCATTGCATTTTGTTAGTTTTATTAAAAACTGATATAACTTAAAGCATTGCATATGGTTAGTTTTATTAAAAACTGATATAACTTAAAGCATTGCATATGGTTAGTTTTATTAAAAACTGATATAACTCAATGCATTGCATTTTGTTAGTTTTATTAAAAACTGATATAAATTAAGGCATGGCATATGGTTAGTTTTATTAAAAACTGATATAACTTAAAGCATTGCATATGGTTAGTTTTATTAAAAACTGATATAACTCAGTGCATTGCATTTTGTTAGTTTTATTAAAAACTGATATAACTTAAAGCATTGCATATGGCTAGTTTTATTAAAAACTGATATAACTCAGTGCATTGCATTTTGTTAGTTTTATTAAAAACTGATATAACTTAAAGCATTGCATATGGTTAGTTTTATTAAAAACTGATATATCTTAAAGCATTGCATATGGTTAGTTTTATTAAAAACGGATATAACTCAATGCATTGCATTTTGTTAGTTTTATTAAAAACTGATATAAATTAAGGCATGGCATATGGTTAGTTTTATTAAAAACTGATATAAATCAGTGCATTGCATTTTGTTAGTTTTATTAAAAACTGATTTAACTCAATGCATTGCATTTTGTTAGTTTTATTAAAAACTGATATAAATTAAGGCATGGCATATGGTTAGTTTTATTAAAAACTGATATAACTCAGTGCATTGCATTTTGTTAGTTTTATTAAAAACTGATATAACTTAAAGCATTGCATATGGTTAGTTTTATTAAAAACTGATATAACTCAGTGCATTGCATTTTGTTAGTTTTATTAAAAACTGATATAACTTAAAGCATTGCATATGGCTAGTTTTATTAAAAACTGATATAACTCAGTGCATTGCATTTTGTTAGTTTTATTAAAAACTGATATAACTTAAAGCATTGCATATGGTTAATTTTATTAAAAACGGATATAACTCAATGCATTGCATTTTGTTAGTTTTATTAAAAACTGATATAAATTAAGGCATGGCATATGGTTAGTTTTATTAAAAACTGATATAAATCAGTGCATTGCATTTTGTTAGTTTTATTAAAAACTGATATAACTTAAAGCATTGCATATGGTTAGTTTTATTAAAAACGGATATAACTCAATGCATTGCATTTTGTTAGTTTTATTAAAAACTGATATAAATTAAGGCATGGCATATGGTTAGTTTTATTAAAAACTGATATAACTTAAAGCATTGCATATGGTTAGTTTTATTAAAAACGGATATAACTCAATGCATTGCATTTTGTTAGTTTTATTAAAAACTGATATAAATTAAGGCATGGCATATGGTTAGTTTTATTAAAAACTGATATAAATCAGTGCATTGCATTTTGTTAGTTTTATTAAAAACTGATATAACTTAAAGCATTGCATATGGTTAGTTTTATTAAAAACGGATATAACTCAATGCATTGCATTTTGTTAGTTTTATTAAAAACTGATGTAAATTAAGGCATGGCATATGGTTAGTTTTATTAAAAACTGATATAACTCAGTGCATTGCATTTTGTTAGTTTTATTAAAAACTGATATAACTTAAAGCATTGCATATGGCTAGTTTTATTAAAAACTGATATAACTCAGTGCATTGCATTTTGTTAGTTTTATTAAAAACTGATATAACTTAAAGCATTGCATATGGTTAGTTTTATTAAAAACGGATATAACTCAATGCATTGCATTTTGTTAGTTTTATTAAAAACTGATATAAATTAAGGCATGGCATATGGTTAGTTTTATTAAAAACTGATATAAATCAGTGCATTGCATTTTGTTAGTTTTATTAAAAACTGATTTAACTCAATGCATTGCATTTTGTTAGTTTTATTAAAAACTGATATAAATTAAGGCATGGCATATGGTTAGTTTTATTAAAAACTGATATAACTCAGTGCATTGCATTTTGTTAGTTTTATTAAAAACTGATATAACTTAAAGCATTGCATATGGTTAGTTTTATTAAAAACTGATATAACTCAGTGCATTGCATTTTGTTAGTTTTATTAAAAACTGATATAACTTAAAGCATTGCATATGGCTAGTTTTATTAAAAACTGATATAACTCAGTGCATTGCATTTTGTTAGTTTTATTAAAAACTGATATAACTTAAAGCATTGCATATGGTTAGTTTTATTAAAAACTGATATAACTTAAAGCATTGCATATGGTTAGTTTTATTAAAAACTGATATAACTCAATGCATTGCATTTTGTTAGTTTTATTAAAAACTGATATAAATTAAGGCATGGCATATGGTTAGTTTTATTAAAAACTGATATAACTTAAAGCATTGCATATGGTTAGTTTTATTAAAAACTGATATAACTCAGTGCATTGCATTTTGTTAGTTTTATTAAAAACTGATATAACTTAAAGCATTGCATATGGCTAGTTTTATTAAAAACTGATATAACTCAGTGCATTGCATTTTGTTAGTTTTATTAAAAACTGATATAACTTAAAGCATTGCATATGGTTAGTTTTATTAAAAACTGATATATCTTAAAGCATTGCATATGGTTAGTTTTATTAAAAACGGATATAACTCAATGCATTGCATTTTGTTAGTTTTATTAAAAACTGATATAAATTAAGGCATGGCATATGGTTAGTTTTATTAAAAACTGATATAAATCAGTGCATTGCATTTTGTTAGTTTTATTAAAAACTGATTTAACTCAATGCATTGCATTTTGTTAGTTTTATTAAAAACTGATATATTTTAAGGCATGGCATATGGTTAGTTTTATTAAAAACTGATATAACTCGGTGCATTGCATTTTGTTAGTTTTATTAAAAACTGATATAACTTAAAGCATTGCATATGGTTAGTTTTATTAAAAACGGATATAACTCAATGCATTGCATTTTGTTAGTTTTATTAAAAACTGATATAAATTAAGGCATGGCGTATGGTTAGTTTTATTAAAAACTGATATAAATCAGTGCATTGCATTTTGTTAGTTTTATTGAAAACTGATATAACTTAAAGCATTGCATATGGTTAGTTATATTAAAAACTGATATAACTCAGTGCTTTGCATTTTGTTAGTTTTATTAAAAACTGATATAACTCAGTGCATTGCATTTTGTTAGTTTTATTAAAAACTGATATAACTCAGTGCATTGCATTTTGTTAGTTTTATTAAGAACTGATATAACTTAAGGCATGGCATATGGTTAGTTTTATTAAAAACTGATATAACTCAATGCATTGCATTTTGTTAGTTTTATTAAAAACTGATATAACTTAAAGCATTGCATATGGTTAGTTTTATTAAAAACGGATATAACTCAATGCATTGCATTTTGTTAGTTTTACTAAAAACTGATATACCTTAAGGCATGGCATATGGTTAGTTTTATTAAAAACTGATATAACTCGGTGCATTGCATTTTGTTAGTTTTATTAAAAACTGATATAACTTAAAGCATTGCATATGGTTAGTTTTATTAAAAACGGATATAACTCAGTGCATTGCATTTTGTTAGTTTTATTAAAAACTGATATAACTCGGTGCATTGCATTTTGTTAGTTTTATTAAAAACTGATATAACTTAAAGCATTGCATATGGTTAGTTTTATTAAAAACGGATATAACTTAATGCATTGCATTTTGTTAGTTTTATTAAAAACTGATATAACTTAAGGCATGGCATATGGTTAGTTTTATTAAAAACTGATATAACTCAGTGCATTGCATTTTGTTAGTTTTATTAAAAGCTGATATAACTCAGTGCATTGCATATGGTTAGTTTTATTAAAAACTGATATAACTTAAGGCATGGCATATGGTTAGTTTTATTAAAAACTGATATAACTCAGTGCATTGCATTTTGTTAGTTTTATTAAAAACTGATATAACTTAAAGCATTGCTTATGGTTAGTTTTATTAAAAACTGATATAACTCAGTGCATTGCATTTTGTTAGTTTTATTAAAAACTGATATAACTTAAAGCATTGCATATGGTTAGTTTTATTAAAAACTGATATAACTTAAAGCATTGCATATGGTTAGTTTTATTAAAAACGGATATAACTCAGTGCATTGCATTTTGTTAGTTTTATTAAAAACTGATATAACTTAAAGCATTGCATATGGTTAGTTTTATTAAAAACTGATATAACTCAGTGCATTGCATTTTGTTAGTTTTATTGAAAACTGATATAACTTAAAGCATTGCATATGGTTAGTTATATTAAAAACTGATATAACTCAGTGCTTTGCATTTTGTTAGTTTTATTAAAAACTGATATAACTCAGTGCATTGCATTTTGTTGGTTTTATTAAAAACTGATATAACTCAGTGCATTGCATTTTGTTAGTTTTATTAAGAACTGATATAACTTAAGGCATGGCATATGGTTAGTTTTATTAAAAACTGATATAACTCAATGCATTGCATTTTGTTAGTTTTATTAAAAACTGATATAACTCAAAGCATTGCATATGGTTAGTTTTATTAAAAACGGATATAACTCAATGCATTGCATTTTGTTAGTTTTACTAAAAACAGATATACCTTAAGGCATGGCATATGGTTAGTTTTATTAAAAACTGATATAACTCGGTGCATTGCATTTTGTTAGTTTTATTAAAAATTGATATAACTTAAAGCATTGCATATGGTTAGTTTTATTAAAAACGGATATAACTCAGTGCATTGCATTTTGTTAGTTTTATTAAAAACTGATATAACTTAAGGCATGGCATATGGTTAGTTTTATTAAAAACGGATATAACTCAGTGCATTGCATTTTGTTAGTTTTATTAAAAACGGATATAACTTAATGCATTGCATTTTGTTAGTTTTATTAAAAGCTGATATAACTTAAGGCATGGCATATGGTTAGTTTTATTAAAAACTGATATAACTCAGTGCATTGCATTTTGTTAGTTTTATTAAAAGCTGATATAACTCAGTGCATTGCATATGGTTAGTTTTATTAAAAACTGATATAATTTAAGGCATGGCATATGGTTAGTTTTATTAAAAACTGATATAACTCAGTGCATTGCATTTTGTTAGTTTTATTAAAAACTGATATAACTTAAAGCATTGCTTATGGTTAGTTTTATTAAAAACTGATATAACTCAGTGCATTGCATTTTGTTAGTTTTATTAAAAACTGATATAACTTAAAGCATTGCTTATGGTTAGTTTTATTAAAAACTGATATAACTCAGTGCATTGCATTTTGTTAGTTTTATTAAAAACTGATATAACTTAAAGCATTGCATATGGTTAGTTTTATTAAAAACTGATATAACTTAAAGCATTGCATATGGTTAGTTTTATTAAAAACGGATATAACTCAGTGCATTGCATTTTGTTAGTTTTATTAAAAACTGATATAACTTAAAGCATTGCATATGGTTAGTTTTATTAAAAACTGATATAACTCAGTGCATTGCATTTTGTTAGTTTTATTGAAAACTGATATAACTTAAAGCATTGCATATGGTTAGTTATATTAAAAACTGATATAACTCAGTGCTTTGCATTTTGTTAGTTTTATTAAAAACTGATATAACTCAGTGCATTGCATTTTGTTGGTTTTATTAAAAACTGATATAACTCAGTGCATTGCATTTTGTTAGTTTTATTAAGAACTGATATAACTTAAGGCATGGCATATGGTTACTTTTATTAAAAACTGATATAACTCAATGCATTGCATTTTGTTAGTTTTATTAAAAACTGATATAACTTAAAGCATTGCATATGGTTAGTTTTATTAAAAACGGATATAACTCAATGCATTGCATTTTGTTAGTTTTACTAAAAACTGATATACCTTAAGGCATGGCATATGGTTAGTTTTATTAAAAACTGATATAACTCGGTGCATTGCATTTTGTTAGTTTTATTAAAAACTGATATAACTTAAAGCATTGCATATGGTTAGTTTTATTAAAAACGGATATAACTCAGTGCATTGCATTTTGTTAGTTTTATTAAAAACTGATATAACTCGGTGCATTGCATTTTGTTAGTTTTATTAAAAACTGATATAACTTAAAGCATTGCATATGGTTAGTTTTATTAAAAACGGATATAATTTAAGGCATGGCATATGGTTAGTTTTATTAAAAACTGATATAACTTAAGGCATGGCATATGGTTAGTTTTATTAAAAACTGATATAACTCAATGCATTGCATTTTGTTAGTTTTATTAAAAACTGATATAACTTAAAGCATTGCTTATGGTTAGTTTTATTAAAAACTGATATAACTCAGTGCATTGCATTTTGTTAGTTTTATTAAAAACTGATATAACTTAAAGCATTGCTTATGGTTAGTTTTATTAAAAACTGATATAACTCAGTGCATTGCATTTTGTTAGTTTTATTAAAAACTGATATAACTTAATGCATTGCATTTTGTTAGTTTTATTAAAAGCTGATATAACTTAAGGCATGGCATATGGTTAGTTTTATTAAAAACTGATATAACTCAGTGCATTGCATTTTGTTAGTTTTATTAAAAACTGATATAACTTAAAGCATTGCTTATGGTTAGTTTTATTAAAAACTGATATAACTCAGTGCATTGCATTTTGTTAGTTTTATTAAAAACTGATATAACTTAAAGCATTGCTTATGGTTAGTTTTATTAAAAACTGATATAACTCAGTGCATTGCATTTTGTTAGTTTTATTAAAAACTGATATAACTTAAAGCATTGCATATGGTTAGTTTTATTAAAAACTGATATAACTTAAAGCATTGCATATGGTTAGTTTTATTAAAAACGGATATAACTCAATGCATTGCATTTTGTTAGTTTTACTAAAAACTGATATACCTTAAGGGGGTCTCCTCATCAGTCAGTTTCAAAAAATCGATTTTTTTTTTTGCTTCAATCGTTAGAATTATTATTAAAGAATATTCTTGCAAATTTTGAGAGTCCAACTCAAACTCGTTTAGGATTTACAAATCTGAGTAGAGTCTCGCGTGGGGCAAGCGCGAGCTAAACTAAAAACTTTAAAGCCTATTTCCCGAAAACCGTATTTTTTAAAATTCCGTGCACGATTAAAAATGAACCATTAAAGCTATGTATACAAGTAAGACACCGTTTTTTAGATAATTTTATTGTCCATAGATTGAACTAAAAATATTTATTAAAAAATTTTTATTTTACAATGTTATCAACTCAATTATTCTTAGAAAAAGCACTAAAAATCGAGTACTTTTTTAAAAAAATGACAAAAATGTTAAAATTTCAACTTTCAATCACCATAATAGTCTATGATCTGCAAAAAAGCCTTCTGAACAAGGAAGTATTTCCATTTTTTGTTTCAGATAAAAATTACGGGCTGAATCATGCACTGAGTTTGAGTTGTTAATCGCGAGCTGCTGCGCAAGATTTTTCATAAATCAGCCATTTTTAATTATTTTGACATACAATAAACTTTTTTTTGTTGAATAAATATATGTTCAAAAATATGCAAAAGATCATTTGTTTCTCTTGTTGTTTTCATGTTCAAAAAAAATCCTGAAAAACCTCTTTTTTTGTAAGCTACTGATGAGGAGACCCCCTTAAGGCATGGCATATGGTTAGTTTTATTAAAAACTGATATAACTCGGTGCATTGCATTTTGTTAGTTTTATTAAAAACTGATATAACTTAAAGCATTGCATATGGTTAGTTTTATTAAAAACGGATATAACTCAGTGCATTGCATTTTGTTAGTTTTATTAAAAACTGATATAACTCGGTGCATTGCATTTTGTTAGTTTTATTAAAAACTGATATAACTTAAAGCATTGCATATGGTTAGTTTTATTAAAAACTGATATAACTCAATGCATTGCATTTTGTTAATTTTATTAAAAACTGATATAACTTAAAGCATTGCATATGGTTAGTTTTATTAAAAACTGATATAACTCAGTGCATTGCATTTTGTTAGTTTTATTAAAAGCTGATATAACTTAAGGCATGGCATATGGTTAGTTTTATTAAAAACTGATATAACTCAGTGCATTGCATTTTGTTAGTTTTATTAAAAGCTGATATATCTCAGTGCATTGCATATGGTTAGTTTTATTAAAAACTGATATAACTTAAGGCATGGCATATGGTTAGTTTTATTAAAAACTGATATAACTCAGTGCATTGCATTTTGTTAGTTTTATTAAAAACTGATATAACTTAAAGCATTGCTTATGGTTAGTTTTATTAAAAACTGATATAACTCAGTGCATTGCATTTTGTTAGTTTTATTAAAAACTGATATAACTTAAAGCATTGCTTATGGTTAGTTTTATTAAAAACTGATATAACTCAGTGCATTGCATTTTGTTAGTTTTATTAAAAACTGATATAACTTAAAGCATTGCATATGGTTAGTTTTATTAAAAACTGATATAACTTAAAGCATTGCATATGGTTAGTTTTATTAAAAACTGATATAAATCAGTGCATTGCATTTTGCTAGTTTTATTGAAAACTGATATAACTTAAAGCATTGCATATGGTTAGTTATATTAAAAACTGATATAACTCAGTGCTTTGCATTTTGTTAGTTTTATTAAAAACTGATATAACTCAGTGCATTGCATTTTGTTAGTTTTATTAAAAACGGATATAACTTAATGCATTGCATTTTGTTAGTTTTATTAAAAGCTGATATAACTTAAGGCATGGCATATGGTTAGTTTTATTAAAAACTGATATAACTCAGTGCATTGCATTTTGTTAGTTTTATTAAAAGCTGATATAACTCAGTGCATTGCATATGGTTAGTTTTATTAAAAACGGATATAACTTAATGCATTGCATTTTGTTAGTTTTATTAAAAGCTGATATAACTTAGGGCATGGCATATGGTTAGTTTTATTAAAAACTGATATAACTCAGTGCATTGCATTTTGTTAGTTTTATTAAAAGCTGATATAACTCAGTGCATTGCATATGGTTAGTTTTATTAAAAACTGATATAACTTAAGGCATGGCATATGGTTAGTTTTATTAAAAACTGATATAACTCAGTGCATTGCATTTTGTTAGTTTTATTAAAAACTGATATAACTTAAAGCATTGCTTATGGTTAGTTTTATTAAAAACTGATATAACTCAGTGCATTGCATTTTGTTAGTTTTATTAAAAACTTATATAACTTAAAGCATTGCATATGGTTAGTTTTATTAAAAACTGATATAACTTAAAGCATTGCATATGGTTAGTTTTATTAAAAACTGATATAAATCAGTGCATTGCATTTTGTTAGTTTTATTGAAAACTGATATAACTTAAAGCATTGCATATGGTTAGTTATATTAAAAACTGATATAACTCAGTGCTTTGCATTTTGTTAGTTTTATTAAAAACTGATATAACTCAGTGCATTGCATTTTGTTAGTTTTATTAAAAACTGATATAACTCAGTGCATTGCATTTTGTTAGTTTTATTAAGAACTGATATACCTTAAGGCATGGCATATGGTTAGTTTTATTAAGAACTGATATAACTCGGTGCATTGCATTTTGTTAGTGTTATTAAAAACTGATATAACTTAAAGCATTGCATATGGTTAGTTTTATTAAAAACGGATATAACTCAGTGCATTGCATTTTGTTAGTTTTATTAAAAACTGATATAACTCGGTGCATTGCATTTTGTTAGTTTTATTAAAAACTGATATAACTTAAAGCATTGCATATGGTTAGTTTTATTAAAAACGGATATAACTTAATGCATTGCATTTTGTTAGTTTTATTAAAAACTGATATAACTTAAGGCATGGCATATGGTTAGTTCTATTAAAAACTGATATAACTCAGTGCATTGCATTTTGTTAGTTTTATTAAAAGCTAATATAACTCAGTGCATTGCATATGGTTAGTTTTATTAAAAACTGATATAACTTAAGGCATGGCATATGGTTAGTTTTATTAAAAACTGATATAACTCAGTGCATTGCATTTTGTTAGTTTTATTAAAAACTGATATAACTTAAAGCATTGCTTATGGTTAGTTTTATTAAAAACTGATATAACTCAGTGCATTGCATTTTGTTAGTTTTATTAAAAACTGATATAACTTAAAGCATTGCATATGGTTAGTTTTATTAAAAACTGATATAACTTAAAGCATTGCATATGGTTAGTTTTATTAAAAACGGATATAACTCAGTGCATTGCATTTTGTTAGTTTTATTAAAAACTGATATAACTTAAAGCATTGCATATGGTTAGTTTTATTAAAAACTGATATAACTCAGTGCATTGCATTTTGTTAGTTTTATTAAAAACTGATATAACTTAAAGCATTGCATATGGTTAGTTTTATTAAAAACTGATATAACTCAGTGCATTGCATTTTCTTAGTTTTATTAAAAACTGATATAACTTAAAGCATTGCATATGGTTAGTTTTATTAAAAACTGATATAACTCAATGCATTGCATTTTGTTAGTTTTATTAAAAACTAATATAACTTAAAGCATTGCATATGGTTAGTTTTATTAAAAACTGATATAACTTAAAGCATTGCATATGGTTAGTTTTATTAAAAACGGATATAACTCAGTGCATTGCATTTTGTTAGTTTTATTAAAAACTGATATAACTTAAAGCATTGCATATGGTTAGTTTTATTAAAAACTGATATAACTCAGTGCATTGCATTTTATTAGTTTTATTAAAAACTGATATAACTTAAAGCATTGCATATGGTTAGTTTTATTAAAAACTGATATAAATCAGTGCATTGCATTTTGTTAGTTTTATTGAAAACTGATATAACTTAAAGCATTGCATATGGTTAGTTATATTAAAAACTGATATAACTCAGTGCTTTGCATTTTGTTAGTTTTATTAAAAACTGATATAACTCAGTGCATTGCATTTTGTTAGTTTTATTAAAAGCTGATATAACTCAGTGCATTGCATATGGTTAGTTTTATTAAAAACTGATATAACTTAAGGCATGGCATATGGTTAGTTTTATTAAAAACTGATATAACTCAGTGCATTGCATTTTGTTAGTTTTATTAAAAACTGATATAACTTAAAGCATTGCTTATGGTTAGTTTTATTAAAAACTGATATAACTCAGTGCATTGCATTTTGTTAGTTTTATTAAAAACTTATATAACTTAAAGCATTGCATATGGTTAGTTTTATTAAAAACTGATATAACTTAAAGCATTGCATATGGTTAGTTTTATTAAAAACTGATATAAATCAGTGCATTGCATTTTGTTAGTTTTATTGAAAACTGATATAACTTAAAGCATTGCATATGGTTAGTTATATTAAAAACTGATATAACTCAGTGCTTTGCATTTTGTTAGTTTTATTAAAAACTGATATAACTCAGTGCATTGCATTTTGTTAGTTTTATTAAAAACTGATATAACTCAGTGCATTGCATTTTGTTAGTTTTATTAAGAACTGATATACCTTAAGGCATGGCATATGGTTAGTTTTATTAAGAACTGATATAACTCGGTGCATTGCATTTTGTTAGTGTTATTAAAAACTGATATAACTTAAAGCATTGCATATGGTTAGTTTTATTAAAAACGGATATAACTCAGTGCATTGCATTTTGTTAGTTTTATTAAAAACTGATATAACTCGGTGCATTGCATTTTGTTAGTTTTATTAAAAACTGATATAACTTAAAGCATTGCATATGGTTAGTTTTATTAAAAACGGATATAACTTAATGCATTGCATTTTGTTAGTTTTATTAAAAACTGATATAACTTAAGGCATGGCATATGGTTAGTTCTATTAAAAACTGATATAACTCAGTGCATTGCATTTTGTTAGTTTTATTAAAAGCTAATATAACTCAGTGCATTGCATATGGTTAGTTTTATTAAAAACTGATATAACTTAAGGCATGGCATATGGTTAGTTTTATTAAAAACTGATATAACTCAGTGCATTGCATTTTGTTAGTTTTATTAAAAACTGATATAACTTAAAGCATTGCTTATGGTTAGTTTTATTAAAAACTGATATAACTCAGTGCATTGCATTTTGTTAGTTTTATTAAAAACTGATATAACTCGGTGCATTGCATTTTGTTAGTTTTATTAAAAACTGATATAACTTAAAGCATTGCATATGGTTAGTTTTATTAAAAACGGATATAACTTAATGCATTGCATTTTGTTAGTTTTATTAAAAACTGATATAACTTAAGGCATGGCATATGGTTAGTTCTATTAAAAACTGATATAACTCAGTGCATTGCATTTTGTTAGTTTTATTAAAAGCTAATATAACTCAGTGCATTGCATATGGTTAGTTTTATTAAAAACTGATATAACTTAAGGCATGGCATATGGTTAGTTTTATTAAAAACTGATATAACTCAGTGCATTGCATTTTGTTAGTTTTATTAAAAACTGATATAACTTAAAGCATTGCTTATGGTTAGTTTTATTAAAAACTGATATAACTCAGTGCATTGCATTTTGTTAGTTTTATTAAAAACTGATATAACTTAAAGCATTGCATATGGTTAGTTTTATTAAAAACTGATATAACTTAAAGCATTGCATATGGTTAGTTTTATTAAAAACGGATATAACTCAGTGCATTGCATTTTGTTAGTTTTATTAAAAACTGATATAACTTAAAGCATTGCATATGGTTAGTTTTATTAAAAACTGATATAACTCAGTGCATTGCATTTTGTTAGTTTTATTAAAAACTGATATAACTTAAAGCATTGCATATGGTTAGTTTTATTAAAAACTGATATAACTCAGTGCATTGCATTTTCTTAGTTTTATTAAAAACTGATATAACTTAAAGCATTGCATATGGTTAGTTTTATTAAAAACTGATATAACTCAATGCATTGCATTTTGTTAGTTTTATTAAAAACTAATATAACTTAAAGCATTGCATATGGTTAGTTTTATTAAAAACTGATATAACTTAAAGCATTGCATATGGTTAGTTTTATTAAAAACGGATATAACTCAGTGCATTGCATTTTGTTAGTTTTATTAAAAACTGATATAACTTAAAGCATTGCATATGGTTAGTTTTATTAAAAACTGATATAACTCAGTGCATTGCATTTTATTAGTTTTATTAAAAACTGATATAACTTAAAGCATTGCATATGGTTAGTTTTATTAAAAACTGATATAAATCAGTGCATTGCATTTTGTTAGTTTTATTGAAAACTGATATAACTTAAAGCATTGCATATGGTTAGTTATATTAAAAACTGATATAACTCAGTGCTTTGCATTTTGTTAGTTTTATTAAAAACTGATATAACTCAGTGCATTGCATTTTGTTAGTTTTATTAAAAGCTGATATAACTCAGTGCATTGCATATGGTTAGTTTTATTAAAAACTGATATAACTTAAGGCATGGCATATGGTTAGTTTTATTAAAAACTGATATAACTCAGTGCATTGCATTTTGTTAGTTTTATTAAAAACTGATATAACTTAAAGCATTGCTTATGGTTAGTTTTATTAAAAACTGATATAACTCAGTGCATTGCATTTTGTTAGTTTTATTAAAAACTTATATAACTTAAAGCATTGCATATGGTTAGTTTTATTAAAAACTGATATAACTTAAAGCATTGCATATGGTTAGTTTTATTAAAAACTGATATAAATCAGTGCATTGCATTTTGTTAGTTTTATTGAAAACTGATATAACTTAAAGCATTGCATATGGTTAGTTATATTAAAAACTGATATAACTCAGTGCTTTGCATTTTGTTAGTTTTATTAAAAACTGATATAACTCAGTGCATTGCATTTTGTTAGTTTTATTAAAAACTGATATAACTCAGTGCATTGCATTTTGTTAGTTTTATTAAGAACTGATATACCTTAAGGCATGGCATATGGTTAGTTTTATTAAGAACTGATATAACTCGGTGCATTGCATTTTGTTAGTGTTATTAAAAACTGATATAACTTAAAGCATTGCATATGGTTAGTTTTATTAAAAACGGATATAACTCAGTGCATTGCATTTTGTTAGTTTTATTAAAAACTGATATAACTCGGTGCATTGCATTTTGTTAGTTTTATTAAAAACTGATATAACTTAAAGCATTGCATATGGTTAGTTTTATTAAAAACGGATATAACTTAATGCATTGCATTTTGTTAGTTTTATTAAAAACTGATATAACTTAAGGCATGGCATATGGTTAGTTCTATTAAAAACTGATATAACTCAGTGCATTGCATTTTGTTAGTTTTATTAAAAGCTAATATAACTCAGTGCATTGCATATGGTTAGTTTTATTAAAAACTGATATAACTTAAGGCATGGCATATGGTTAGTTTTATTAAAAACTGATATAACTCAGTGCATTGCATTTTGTTAGTTTTATTAAAAACTGATATAACTTAAAGCATTGCTTATGGTTAGTTTTATTAAAAACTGATATAACTCAGTGCATTGCATTTTGTTAGTTTTATTAAAAACTGATATAACTTAAAGCATTGCATATGGTTAGTTTTATTAAAAACTGATATAACTTAAAGCATTGCATATGGTTAGTTTTATTAAAAACGGATATAACTCAGTGCATTGCATTTTGTTAGTTTTATTAAAAACTGATATAACTTAAAGCATTGCATATGGTTAGTTTTATTAAAAACTGATATAACTCAGTGCATTGCATTTTGTTAGTTTTATTAAAAACTGATATAACTTAAAGCATTGCATATGGTTAGTTTTATTAAAAACTGATATAACTCAGTGCATTGCATTTTCTTAGTTTTATTAAAAACTGATATAACTTAAAGCATTGCATATGGTTAGTTTTATTAAAAACTGATATAACTCAATGCATTGCATTTTGTTAGTTTTATTAAAAACTAATATAACTTAAAGCATTGCATATGGTTAGTTTTATTAAAAACTGATATAACTTAAAGCATTGCATATGGTTAGTTTTATTAAAAACGGATATAACTCAGTGCATTGCATTTTGTTAGTTTTATTAAAAACTGATATAACTTAAAGCATTGCATATGGTTAGTTTTATTAAAAACTGATATAACTCAGTGCATTGCATTTTATTAGTTTTATTAAAAACTGATATAACTTAAAGCATTGCATATGGTTAGTTTTATTAAAAACTGATATAAATCAGTGCATTGCATTTTGTTAGTTTTATTGAAAACTGATATAACTTAAAGCATTGCATATGGTTAGTTATATTAAAAACTGATATAACTCAGTGCTTTGCATTTTGTTAGTTTTATTAAAAACTGATATAACTCAGTGCATTGCATTTTGTTAGTTTTATTAAAAACTGATATAACTCAGTGCATTGCATTTTGTTAGTTTTATTAAGAACTGATATAACTTAAGGCATGGCATATGGTTAGTTTTATTAAAAACTGATATAACTCAATGCATTGCATTTTGTTAGTTTTATTAAAAACTGATATAACTTAAAGCATTGCATATGGTTAGTTTTATTAAAAGCGGATATAACTCAATGCATTGCATTTTGTTAGTTTTACTAAAAACTGATATACCTTAAGGCATGGCATATGGTTAGTTTTATTAAAAACTGATATAACTCGGTGCATTGCATTTTGTTAGCTTTATTAAAAACTGATATAACTTAAAGCATTGCATATGGTTAGTTTTATTAAAAACGGATATAACTCAGTGCATTGCATTTTGTTAGTTTTATTAAAAACTGATATAACTCGGTGCATTGCATTTTGTTAGTTTTATTAAAAACTGATATAACTTAAAGCATTGCATATGGTTAGTTTTATTAAAAACGGATATAACTTAATGCATTGCATTTTGTTAGTTTTATTAAAAACTGATATAACTTAAGGCATGGCATATGGTTAGTTTTATTAAAAACTGATATAACTCAGTGCATTGCATTTTGTTAGTTTTATTAAAAGCTGATATAACTCAGTGCATTGCATATGGTTAGTTTTATTAAAAACTGATATAACTTAAGGCATGGCATATGGTTAGTTTTATTAAAAACTGATATAACTCAGTGCATTGCATTTTGTTAGTTTTATTAAAAACTGATATAACTTAAAGCATTGCTTATGGTTAGTTTTATTAAAATCTGATATAACTCAGTGCATTGCATTTTGTTAGTTTTATTAAAAACTGATATAACTTAAAGCATTGCATATGGTTAGTTTTATTAAAAACTGATATAACTTAAAGCATTGCATATGGTTAGTTTTATTAAAAACGGATATAACTTAATGCATTGCATTTTGTTAGTTTTATTAAAAACTGATATAACTTAAGGCATGGCATATGGTTAGTTTTATTAAAACCTGATATAACTCAGTGCATTGCATTTTGTTAGTTTTATTAAAAGCGGATATAACTCAATGCATTGCATTTTGTTAGTTTTACTAAAAACTGATATACCTTAAGGCATGGCATATGGTTAGTTTTATTAAAAACTGATATAACTCGGTGCATTGCATTTTGTTAGTTTTACTAAAAACTGATATACCTTAAGGCATGGCATATGGTTAGTTTTATTAAAAACTGATATAACTCGGTGCATTGCATTTTGTTAGTTTTATTAAAAACTGATATAACTTAAAGCATTGCATATGGTTAGTTTTATTAAAAACGGATATAACTCAGTGCATTGCATTTTGTTAGTTTTATTAAAAACTGATATAACTTAAAGCATTGCATATGGTTAGTTTTATTAAAAACTGATATAACTCAGTGCATTGCATTTTGTTAGTTTTATTAAAAACTGATATAACTTAAAGCAATGCATATGGTTAGTTTTAATAAAAACTGATATAACTCAATGCATTGCATTTTGTTAGTTTTATTAAAAACTGATATAACTTAAAGCATTGCATTTCGTTAGTTTTATTAAAAACTGATATAACTCAATGCATTGCATTTTGTTAGTTTTATTAAAAACTGATATAACTTAAAGCATTGCATATGGTTAGTTTCATTAAAAACTGATATAACTTAAAGCATTGCATATGGTTAGTTTTATTAAAAACGGATATAACTCAGTGCATTGCATTTTGTTAGTTTTATTAAAAACTGATATAACTTAAAGCATTGCATATGGTTAGTTTTATTAAAAACTGATATAACTCAGTGCATTGCTTTTTATTAGTTTTATTAAAAACTGATATAACTTAAAGCATTGCATATGGTTAGTTTTATTAAAAACTGATATAACTTAAAGCATTGCATATGGTTAGTTTTATTAAAAACTGATATAACTCAATGCATTGCATTTTGTTAGTTTTATTAAAAACTGATATAACTCAAAGCATTGCATATGGTTAGTTTTATTAAAAACTGATATAACTCAATGCATTGCATTTTGTTAGTTTTATTAAAAACTGATATAACTTAAAGCATTGCATATGGTTAGTTTTATTAAAAACTGATATAACTTAAAGCATTGCATATGGTTAGTTTTATTAAAAACGGATATAACTCAGTGCATTGCATTTTGTTAGTTTTATTAAAAACTGATATAACTCAGTGCATTGCATTTTGTTAGTTTTATTAAAAACTGATATAACTTAAGGCATGGCATATGGTTAGTTTTATTAAAAACTGATATAACTCGGTGCATTGCATTTTGTTAGTTTTATTAAAAACTGATATAACTTAAAGCATTGCATATGGTTAGTTTTATTAAAAACGGATATAACTCAATGCATTGCATTTTGTTAGTTTTATTAAAAACTGATATAAATTTAGGCATGGCATATGGTTAGTTTTATTAAAAACTGATATAAATCAGTGCATTGCATTTTGTTAATTTTCTTGAAAACTGATATAACTTAAAGCATTGCATATGGTTAGTTATATTAAAGACTGATATAACTCAGTGCTTTGCATTTTGTTAGTTTTATTAAAAACTGATATAACTCAGTGCATTGCATTTTGTTAGTTTTATTAAGAACTGATATAACTTAAGGCATGGCATATGGTTAGTTTTATTAAAAACTGATATAACTCAATACATTGCATTTTGTTAGTTTTATTAAAAACTGATATAACTTAAAGCATTGCATATGGTTAGTTTTATTAAAAACGGATATAACTCAATGCATTGCATTTTGTTAGTTTTACTAAAAACTGATATACCTTAAGGCATGGCATATGGTTAGTTTTATTAAAAACTGATATAACTTAAAGCATTGCATATGGTTAGTTTTATTAAAAACTGATATAACTCAGTGCATTGCATTTTGTTAGTTTTATTAAAAACTGATATAACTTAAAGCATTGCATATAGTTAGTTTTATTAAAAACTGATATAACTCAGTGCATTGCATTTTCTTAGTTTTATTAAAAACTGATATAACTTAAAGCATTGCATATGGTTAGTTTTATTAAAAACTGATATAACTCAATGCATTGCATTTTGTTAGTTTTATTAAAAACTAATATAACTTAAAGCATTGCATATGGTTAGTTTTATTAAAAACTGATATAACTTAAAGCATTGCATATGGTTAGTTTTATTAAAAACGGATATAACTCAGTGCATTGCATTTTCTTAGTTTTATTAAAAACTGATATAACTTAAAGCATTGCATATGGTTAGTTTTATTAAAAACTGATATAACTCAATGCATTGCATTTTGTTAGTTTTATTAAAAACTAATATAACTTAAAGCATTGCATATGGTTAGTTTTATTAAAAACTGATATAACTTAAAGCATTGCATATGGTTAGTTTTATTAAAAACGGATATAACTCAGTGCATTGCATTTTGTTAGTTTTATTAAAAACTGATATAACTTAAGGCATGGCATATGGTTAGTTTTATTAAAAACTGATATAACTCGGTGCATTGCATTTTGTTAGTTTTATTAAAAACTGATATAACTTAAAGCATTGCATATGGTTAGTTTTATTAAAAACGGATATAACTCAATGCATTGCATTTTGTTAGTTTTATTAAAAACTGATATAAATTAAGGCATGGCATATGGTTAGTTTTATTAAAAACTGATATAAATCAGTGCTTTGCATTTTGTTAGTTTTATTAAAAACTGATATAACTCAGTGCATTGCATTTTGTTAGTTTTATTAAAAACTGATATAACTCAGTGCATTGCATTTTGTTAGTTTTATTAAGAACTGATATAACTTAAGGCATGGCATATGGTTAGTTTTATTAAAAACTGATATAACTCAATGCATTGCATTTTGTTAGTTTTATTAAAAACTGATATAACTTAAAGCATTGCATATGGTTAGTTTTATTAAAAACGGATATAACTCAATGCATTGCATTTTGTTAGTTTTACTAAAAACTGATATACCTTAAGGCATGGCATATGGTTAGTTTTATTAAAAACTGATATAACTCGGTGCATTGCATTTTGTTAGTTTTATTAAAAACTGATATAACTTAAAGCATTGCATATGGTTAGTTTTATTAAAAACGGATATACCTCAGTGCATTGCATTTTGTTAGTTTTATTAAAAACTGATATAACTCGGTGCATTGCATTTTGTTAGTTTTATTAAAAACTGATATAACTTAAAGCATTGCATATGGTTAGTTTTATTAAAAACGGATATAACTTAATGCATTGCATTTTGTTAGTTTTATTAAAAACTGATATAACTTAAGGCATGGCATATGGTTAGTTTTATTAAAAACTGATATAACTCAGTGCATTGCATTTTGTTAGTTTTATTAAAAGCTGATATAACTCAGTGCATTGCATATGGTTAGTTTTATTAAAAACTGATATAACTTAAGGCATGGCATATGGTTAGTTTTATTAAAAACTGATATAACTCAGTGCATTGCATTTTGTTAGTTTTATTAAAAACTGATATAACTTAAAGCATTGCTTATGGTTAGTTTTATTAAAAACTGATATAACTCAGTGCATTGCATTTTGTTAGTTTTATTAAAAACTGATATAACTTAAAGCATTGCATATGGTTAGTTTTATTAAAAACTGATATAACTTAAAGCATTGCATATGGTTAGTTTTATTAAAAACGGATATAACTCAGTG
Organism: Ceratitis rosa; assembly: GCA_037013455.1. Classification (NCBI taxonomy): domain Eukaryota; kingdom Metazoa; phylum Arthropoda; class Insecta; order Diptera; family Tephritidae; genus Ceratitis; species Ceratitis rosa. The sequence continues at coordinate 57,322 of JAWMAG010000120.1, read as the reverse complement.
CATTGCATTTTGTTAGTTTTATTAAAAACTGATATAACTTAAAGCATTGCATATGGTTAGTTTTATTAAAAACTGATATAACTCAGTGCATTGCATTTTGTTAGTTTTATTAAAAACTGATATAACTTAAAGCATTGCATATGGTTAGTTTTATTAAAAACTGATATAACTCAGTGCATTGCATTTTCTTAGTTTTATTAAAAACTGATATAACTTAAAGCATTGCATATGGTTAGTTTTATTAAAAACTGATATAACTCAATGCATTGCATTTTGTTAGTTTTATTAAAAACTAATATAACTTAAAGCATTGCATATGGTTAGTTTTATTAAAAACTGATATAACTTAAAGCATTGCATATGGTTAGTTTTATTAAAAACGGATATAAATCAGTGCATTGCATTTTGTTAGTTTTATTAAAAACTGATATAACTTAAAGCATTGCATATGGTTAGTTTTATTAAAAACTGATATAACTCAGTGCATTGCATTTTATTAGTTTTATTAAAAACTGATATAACTTAAAGCATTGCATATGGTTAGTTTTATTAAAAACTGATATAAATCAGTGCATTGCATTTTGTTAGTTTTATTGAAAACTGATATAACTTAAATCATTGCATATGGTTAGTTATATTAAAAACTGATATAACTCAGTGCTTTGCATTTTGTTAGTTTTATTAAAAACTGATATAACTCAGTGCATTGCATTTTGTTAGTTTTATTAAAAACTGATATAACTCAGTGCATTGCATTTTGTTAGTTTTATTAAGAACTGATATAACTTAAGGCATGGCATATGGTTAGTTTTATTAAAAACTGATATAACTCAATGCATTGCATTTTGTTAGTTTTATTAAAAACTGATATAACTTAAAGCATTGCATATGGTTAGTTTTATTAAAAACGGATATAACTCAATGCATTGCATTTTGTTAGTTTTATTAAAAACTGATATAACTCGGTGCATTGCATTTTGTTAGTTTTATTAAAAACTGATATAACTTAAAGCATTGCATATGGTTAGTTTTATTAAAAACGGATATAACTCAGTGCATTGCATTTTGTTAGTTTTATTAAAAACTGATATAACTTAAAGCATTGCATATGGTTAGTTTTACTAAAAACTGATATAACTCGGTGCATTGCATTTTGTTAGTTTTATTAAAAACTGATATAACTTAAAGCATTGCATATGGTTAGTTTTATTAAAAACGGATATAACTCAGTGCATTGCATTTTGTTAGTTTTATTAAAAACTGATATAACTCGGTGCATTGCATTTTGTTAGTTTTATTAAAAACTGATATAACTTAAAGCATTGCATATGGTTAGTTTTATTAAAAACGGATATAACTTAATGCATTGCATTTTGTTAGTTTTATTAAAAACTGATATACCTTAAGGCATGGCATATGGTTAGTTTTATTAAAAACTGATATAACTCGGTGCATTGCATTTTGTTAGTTTTATTAAAAACTGATATAACTTAAAGCATTGCATATGGTTAGTTTTATTAAAAACGGATATAACTCAGTGCATTGCATTTTGTTAGTTTTATTAAAAACTGATATAACTCGGTGCATTGCATTTTGTTAGTTTTATTAAAAACTGATATAACTTAAAGCATTGCATATGGTTAGTTTTATTAAAAACGGATATAACTTAATGCATTGCATTTTGTTAGTTTTATTAAAAACTGATATAACTTAAGGCATGGCATATGGTTAGTTTTATTAAAAACTGATATAACTCAGTGCATTGCATTTTGTTAGTTTATTAAAAGCTGATATAACTCAGTGCATTGCATATGGTTAGTTTTATTAAAAACTGATATAACTTAAGGCATGGCATATGGTTAGTTTTATTAAAAACTGATATAACTCAGTGCATTGCATTTTGTTAGTTTTATTAAAAACTGATATAACTTAAAGCATTGCTTATGGTTAGTTTTATTAAAAACTGATATAACTCAGTGCATTGCATTGTGTTAGTTTTATTAAAAACTGATATAACTTAAAGCATTGCATATGGTTAGTTTTATTAAAAACTGATATAACTTAAAGCATTGCATATGGTTAGTTTTATTAAAAACGGATATAACTCAGTGCATTGCATTTTGTTAGTTTTATTAAAAACTGATATAACTTAAAGCATTGCATATGGTTAGTTTTATTAAAAACTGATATAACTCAGTGCATTGCATTTTGTTAGTTTTATTAAAAACTGATATAACTTAAAGCATTGCATATGGTTAGCTTTATTAAAAACTGATATAACTCAATGCATTGCATTTTGTTAGTTTTATTAAAAACTAATATAACTTAAAGCATTGCATATGGTTAGTTTTATTAAAAACTGATATAACTTAAAGCATTGCATATGGTTAGTTTTATTAAAAACGGATATAACTCAGTGCATTGCATTTTGTTAGTTTTATTAAAAACTGATATAACTTAAAGCATTGCATATGGTTAGTTTTATTAAAAACTGATATAACTCAGTGCATTGCATTTTATTAGTTTTATTAAAAACTGATATAACTTAAAGCATTGCATATGGTTAGTTTTATTAAAAACTGATATAACTTAAAGCATTGCATATGGTTAGTTTTATTAAAAACGGATATAACTCAATGCATTGCATTTTGTTAGTTTTATTAAAAACTGATATAACTTAAAGCATTGCATATGGTTAGTTTTATTAAAAACTGATATAACTCAATGCATTGCATTTTGTTAGTTTTATTAAAAACTGATATAACTTAAAGCATTGCATATGGTTAGTTTTATTAAAAACTGATATAACTTAAAGCATTGCATATGGTTAGTTTTATTAAAAACTGATATAACTCAATGCGTTGCATTTTGTTAGTTTTATTAAAAACTGATATAACTTAAAGCATTGCATATGGTTAGTTTTATTAAAAACGGATATAACTCAATGCATTGCATTTTGTTAGTTTTATTAAAAACTGATATAACTTAAGGCATGGCATATGGTTAGTTTTATTAAAAACTGATATAACTCAGTGCATTGCATTTTGTTAGTTTTATTTAAAACTGATATAACTCAGTGCATTGCATTTCGTTAGTTTTATTAAAAACTGATATAACTCAATGCATTGCATTTTGTTAGTTTTATTAAAAACTGATATAACTTAAAGCATTGCATATGGTTAGTTTTATTAAAAACGGATATAACTCAGTGCATTGCATTTTGTTAGTTTTATTAAAAACTGATATAACTCGGTGCATTGCATTTTGTTAGTTTTATTAAAAACTGATATAACTTAAAGCATTGCATATGGTTAGTTTTATTAAAAACGGATATAACTTAATGCATTGCATTTTGTTAGTTTTATTAAAAACTGATATACCTTAAGGCATGGCATATGGTTAGTTTTATTAAAAACTGATATAACTCGGTGCATTGCATTTTGTTAGTTTTATTAAAAACTGATATAACTTAAAGCATTGCATATGGTTAGTTTTATTAAAAACGGATATAACTCAGTGCATTGCATTTTGTTAGTTTTATTAAAAACTGATATAACTCGGTGCATTGCATTTTGTTAGTTTTATTAAAAACTGATATAACTTAAAGCATTGCATATGGCTAGTTTTATTAAAAACGGATATAACTTAATGCATTGCATTTTGTTAGTTTTATTAAAAACTGATATAACTTAAGGCATGGCATATGGTTAGTTTTATTAAAAACTGATATAACTCAGTGCATTGCATTTTGTTAGTTTATTAAAAGCTGATATAACTCAGTGCATTGCATATGGTTAGTTTTATTAAAAACTGATATAACTTAAGGCATGGCATATGGTTAGTTTTATTAAAAACTGATATAACTCAGTGCATTGCATTTTGTTAGTTTTATTAAAAACTGATATAACTTAAAGCATTGCTTATGGTTAGTTTTATTAAAAACTGATATAACTCAGTGCATTGCATTGTGTTAGTTTTATTAAAAACTGATATAACTTAAAGCATTGCATATGGTTAGTTTTATTAAAAACTGATATAACTTAAAGCATTGCATATGGTTAGTTTTATTAAAAACGGATATAACTCAGTGCATTGCATTTTGTTAGTTTTATTAAAAACTGATATAACTTAAAGCATTGCATATGGTTAGTTTTATTAAAAACTGATATAACTCAGTGCATTGCATTTTGTTAGTTTTATTAAAAACTGATATAACTTAAAGCATTGCATATGGTTAGCTTTATTAAAAACTGATATAACTCAATGCATTGCATTTTGTTAGTTTTATTAAAAACTAATATAACTTAAAGCATTGCATATGGTTAGTTTTATTAAAAACTGATATAACTTAAAGCATTGCATATGGTTAGTTTTATTAAAAACGGATATAACTCAGTGCATTGCATTTTGTTAGTTTTATTAAAAACTGATATAACTTAAAGCATTGCATATGGTTAGTTTTATTAAAAACTGATATAACTCAGTGCATTGCATTTTCTTAGTTTTATTAAAAACTGATATAACTTAAAGCATTGCATATGGTTAGTTTTATTAAAAACTGATATAACTTAAAGCATTGCATATGGTTAGTTTTATTAAAAACGGATATAACTCAATGCATTGCATTTTGTTAGTTTTATTAAAAACTGATATAACTTAAAGCATTGCATATGGTTAGTTTTATTAAAAACTGATATAACTCAATGCATTGCATTTTGTTAGTTTTATTAAAAACTGATATAACTTAAAGCATTGCATATGGTTAGTTTTATTAAAAACTGATATAACTTAAAGCATTGCATATGGTTAGTTTTATTAAAAACTGATATAACTCAATGCGTTGCATTTTGTTAGTTTTATTAAAAACTGATATAACTTAAAGCATTGCATATGGTTAGTTTTATTAAAAACGGATATAACTCAATGCATTGCATTTTGTTAGTTTTATTAAAAACTGATATAACTTAAGGCATGGCATATGGTTAGTTTTATTAAAAACTGATATAACTCAGTGCATTGCATTTTGTTAGTTTTATTTAAAACTGATATAACTCAGTGCATTGCATTTCGTTAGTTTTATTAAAAACTGATATAACTCAATGCATTGCATTTTGTTAGTTTTATTAAAAACTGATATAACTTAAAGCATTGCATATGGTTAGTTTTATTAAAAACGGATATAACTCAGTGCATTGCATTTTGTTAGTTTTATTAAAAACTGATATAACTTAAGGCATGGCATATGGTTAGTTTTATTAAAAACTGATATAACTCAATGCATTGCATTTTGTTAGTTTTATTAAAAACTGATATAACCTAAGGCATGGCATATGGTTAGTTTTATTAAAAACGGATATAACTCAATGCATTGCATTTTGTTAGTTTTATTAAAAACTGATATAACTCAGTGCATTGCATATGGTTAGTTTTATTAAAAACTGATATAACTCAGTGCATTGCATTTTGTTAGTTTTATTAAAAACTGATATAACTTAAGGCATTGCATATGGTTAGTTTTATTAAAAACTGATATAACTTAAAGCATTGCCTATGGTTAGTTTTATTAAAAACTGATATAACTCAGTGCATTGCATTTTGTTAGTTTTATTAAAAACTGATACAACTCACTGCATTGCATATGGTTAGTTTTATTAAAAACGGATATAACTCAGTGCATTGCATTTTGTTAGTTTTATTAAAAACTGATATAACTTAAGGCATGGCATATGGTTAGTTTTATTAAAAACTGATATAACTTAAAGCATTGCATATGGTTAGTTTTATTAAAAACTGATATAACTCAATGCATTGCATTTTGTTAGTTTTATTAAAAACTGATATAACTTAAAGCATTGCATATGGTTAGTTTTATTAAAAACTGATATAACTAAAAGCATTGCATATGGTTAGTTTTATTAAAAACGGATATAACTCAGTGCATTGCATTTTGTTAGTTTTATTAAAAACTGATATAACTCAATGCATTGCATTTTGTTAGTTTTATTAAAAACAGATATAACTTAAGGCATGGCATATGGTTAGTTTTATTAAAAACTGATATAACTCGGTGCATTGCATTTTGTTAGTTTTATTAAAAACTGATATAACTTAAAGCATTGCATATGGTTAGTTTTATTAAAAACGGATATAACTCAATGCATTGCATTTTGTTAGTTTTATTAAAAACTGATATAAATTAAGGCATGGCATATGGTTAGTTTTATTAAAAACTGATATAAATCAGTGCATTGCATTTTGTTAGTTTTATTAAAAACTGATATAACTTAAAGCATTTCATATGGTTAGTTATATTAAAAACTGATATAACTCAGTGCTTTGCATTTTGTTAGTTTTATTAAAAACTGATATAACTCAGTGCAATGCATTTTGTTAGTTTTATTAAAAACTGATATAACTCAGTGCATTGCATTTTGTTAGTTTTATTAAGAACTGATATAACTTAAGGCATGGCATATGGTTAGTTTTATTAAAAACTGATATAACTCAATGCATTGCATTTTGTTAGTTTTATTAAAAACTGATATAACTCAATACATGGCATATGGTTAGTTTTATTAAAAACTGATATAACTCAGTGCATTGCATTTTGTTAGTTTTATTAAAAACTGATATAACTTAAGGCATGGCATATGGTTAGTTTTATTAAAAACTGATATAACTCAGTGCATTGCATTTTGTTAGTTTTATTAAAAACTGATATAACTTAAAGCATTGCATATGGTTAGTTTTATTAAAAACTGATATAACTTAGAGCATTGCATATGGTTAGTTTTATTAAAAACGGATATAACTCAGTGCATTGCATTTTGTTAGTTTTATTAAAAACTGATATAACTTAAGGCATGGCATATGATTAGTTTTATTAAAAACTGATATAACTCAGTGCATTGCATTTTGTTAGTTTTATTAAAAACTGATATAACTTAAGGCATTGCGTATGGTTAGTTTTATTAAAAACTGATATAACTCAGTGCATTGCATTTTGTTAGTTTTATTAAAAACTGATATAACTTAAAGCATTGCATATGGGTAGTTTTATTAAAAACTGATATAACTCAGTGCATTGCATTTTGTTAGTTTTATTAAAAACTGATATAACTTAAAGCATTGCATATGATTAGTTTTATTAAAAACTGATATAACTTAAAGCATTGCATTTGGTTAGTTTTATTAAAAACTGATATAACTCAATGCATTGCATTTTGTTAGTTTTATTAAAAACTGATATAACTTAAAGCATTGCATATGGTTAGTTTTAATATACCAGGTGTACAAGTATGAAATGTCGGTTCGAACATATAGATGTCTCGCAAACGTAAATATTTATCGATTGTCATAAAACTTTGACCTTGTGAAGTGTCAACCTTGGCTGTCGAACCACCATAGTTTTGCGCGAATCGAGCGTCATTATCGTTTACTCTCAGTGCAGTCAACATGTCGAGTTTCGTGCCGAATAAAGAGCAAACGCGGACAGTGTTAATTTTCTGTTTTCATTTGAAGAAAACAGCTGCGGAATCGCACCGAATGCTTGTTGAAGCCTTTGGCGAACAAGTACCAACTGTGAAAACGTGTGAACGGTGGTTTCAACGCTTCAAAAGTGGTGATTTTGACGTCGACGACAAAGAGCACGGAAAACCACCAAAAAGGTTCGAAGACGCCGAACTGCAAGCATTATTGGATGAAGACGATGCTCAAACGCAAATACGGCAAGCTACCAACAACAATTGATCAATTTGAACCGTGCGCTTCAGAGAAAACGACCGGAATATCAAAAAAGACAACACAAGGTCATTTTTCTCCATGACAACGCTCCATCACATACGGCAAGAGCGGTTCGCGACACGTTGGAAACACTCAATTGGGAAGTGCTTCCGCATGCGGCTTACTCACCAGACCTGGCCCCATCCGATTACCACCTATTCGCTTCGATGGGACACGCACTCGCTGAGCAGCGCTTCGATTCTTACGAAAGTGTGAAAAAATGGCTCGATGAATGGTTCGCCGCAAAAGACGATGAGTTCTACTGGCGTGGAATCCACAAATTGCCCGAGAGATGGGAAAAATGTGTAGCTAGCGACGGCAAATACTTTGAATAAATGATTTTTTCTTTTTCCACAAAATTTAACGTGTTTTTTGATTTTAAAAAAACGACATTTCATACTTGTACACCGTAAACGGATATAACTCAATGCATTGCATTTTGTTAGTTTTATTAAAAACTGATATAACTTAAGGCATGGCATATGGTTAGTTTTATTAAAAACTGATATAACTTAAAGCATTGCATATGGTTAGTTTTATTAAAAACGGATATAACTCAGTGCATTGCATTTTGTTAGTTTTATTAAAAACTGATATAACTTAAGGCATGGCATATGGTTAGTTTTATTAAAAACTGATATAACTCAATGCATTGCATTTTGTTAGTTTTATTAAAAACTGATATAACCTAAGGCATGGCATATGGTTAGTTTTATTAAAAACGGATATAACTTAAGGCATGGCATATGGTTAGTTAAATTAAAAACTGATATAACTCAGTGCATTGCATTTTGTTAGTTTTATTAAAAACTGATATAACTTAAAGCATTGCATATGGTTAGTTTTATTAAAAACTGATATAACTTAAAGCATTGCATATGGTTAGTTTTATTAAAAACTGATATAACTTAAAGCATTGCATATGGTTAGTTTTATTAAAAACTGATATAACTTAAAGCATTGCATATGGTTAGTTTTATTAAAAACTGATATAACTTAAAGCATTGCATATGGTTAGTTTTATTAAAAACTGATATAACTCAGTGCATTGCATTTTGTTAGTTTTATTAAAAACTGATATAACTTAAGGCATGGCATTTTGTTAGTTTTATTAAGAACTGATATAACTTAAGGCATGGCATATGGTTAGTTTTATTAAAAACTGATATAACTCAATGCATTGCATTTTGTTAGTTTTATTAAAAACTGATATAACTCAATGCATGGCATATGGTTAGTTTTATTAAAAACTGATATAACTCAGTGCATTGCATTTTGTTAGTTTTATTAAAAACTGATATAACTTAAAGCATTGCATATGGTTAGTTTTATTAAAAACTGATATAACTCAGTGCATTGCATTTTGTTAGTTTTATTAAAAACTGATATAACTTAAAGCATTGCATATGGTTAGTTTTATTAAAAACTGATATAACTTAGAGCATTGCATATGGTTAGTTTTATTAAAAACGGATATAACTCAGTGCATTGCATTTTGTTAGTTTTATTAAAAACTGATATAACTTAAGGCATGGCATATGATTAGTTTTATTAAAAACTGATATAACTCAGTGCATTGCATTTTGTTAGTTTTATTAAAAACTGATATAACTTAAGGCATTGCGTATGGTTAGTTTTATTAAAAACTGATATAACTCAGTGCATTGCATTTTGTTAGTTTTATTAAAAACTGATATAACTTAAAGCATTGCATATGGGTAGTTTTATTAGAAACTGATATAACTCAGTGCATTGCATTTTGTTAGTTTTATTAAAAACTAATATAACTTAAAGCATTGCATATGATTAGTTTTATTAAAAACTGATATAACTTAAAGCATTGCATATGGTTAGTTTTATTAAAAACTGATATAACTCAATGCATTGCATTTTGTTAGTTTTATTAAAAACTGATATAACTTAAAGCATTGCATATGGTTAGTTTTATTATAAACGGATCTAACTCAATGCATTGCGATTTGTTAGTTTTATTAAAAACTGATATAACTTAAGGCATGGCATATGGTTAGTTTTATTAAAAACTGATATAACTTAAAGCATTGCATATGGTTAGTTTTATTAAAAACTGATATAACTCAATGCATTGCATTTTGTTAGTTTTATTAAAAACTGATATAACTTAAAGCATTGCATATGGTTTGTTTTATTAAAAACGGATATAACTCAATGCATTGCATTTTGTTAGTTTTATTAAAAACTGATATAACTTAAGGCATGGCATATGGTTAGTTTTATTAAAAACGGATATAACTCAATGCATTGCATTTTGTTAGTTTTATTAAAAACTGATATAACTCAGTGCATTGCATATGGTTAGTTTTATTAAAAACTGATATAACTCAATGCATTGCATTTTGTTAGTTTTATTAAAAACTGATATAACTTAAAGCATTGCATATGGTTAGTTTTATTAAAAACGGATATAACTCAGTGCATTGCATTTTGTTAGTTTTATTAAAAACTGATATAACTTAAGGCATGGCATATGGTTAGTTTTATTAAAAACTGATATAACTCAATGCTTTGCATTTTGTTAGTTTTATTAAAAACTGATATAACCTAAGGCATGGCATATGGTTAGTTTTATTAAAAACGGATATAACTCAATGCATTGCATTTTGTTAGTTTTATTAAAAACTGATATAACTCAGTGCATTGCATATGGTAAGTTTTATTAAAAACTGATATAACTCAGTGCATTGCATTTTGTTAGTTCTATTAAAAACTGATATAACTTAAAGCATTGCATATGGTTAGTTTTATTAAAAACTGATATAACTTAAAGCATTGCCTATGGTTAGTTTTATTAAAAACTGATATAACTCAGTGCATTGCATTTTGTTAGTTTTATTAAAAACTGATATAACTTAAAGCATTGCATATGGCTAGTTTTATTAAAAACTGATATAACTCAGTGCATTGCATTTTGTTAGTTTTATTAAAAACTGATATAACTTAAAGCATTGCATATGGTTAGTTTTATTAAAAACTGATATAACTTAAAGCATTGCATATGGTTAGTTTTATTAAAAACTGATATAACTCAATGCATTGCATTTTGTTAGCTTTATTAAAAACTGGTATAACTTAAAGCATTGCATATGGTTATTTTTATTAAAAACTGATATAACTAAAAGCATTGCATATGGTTAGTTTTATTAAAAACGGATATAACTCAGTGCATTGCATTTTGTTAGTTTTATTAAAAACTGATATAACTCAGTGCATTGCATATGGTTAGTTTTATTAAAAACTGATATAACTCAGTGCGTTGCATTTTGTTAGTTTTATTAAAAACTGATATAACTTAAAGCATTGCATATGGTTAGTTTTATTAAAAACTGATATAACTTAAAGCATTGCCTATGGTTAGTTTTATTAAAAACTGATATAACTCAGTGCATTGCATTTTGTTAGTTTTATTAAAAACTGATATAACTTAAAGCATTGCATATGGCTAGTTTTATTAAAAACTGATATAACTCAGTGCATTGCATTTTGTTAGTTTTATTAAAAACTGATATAACTTAAAGCATTGCATATGGTTAGTTTTATTAAAAACTGATATAACTTAAAGCATTGCATATGGTTAGTTTTATTAAAAACTGATATAACTCAATGCATTGCATTTTGTTAGTTTTATTAAAAACTGATATAACTTAAAGCATTGCATATGGTTATTTTTATTAAAAACTGATATAACTAAAAGCATTGCATATGGTTAGTTTTATTAAAAACGGATATAACTCAGTGCATTGCATTTTGTTAGTTTTATTAAAAACTGATATAACTCAATGCATTGCATTTTGTTAGTTTTATTAAAAACTGATATAACCTAAGGCATGGCATATGGTTAGTTTTATTAAAAACGGATATGACTCAATGCATTGCATTTTGTTAGTTTTATTAAAAACTGATATAACTCAGTGCATTGCATATGGTTAGTTTTATTAAAAACTGATATAGCTCAGTGCGTTGCATTTTGTTAGTTTTATTAAAAACTGATATAACTTAAAGCATTGCATATGGTTAGTTTTATTAAAAACTGATATAACTTAAAGCATTGCCTATGGTTAGTTTTATTAAAAACTGATATAACTCAGTGCATTGCATTTTGTTAGTTTTATTAAAAACTGATATAACTTAAAGCATTGCATATGGCTAGTTTTATTAAAAACTGATATAACTCAGTGCACTGCATTTTGTTAGTTTTATTAAAAACTGATATAACTCAATGCATTGCATTTTGTTAGTTTTATTAAAAACTGATATAACTTAAAGCATTGCATATGGTTAGTTTTATTAAAAACTGATATAACTCAATGCATTGCATTTTGTTAGTTTTATTAAAAACTGATATAACTTAAAGCATTGCATATGGTTAGTTTTATTAAAAACTGATATAACTAAAAGCATTGCATATGGTTAGTTTTATTAAAAACGGATATAACTCAGTGCATTGCATTTTGTTAGTTTTATTAAAAACTGATATAACTCAATGCATTGCATTTTGTTAGTTTTATTAAAAACTGATATAACTTAAGGCATGGCATATGGTTAGTTTTATTAAAAACTGATATAACTCGGTGCATTGCATTTTGTTAGTTTTATTAAAAACTGATATAACTTAAAGCATTGCATATGGTTAGTTTTATTAAAAACGGATATAACTCAATGCATTGCATTTTGTTAGTTTTATTAAAAACTGATATAACTTAAGGCATGGCATATGGTTAGTTTTATTAAAAACTGATATAAATCAGTGCATTGCATTTTGTTAGTTTTATTAAAAACTGATATAACTTAAAGCATTTCATATGGTTAGTTATATTAAAAACTGATATAACTCAGTGCTTTGCATTTTGTTAGTTTTATTAAAAACTGATATAACTCAGTGCATTGCATTTTGTTAGTTTTATTAAAAACTGATATAACTCAGTGCATTGCATTTTGTTAGTTTTATTAAGAACTGATATAACTTAAGGCATGGCATATGGTTAGTTTTATTAAAAACTGATATAACTCAATGCATTGCATTTTGTTAGTTTTATTTAAAACTGATATAACTCAATGCATGGCATATGGTTAGTTTTATTAAATACTGATATAACTCAGTGCATTGCATTTTGTTAGTTTTATTAAAAACTGATATAACTTAAAGCATTGCATATGGTTAGTTTTATTAAAAACTGATATAACTCAGTGCATTGCATTTTGTTAGTTTTATTAAAAACTGATATAACTTAAAGCATTGCATATGGTTAGTTTTATTAAAAACTGATATAACTTAGAGCATTGCATATAGTTAGTTTTATTAAAAACGGATATAACTCAGTGCATTGCATTTTGTTAGTTTTATTAAAAACTGATATAACTTAAGGCATGGCATATGATTAGTTTTATTAAAAACTGATATAACTCAGTGCATTGCATTTTGTTAGTTTTATTAAAAACTGATATAACTTAAGGCATTGCGTATGGTTAGTTTTATTAAAAACTGATATAACTCAGTGCATTGCATTTTGTTAGTTTTATTAAAAACTGATATAACTTAAAGCATTGCATATGGGTAGTTTTATTAAAAACTGATATAACTCAGTGCATTGCATTTTGTTAGTTTTATTAAAAACTGATATAACTTAAAGCATTGCATATGGTTAGTTTTATTAAAAACTGATATAACTTAAAGCATTGCATATGGTTAGTTTTATTAAAAACTGATATAACTCAATGCATTGCATTTTGTTAGTTTTATTAAAAACTGATATAACTTAAAGCATTGCATATGGTTAGTTTTATTAAAAACGGATATAACTCAATGCATTGCATTTTGTTAGTTTTATTAAAAACTGATATAACTTAAGGCATGGCATATGGTTAGTTTTATTAAAAACTGATATAACTCAGTGCATTGCATTTTGTTAGTTTTATTAAAAACTGATATAACTTAAAGCATTGCATATGGGTAGTTTTATTAAAAACTGATATAACTCAGTGCATTGCATTTCGTTAGTTTTATTAGAAACTGATATAACTCAATGCATTGCATTTTGTTAGTTTTATTAAAAACTGATATAACTTAAAGCATTGCATATGGTTAGTTTTATCAAAAACGGATATAACTCAGTGCATTGCATTTTGTTAGTTTTATTAAAAACTGATATAACTTAAAGCATTGCATATGGTTAGTTTTATTAAAAACGGATATAACTCAGTGCATTGCATTTTGTTAGTTTTATTAAAAACTGATATAACTTAAAGCATTGCATATGGTTAGTTTTATTAAAAACGGATATAACTCAATGCATTGCATTTTGTTAGTTTTATTAAAAACTGATATAACTTAAGGCATGGCATATGGTTAGTTTTATTAAAAACTGATATAACTCAGTGCATTGCATTTTGTTAGTTTTATTAAAAACTGATATAACTTAAAGCATTGCATATGGGTAGTTTTATTAAAAACTGATATAACTCAGTGCATTGCATTTCGTTAGTTTTATTAGAAACTGATATAACTCAATGCATTGCATTTTGTTAGTTTTATTAAAAACTGATATAACTTAAAGCATTGCATATGGTTAGTTTTATCAAAAACGGATATAACTCAATGCATTGCATATGGTTAGTTTTATTAAAAACTGATATAACTAAAAGCATTGCATATGGTTAGTTTTATTAAAAACGGATATAACTCAGTGCATTGCATTTTGTTAGTTTTATTAAAAACTGATATAACTCAATGCATTGCATTTTGTTAGTTTTATTAAAAACTGATATAACTTAAGGCATGGCATATGGTTAGTTTTATTAAAAACTGATATAACTCGGTGCATTGCATTTTGTTAGTTTTATTAAAAACTGATATAACTTAAAGCATTGCATATGGTTAGTTTTATTAAAAACGAATATAACTCAATGCATTGCATTTTGTTAGTTTTATTAAAAACTGATATAAATTAAGGCATGGCATATGGTTAGTTTTATTAAAAACTGATATAAATCAGTGCATTGCATTTTGTTAGTTTTATTAAAAACTGATATAACTTAAAGCATTTCATATGGTTAGTTATATTAAAAACTGATATAACTCAGTGCTTTGCATTTTGTTAGTTTTATTAAAAACTGATATAACTCAGTGCATTGCATTTTGTTAGTTTTATTAAAAACTGATATAACTCAGTGCATTGCATTTTGTTAGTTTTATTAAGAACTGATATAACTTAAGGCATGGCATATGGTTAGTTTTATTAAAAACTGATATAACTCAATGCATTGCATTTTGTTAGTTTTATTTAAAACTGATATAACTCAATGCATGGCATATGCTTAGTTTTATTAAAAACTGATATAACTCAGTGCATTGCATTTTGTTAGTTTTATTAAAAACTGATATAACTTAAAGCATTGCATATGGTTAGTTTTATTAAAAACTGATATAACTCAGTGCATTGCATTTTGTTAGTTTTATTAAAATCTGATATAACTTAAAGCATTGCATATGGTTAGTTTTATTAAAAACTGATATAACTCAGTGCATTGCATTTTGTTAGTTTTATTAAAAACTGATATAACTTAAAGCATTGCATATGGGTAGTTTTATTAAAAACTGATATAACTCAGTGCATTGCATTTTGTTAGTTTTATTAAAAACTGATATAACTTAAAGCATTGCATATGGTTAGTTTTATTAAAAACTGATATAACTTAAAGCATTGCATATGGTTAGTTTTATTAAAAACTGATATAACTCAATGCATTGCATTTTGTTAGTTTTATTAAAAACTGATATAACTTAAAGCATTGCATATGGTTAGTTTTATTAAAAACGGATATAACTCAATGCATTGCATTTTGTTAGTTTTATTAAAAACTGATATAACTTAAGGCATGGCATATGGTTAGTTTTATTAAAAACTGATATAACTCAGTGCATTGCATTTTGTTAGTTTTATTAAAAACTGATATAACTCAGTGCATTGCATTTCGTTAGTTTTATTAGAAACTGATATAACTCAATGCATTGCATTTTGTTAGTTTTATTAAAAACTGATATAACTTAAAGCATTGCATATGGTTAGTTTTATCAAAAACGGATATAACTCAATGCATTGCATTTTGTTAGTTTTATTAAAAACTGATATAACTTAAGGCATGGCATATGGTTAGTTTTATTAAAAACTGATATAACTCAATGCATTGCATTTTGTTAGTTTTATTAAAAACTGATATAACCTAAGGCATGGCATATGGTTAGTTTTATTAAAAACGGATATAACTCAATGCATTGCATTTTGTTAGTTTTATTAAAAACTGATATAACTCAGTGCATTGCATATGGTTAGTTTTATTAAAAACTGATATAACTCAATGCATTGCATTTTGTTAGTTTTATTAAAAACTGATATAACTTAAAGCATTGCATATGGTTAGTTTTATTAAAAACGGATATAACTCAATGCATTGCATTTTGTTAGTTTTGTTAAAAACTGATATAACTTAAGGCATGGCATATGGTTAGTTTTATTAAAAACTGATATAATTCAGTGCATTGCATTTTGTTACTTTTATTAAAAACTGATATAACTCAGTGCATTGCATTTCGTTAGTTTTATTAGAAACTGATATAACTCAATGCATTGCATTTTGTTAGTTTTATTAAAAACTGATATAACTTAAAGCATTGCATATGATTAGTTTTATTAAAAACGGATATAACTCAGTGCATTGCATTTTGTTAGTTTTATTAAAAACTGATATAACTTAAGGCATGGCATATGGTTAGTTTTATTAAAAACTGATATAACTCAATGCATTGCATTTTGTTAGTTTTATTAAAAACTGATATAACCTAAGGCATGGCATATGGTTAGTTTTATTAAAAACGGATATAACTCAGTGCATTGCATTTTGTTAGTTTTATTAAAAACTGATATAACTTAAAGCATTGCATATGGCTAGTTTTATTAAAAACTGATATAACTCAGTGCATTGCATTTTGTTAGTTTTATTAAAAACTGATATAACTTAAAGCATTGCATATGGTTAGTTTTATTAAAAACTGATATAACTTAAAGCATTGCATATGGTTAGTTTTATTAAAAACTGATATAACTCAATGCATTGCATTTTGTTAGTTTTATTAAAAACTGATATAACTTAAGGCATGGCATATGATTAGTTTTATTAAAAACTGATATAACTCAGTGCATTGCATTTTGTTAGTTTTATTAAAAACTGATATAACTTAAGGCATTGCGTATGGTTAGTTTTATTAAAAACTGATATAACTCAGTGCATTGCATTTTGTTAGTTTTATTAAAAACTGATATAACTTAAAGCATTGCATATGGGTAGTTTTATTAAAAACTGATATAGCTCAGTGCATTGCATTTTGTTAGTTTTATTAAAAACTGATATAACTTAAAGCATTGCATATGGTTAGTTTTATTAAAAACTGATATAACTTAAAGCATTGCATATGGTTAGTTTTATTAAAAACTGATATAACTCAATGCATTGCATTTTGTTAGTTTTATTAAAAACTGATATAACTTAAAGCATTGCATATGGTTAGTTTTATTAAAAACGGATATAACTCAATGCATTGCATTTTGTTAGTTTTATTAAAAACTGATATAACTTAAGGCATGGCATATGGTTAGTTTTATTAAAAACTGATATAACTCAGTGCATTGCATTTTGTTAGTTTTATTAAAAACTGATATAACTTAAAGCATTGCATATGGGTAGTTTTATTAAAAACTGATATAACTCAGTGCATTGCATTTCGTTAGTTTTATTAGAAACTGATATAACTCAATGCATTGCATTTTGTTAGTTTTATTAAAAACTGATATAACTTAAAGCATTGCATATGGTTAGTTTTATCAAAAACGGATATAACTCAATGCATTGCATATGGTTAGTTTTATTAAAAACTGATATAACTAAAAGCATTGCATATGGTTAGTTTTATTAAAAACGGATATAACTCAGTGCATTGCATTTTGTTAGTTTTATTAAAAACTGATATAACTCAATGCATTGCATTTTGTTAGTTTTATTAAAAACTGATATAACTTAAGGCATGGCATATGGTTAGTTTTATTAAAAACTGATATAACTCGGTGCATTGCATTTTGTTAGTTTTATTAAAAACTGATATAACTTAAAGCATTGCATATGGTTAGTTTTATTAAAAACGGATATAACTCAATGCATTGCATTTTGTTAGTTTTATTAAAAACTGATATAAATTAAGGCATGGCATATGGTTAGTTTTATTAAAAACTGATATAAATCAGTGCATTGCATTTTGTTAGTTTTATTAAAAACTGATATAACTTAAAGCATTTCATATGGTTAGTTATATTAAAAACTGATATAACTCAGTGCTTTGCATTTTGTTAGTTTTATTAAAAACTGATATAACTCAGTGCATTGCATTTTGTTAGTTTTATTAAAAACTGATATAACTCAGTGCATTGCATTTTGTTAGTTTTATTAAGAACTGATATAACTTAAGGCATGGCATATGGTTAGTTTTATTAAAAACTGATATAACTCAATGCATTGCATTTTGTTAGTTTTATTTAAAACTGATATAACTCAATGCATGGCATATGGTTAGTTTTATTAAAAACTGATATAACTCAGTGCATTGCATTTTGTTAGTTTTATTAAAAACTGATATAACTTAAAGCATTGCATATGGTTAGTTTTATTAAAAACTGATATAACTCAGTGCATTGCATTTTGTTAGTTTTATTAAAATCTGATATAACTTAAAGCATTGCATATGGTTAGTTTTATTAAAAACTGATATAACTCAGTGCATTGCATTTTGTTAGTTTTATTAAAAACTGATATAACTTAAAGCATTGCATATGGTTAGTTTTATTAAAAACTGATATAACTTAAAGCATTGCATTTTGTTAGTTTTATTAAAAACTGATATAACTTAAGGCATTGCGTATGGTTAGTTTTATTAAAAACTGATATAACTCAGTGCATTGCATTTTGTTAGTTTTATTAAAAACTGATATAACTTAAAGCATTGCATATGGGTAGTTTTATTAAAAACTGATATAACTCAGTGCATTGCATTTTGTTAGTTTTATTAAAAACTGATATAACTTAAAGCATTGCATATGGGTAGTTTTATTAAAAACTGATATAACTCAGTGCATTGCATTTTGTTAGTTTTATTAAAAACTGATATAACTTAAAGCATTGCATATGGTTAGTTTTATTAAAAACTGATATAACTTAAAGCATTGCATATGGTTAGTTTTATTAAAAACTGATATAACTCAATGCATTGCATTTTGTTAGTTTTATTAAAAACTGATATAACTTAAAGCATTGCATATGGTTAGTTTTATTAAAAACGGATATAACTCAATGCATTGCATTTTGTTAGTTTTATTAAAAACTGATATAACTTAAGGCATGGCATATGGTTAGTTTTATTAAAAACTGATATAACTCAGTGCATTGCATTTTGTTAGTTTTATTAAAAACTGATATAACTCAGTGCATTGCATTTCGTTAGTTTTATTAGAAACTGATATAACTCAATGCATTGCATTTTGTTAGTTTTATTAAAAACTGATATAACTTAAAGCATTGCATATGGTTAGTTTTATCAAAAACGGATATAACTCAATGCATTGCATTTTGTTAGTTTTATTAAAAACTGATATAACTTAAGGCATGGCATATGGTTAGTTTTATTAAAAACTGATATAACTCAATGCATTGCATTTTGTTAGTTTTATTAAAAACTGATATAACCTAAGGCATGGCATATGGTTAGTTTTATTAAAAACGGATATAACTCAATGCATTGCATTTTGTTAGTTTTATTAAAAACTGATATAACTCAGTGCATTGCACATGGTTAGTTTTATTAAAAACTGATATAACTCAATGCATTGCATTTTGTTAGTTTTATTAAAAACTGATATAACTTAAAGCATTGCATATGGTTAGTTTTATTAAAAACGGATATAACTCAATGCATTGCATTTTGTTAGTTTTGTTAAAAACTGATATAACTTAAGGCATGGCATATGGTTAGTTTTATTAAAAACTGATATAATTCAGTGCATTGCATTTTGTTACTTTTATTAAAAACTGATATAACTCAGTGCATTGCATTTCGTTAGTTTTATTAGAAACTGATATAACTCAATGCATTGCATTTTGTTAGTTTTATTAAAAACTGATATAACTTAAAGCATTGCATATGATTAGTTTTATTAAAAACGGATATAACTCAGTGCATTGCATTTTGTTAGTTTTATTAAAAACTGATATAACTTAAGGCATGGCATATGGTTAGTTTTATTAAAAACTGATATAACTCAATGCATTGCATTTTGTTAGTTTTATTAAAAACTGATATAACCTAAGGCATGGCATATGGTTAGTTTTATTAAAAACGGATATAACTCAGTGCATTGCATTTTGTTAGTTTTATTAAAAACTGATATAACTTAAAGCATTGCATATGGCTAGTTTTATTAAAAACTGATATAACTCAGTGCATTGCATTTTGTTAGTTTTATTAAAAACTGATATAACTTAAAGCATTGCATATGGTTAGTTTTATTAAAAACTGATATAACTTAAAGCATTGCATATGGTTAGTTTTATTAAAAACTGATATAACTCAATGCATTGCATTTTGTTAGTTTTATTAAAAACTGATATAACTTAAAGCATTGCATATGGTTAGTTTTATTAAGAACTGATATAACTAAAAGCATTGCATATGGTTAGTTTTATTAAAAACGGATATAACTCAGTGCATTGCATTTTGTTAGTTTTATTAAAAACTGATATAACTTAAGGCATGGCATATGGTTAGTTTTATTAAAAACTGATATAACTCGGTGCATTGCATTTTGTTAGTTTTATTAAAAACTGATATAACTTAAAGCATTGCATATGGTTAGTTTTATTAAAAACGGATATAACTCAATGCATTGCATTTTGTTAGTTTTATTAAAAACTGATATAAATTAAGGCATGGCATATGGTTAGTTTTATTAAAAACTGATATAAATCAGTGCATTGCATTTTGTTAGTTTTATTAAAAACTGATATAACTTAAAGCATTTCATATGGTTAGTTATATTAAAAACTGAAATAACTCAGTGCTTTGCATTTTGTTAGTTTTATTAAAAACTGATATAACTCAGTGCATTGCATTTTGTTAGTTTTATTAAAAACTGATATAACTCAGTGCATTGCATTTTGTTAGTTTTATTAAGAACTGATATAACTTAAGGCATAGCATATGGTTAGTTTTATTAAAAACTGATATAACTCAATGCATTGCATTTTGTTAGTTTTATTAAAAACTGATATAACTCAATGCATGGCATATGGTTAGTTTTATTAAAAACTGATATAACTCAGTGCATTGCATTTTGTTAGTTTTATTAAAAACTGATATAACTTAAAGCATTGCATATGGTTAGTTTTATTAAAAACTGATATAACTTAGAGCATTGCATATGGTTAGTTTTATTAAAAACGGATATAACTCAGTGCATTGCATTTTGTTAGTTTTATTAAAAACTGATATAACTTAAGGCATGGCATATGATTAGTTTTATTAAAAACTGATATAACTCAGTGCATTGCATTTTGTTAGTTTTATTAAAAACTGATATAACTTAAGGCATTGCGTATGGTTAGTTTTATTAAAAACTGATATAACTCAGTGCATTGCATTTTGTTAGTTTTATTAAAAACTGATATAACTTAAAGCATTGCATATGGCTAGTTTTATTAAAAACTGATATAACTCAGTGCATTGCATTTTGTTAGTTTTATTAAAAACTGATATAACTTAAAGCATTGCATATGGTTAGTTTTATTAAAAACTGATATAACTTAAAGCATTGCATATGGTTAGTTTTATTAAAAACTGATATAACTCAATGCATTGCATTTTGTTAGTTTTATTAAAAACTGATATAACTTAAAGCATTGCATATGGTTTGTTTTATTAAAAACGGATATAACTCAATGCATTGCATTTTGTTAGTTTTATTAAAAACTGATATAACTTAAGGCATGGCATATGGTTAGTTTTATTAAAAACGGATATAACTCAATGCATTGCATTTTGTTAGTTTTATTAAAAACTGATATAACTCAGTGCATTGCATATGGTTAGTTTTATTAAAAACTGATATAACTCAATGCATTGCATTTTGTTAGTTTTATTAAAAACTGATATAACTTAAAGCATTGCATATGGTTAGTTTTATTAAAAACGGATATAACTCAGTGCATTGCATTTTGTTAGTTTTATTAAAAACTGATATAACTTAAGGCATGGCATATGGTTAGTTTTATTAAAAACTGATATAACTCAATGCTTTGCATTTTGTTAGTTTTATTAAAAACTGATATAACCTAAGGCATGGCATATGGTTAGTTTTATTAAAAACTGATATAACTCAATGCATTGCATTTTGTTAGTTTTATTAAAAACTGATATAACTTAAAGCATTGCATATGGGTAGTTTTATTAAAAACTGATATAACTCAGTGCATTGCATTTTGTTAGTTTTATTAAAAACTGATATAACTTAAAGCATTGCATATGGGTAGTTTTATTAAAAACTGATATAACTCAGTGCATTGCATTTTGTTAGTTTTATTAAAAACTGATATAACTTAAAGCATTGCATATGGTTAGTTTTATTAAAAACTGATATAACTTAAAGCATTGCATATGGTTAGTTTTATTAAAAACTGATATAACTCAATGCATTGCATTTTGTTAGTTTTATTAAAAACTGATATAACTTAAAGCATTGCATATGGTTAGTTTTATTAAAAACGGATATAACTCAATGCATTGCATTTTGTTAGTTTTATTAAAAACTGATATAACTTAAGGCATGGCATATGGTTAGTTTTATTAAAAACTGATATAACTCAGTGCATTGCATTTTGTTAGTTTTATTAAAAACTGATATAACTCAGTGCATTGCATTTCGTTAGTTTTATTAGAAACTGATATAACTCAATGCATTGCATTTTGTTAGTTTTATTAAAAACTGATATAACTTAAAGCATTGCATATGGTTAGTTTTATCAAAAACGGATATAACTCAATGCATTGCATTTTGTTAGTTTTATTAAAAACTGATATAACTTAAGGCATGGCATATGGTTAGTTTTATTAAAAACTGATATAACTCAATGCATTGCATTTTGTTAGTTTTATTAAAAACTGATATAACCTAAGGCATGGCATATGGTTAGTTTTATTAAAAACGGATATAACTCAATGCATTGCATTTTGTTAGTTTTATTAAAAACTGATATAACTCAGTGCATTGCATATGGTTAGTTTTATTAAAAACTGATATAACTCAATGCATTGCATTTTGTTAGTTTTATTAAAAACTGATATAACTTAAAGCATTGCATATGGTTAGTTTTATTAAAAACGGATATAACTCAATGCATTGCATTTTGTTAGTTTTGTTAAAAACTGATATAACTTAAGGCATGGCATATGGTTAGTTTTATTAAAAACTGATATAATTCAGTGCATTGCATTTTGTTACTTTTATTAAAAACTGATATAACTCAGTGCATTGCATTTCGTTAGTTTTATTAGAAACTGATATAACTCAATGCATTGCATTTTGTTAGTTTTATTAAAAACTGATATAACTTAAAGCATTGCATATGATTAGTTTTATTAAAAACGGATATAACTCAGTGCATTGCATTTTGTTAGTTTTATTAAAAACTGATATAACTTAAGGCATGGCATATGGTTAGTTTTATTAAAAACTGATATAACTCAATGCATTGCATTTTGTTAGTTTTATTAAAAACTGATATAACCTAAGGCATGGCATATGGTTAGTTTTATTAAAAACGGATATAACTCAGTGCATTGCATTTTGTTAGTTTTATTAAAAACTGATATAACTTAAAGCATTGCATATGGCTAGTTTTATTAAAAACTGATATAACTCAGTGCATTGCATTTTGTTAGTTTTATTAAAAACTGATATAACTTAAAGCATTGCATATGGTTAGTTTTATTAAAAACTGATATAACTTAAAGCATTGCATATGGTTAGTTTTATTAAAAACTGATATAACTCAATGCATTGCATTTTGTTAGTTTTATTAAAAACTGATATAACTTAAAGCATTGCATATGGTTAGTTTTATTAAGAACTGATATAACTAAAAGCATTGCATATGGTTAGTTTTATTAAAAACGGATATAACTCAGTGCATTGCATTTTGTTAGTTTTATTAAAAACTGATATAACTTAATGCATTGCATTTTGTTAGTTTTATTAAAAACTGATATAACTTAAGGCATGGCATATGGTTAGTTTTATTAAAAACTGATATAACTCGGTGCATTGCATTTTGTTAGTTTTATTAAAAACTGATATAACTTAAAGCATTGCATATGGTTAGTTTTATTAAAAACGGATATAACTCAATGCATTGCATTTTGTTAGTTTTATTAAAAACTGATATAAATTAAGGCATGGCATATGGTTAGTTTTATTAAAAACTGATATAAATCAGTGCATTGCATTTTGTTAGTTTTATTAAAAACTGATATAACTTAAAGCATTTCATATGGTTAGTTATATTAAAAACTGAAATAACTCAGTGCTTTGCATTTTGTTAGTTTTATTAAAAACTGATATAACTCAGTGCATTGCATTTTGTTAGTTTTATTAAAAACTGATATAACTCAGTGCATTGCATTTTGTTAGTTTTATTAAGAACTGATATAACTTAAGGCATAGCATATGGTTAGTTTTATTAAAAACTGATATAACTCAATGCATTGCATTTTGTTAGTTTTATTAAAAACTGATATAACTCAATGCATGGCATATGGTTAGTTTTATTAAAAACTGATATAACTCAGTGCATTGCATTTTGTTAGTTTTATTAAAAACTGATATAACTTAAAGCATTGCATATGGTTAGTTTTATTAAAAACTGATATAACTTAGAGCATTGCATATGGTTAGTTTTATTAAAAACGGATATAACTCAGTGCATTGCATTTTGTTAGTTTTATTAAAAACTGATATAACTTAAGGCATGGCATATGATTAGTTTTATTAAAAACTGATATAACTCAGTGCATTGCATTTTGTTAGTTTTATTAAAAACTGATATAACTTAAGGCATTGCGTATGGTTAGTTTTATTAAAAACTGATATAACTCAGTGCATTGCATTTTGTTAGTTTTATTAAAAACTGATATAACTTAAAGCATTGCATATGGCTAGTTTTATTAAAAACTGATATAACTCAGTGCATTGCATTTTGTTAGTTTTATTAAAAACTGATATAACTTAAAGCATTGCATATGGTTAGTTTTATTAAAAACTGATATAACTTAAAGCATTGCATATGGTTAGTTTTATTAAAAACTGATATAACTCAATGCATTGCATTTTGTTAGTTTTATTAAAAACTGATATAACTTAAAGCATTGCATATGGTTTGTTTTATTAAAAACGGATATAACTCAATGCATTGCATTTTGTTAGTTTTATTAAAAACTGATATAACTTAAGGCATGGCATATGGTTAGTTTTATTAAAAACGGATATAACTCAATGCATTGCATTTTGTTAGTTTTATTAAAAACTGATATAACTCAGTGCATTGCATATGGTTAGTTTTATTAAAAACTGATATAACTCAATGCATTGCATTTTGTTAGTTTTATTAAAAACTGATATAACTTAAAGCATTGCATATGGTTAGTTTTATTAAAAACGGATATAACTCAGTGCATTGCATTTTGTTAGTTTTATTAAAAACTGATATAACTTAAGGCATGGCATATGGTTAGTTTTATTAAAAACTGATATAACTCAATGCTTTGCATTTTGTTAGTTTTATTAAAAACTGATATAACCTAAGGCATGGCATATGGTTAGTTTTATTAAAAACGGATATAACTCAATGCATTGCATTTTGTTAGTTTTATTAAAAACTGATATAACTCAGTGCATTGCATATGGTTAGTTTTATTAAAAACTGATATAACTCAATGCATTGCATTTTTTAGTTTTATTAAAAACTGATATAACTTAAAGCATTGCATATTGTTATTTTTATTAAAAACTGATATAACTAAAAGCATTGCATATGGTTAGTTTTATTAAAAACGGATATAACTCAGTGCATTGCATTTTGTTAGTTTTATTAAAAACTGATATAACTCAATGCATTGCATTTTGTTAGTTTTATTAAAAACTGATATAACCTAAGGCATGGCATATGGTTAGTTTTATTAAAAACGGATATGACTCAATGCATTGCATTTTGTTAGTTTTATTAAAAACTGATATAACTCAGTGCATTGCATATGGTTAGTTTTATTAAAAACTGATATAACTCAGTGCGTTGCATTTTGTTAGTTTTATTAAAAACTGATATAACTTAAAGCATTGCATATGGTTAGTTTTATTAAAAACTGATATAACTTAAAGCATTGCCTATGGTTAGTTTTATTAAAAACTGATATAACTCAGTGCATTGCATTTTGTTAGTTTTATTAAAAACTGATATAACTTAAAGCATTGCATATGGCTAGTTTTATTAAAAACTGATATAACTCAGTGCACTGCATTTTGTTAGTTTTATTAAAAACTGATATAACTCAATGCATTGCATTTTGTTAGTTTTATTAAAAACTGATATAACTTAAAGCATTGCATATGGTTAGTTTTATTAAAAACTGATATAACTCAATGCATTGCATTTTGTTAGTTTTATTAAAAACTGATATAACTTAAAGCATTGCATATGGTTAGTTTTATTAAAAACTGATATAACTAAAAGCATTGCATATGGTTAGTTTTATTAAAAACGGATATAACTCAGTGCATTGCATTTTGTTAGTTTTATTAAAAACTGATATAACTCAATGCATTGCATTTTGTTAGTTTTATTAAAAACTGATATAACTTAAGGCATGGCATATGGTTAGTTTTATTAAAAACTGATATAACTCGGTGCATTGCATTTTGTTAGTTTTATTAAAAACTGATATAACTTAAAGCATTGCATATGGTTAGTTTTATTAAAAACGGATATAACTCAATGCATTGCATTTTGTTAGTTTTATTAAAACCTGATATAAATTAAGGCATGGCATATGGTTAGTTTTATTAAAAACTGATATAAATCAGTGCATTGCATTTTGTTAGTTTTATTAAAAACTGATATAACTTAAAGCATTTCATATGGTTAGTTATATTAAAAACTGATATAACTCAGTGCTTTGCATTTTGTTAGTTTTATTAAAAACTGATATAACTCAGTGCATTGCATTTTGTTAGTTTTATTAAAAACTGATATAACTCAGTGCATTGCATTTTGTTAGTTTTATTAAGAACTGATATAACTTAAGGCATGGCATATGGTTAGTTTTATTAAAAACTGATATAACTCAATGCATTGCATTTTGTTAGTTTTATTTAAAACTGATATAACTCAATGCATGGCATATGGTTAGTTTTATTAAAAACTGATATAACTCAGTGCATTGCATTTTGTTAGTTTTATTAAAAACTGATATAACTTAAAGCATTGCATATGGTTAGTTTTATTAAAAACTGATATAACTCAGTGCATTGCATTTTGTTAGTTTTATTAAAAACTGATATAACTTAAAGCATTGCATATGGTTAGTTTTATTAAAAACTGATATAACTTAGAGCATTGCATATAGTTAGTTTTATTAAAAACGGATATAACTCAGTGCATTGCATTTTGTTAGTTTTATTAAAAACTGATATAACTTAAGGCATGGCATATGATTAGTTTTATTAAAAACTGATATAACTCAGTGCATTGCATTTTGTTAGTTTTATTAAAAACTGATATAACTTAAGGCATTGCGTATGGTTAGTTTTATTAAAAACTGATATAACTCAGTGCATTGCATTTTGTTAGTTTTATTAAAAACTGATATAACTTAAAGCATTGCATATGGGTAGTTTTATTAAAAACTGATATAACTCAGTGCATTGCATTTTGTTAGTTTTATTAAAAACTGATATAACTTAAAGCATTGCATATGGTTAGTTTTATTAAAAACTGATATAACTTAAAGCATTGCATATGGTTAGTTTTATTAAAAACTGATATAACTCAATGCATTGCATTTTGTTAGTTTTATTAAAAACTGATATAACTTAAAGCATTGCATATGGTTAGTTTTATTAAAAACGGATATAACTCAATGCATTGCATTTTGTTAGTTTTATTAAAAACTGATATAACTTAAGGCACGGCATATGGTTAGTTTTATTAAAAACTGATATAACTCAGTGCATTGCATTTTGTTAGTTTTATTAAAAACTGATATAACTCAGTGCATTGCATTTCGTTAGTTTTATTAGAAACTGATATAACTCAATGCATTGCATTTTGTTAGTTTTATTAAAAACTGATATAACTTAAAGCATTGCATATGGTTAGTTTTATCAAAAACGGATATAACTCAATGCATTGCATTTTGTTAGTTTTATTAAAAACTGATATAACTTAAGGCATGGCATATGGTTAGTTTTATTAAAAACTGATATAACTCAATGCATTGCATTTTGTTAGTTTTATTAAAAACTGATATAACCTAAGGCATGGCATATGGTTAGTTTTATTAAAAACGGATATAACTCAATGCATTGCATTTTGTTAGTTTTATTAAAAACTGATATAACTCAGTGCATTGCATATGGTTAGTTTTATTAAAAACTGATATAACTCAATGCATTGCATTTTGTTAGTTTTATTAAAAACTGATATAACTTAAAGCATTGCATATGGTTAGTTTTATTAAAAACGGATATAACTCAATGCATTGCATTTTGTTAGTTTTGTTAAAAACTGATATAACTTAAGGCATGGCATATGGTTAGTTTTATTAAAAACTGATATAATTCAGTGCATTGCATTTTGTTAGTTTTATTAAAAACTGATATAACTCAGTTCATTGCATTTCGTTAGTTTTATTAGAAACTGATATAACTCAATGCATTGCATTTTGTTAGTTTTATTAAAAACTGATATAACTTAAAGCATTGCATATGATTAGTTTTATTAAAAACGGATATAACTCAGTGCATTGCATTTTGTTAGTTTTATTAAAAACTGATATAACCTAAGGCATGGCATATGGTTAGTTTTATTAAAAACGGATATAACTCAGTGCATTGCATTTTGTTAGTTTTATTAAAAACTGATATAACTTAAAGCATTGCATATGGCTAGTTTTATTAAAAACTGATATAACTCAGTGCATTGCATTTTGTTAGTTTTATTAAAAACTGATATAACTTAAAGCATTGCATATGGTTAGTTTTATTAAAAACTGATATAACTTAAAGCATTGCATATGGTTAGTTTTATTAAAAACTGATATAACTCAATGCATTGCATTTTGTTAGTTTTATTAAAAACTGATATAACTTAAAGCATTGCATATGGTTAGTTTTATTAAAAACTGATATAACTAAAAGCATTGCATATGGTTAGTTTTATTAAAAACGGAGATAACTCAGTGCATTGCATTTTGTTAGTTTTATTAAAAACTGATATAACTCAATGCATTGCATTTTGTTAGTTTTATTAAAAACTGATATAACTTAAGGCATGGCATATGGTTAGTTTTATTAAAAACTGATATAACTCGGTGCATTGCATTTTGTTAGTTTTATTAAAAACTGATATAACTTAAAGCATTGCATATGGTTAGTTTTATTAAAAACGGATATAACTCAATGCATTGCATTTTGTTAGTTTTATTAAAAACTGATATAAATTAAGGCATGGCATATGGTTAGTTTTATTAAAAACTGATATAAATCAGTGCATTGCATTTTGTTAGTTTTATTAAAAACTGATATAACTTAAAGCATTGCATATGGTTAGTTTTATTAAAAACGGATATAACTCAATGCATTGCATTTTGTTAGTTTTATTTATTTATTTATTATAAATGAAAAATAATAATACAATTATCATTTTACAGAAAAAGAAGCACTAGCTGCCAGGGCTTACGGCTCACTGCTCTAATAAAATTATATCGTCTAAGAATATTAATAAATTAGCCAGTCAAAAGTAGAAAATAAATGGTAAATTTTACTGTCAGTACATGGATTAAAATTAATCTATGTTAGTAAAGAAAAAATTGTTATGTAAGATAACTTAAAATTAAAATTAAATTAGATTTCTAAGGCCGGTTTTGCGCAAAAAATCAGCTACCTTGTGGATGTTTTCATGTGAAGGTTCCTTAAGCAATTCCGAAACGGGCTGGTTCCCAAATATTGTTTTCCTAATAGCACTGAAATTCGTGCATTCATCTAGAAGATGTTTCACTGTAAGCGATGGTGAAGTGCAGTATACGCAGTGGGGTGCGCTTGAACCATTCAGCAGGTACGAGTGCGTGGCAATGGTGTGTCCAATCCGAAGTCGAGTGAAGGCAATAATATCGTTCGTTCGGCAGATCGGCGGAAGGTGTGGTTTTGAGCCAGTTATATTAATGTTCGAATATTGGTGTTGCACTCTGTTCCAAGAGTCTGTTTTCTGGTCTTCGAAGTAGTTATCGATGAGTAGGAAAATGTCCCCTTTCACCATATATATAAAAGTAAATAACGGTTCGTTTGCAACGGCTTTTGCTTTATGATCCGCTAACTCATTGCCGTTAATGCCAGCGTGACCAGGAATCCACATAATTTTGATTTTCTTGCGGTTTTCTATTAGGTTGGTCCGTATTTCAGATATTAGGGGTGACTTGTTGGCCATATTCATAATTCCAGAGATCGTTGACATACTGTCTGTGCAGATTATCGTCTTGTTGTTAGATTTTGTGGCCAAGAGTATTGCATTGTATATTGCCACTGCCTCCGCCGTATACACTGAACAGTAATTTGGCAGGTGCCCTGCGATTACTGTTGTCCCATCAGCTTGAACGACCGCGAATGACGTGTGGTGCTTAGACTTTGATCCATCGGTATAGTACATTTGCCATTCGTTCCGGAAAGGTGCTCTGTATTCCTCAAAAAGCCGCTGGTATTCTATTGGACTTGTGGTTGATTTACTAAAGTTTGAAAGGCCGAGAAGAAATGAAGAGTAGCATAAGTGCCAAGGTGGAGAATTGGCAGCAGCCACTAAAGAGGGTGGCGAGGTTATTCCTAGATTTTTAGCATACTCAAGCACTCTAAATAGCGTTGGCTTACGATTTGGTGCTTTGTTAGCGTTCCACATTGTTGTGATAGTGTCATGTAGTATACTATTTCTGCAGAGGAAGACTTTTGGCATAAGCCTCATGGTAGTGTATTCTATTCTCTCCTGTAAGGTAGGCATTCCAGCCTCCGCCAAGATGCATTGAATCGGGGATGTTGGAAATGCACGAATGCTCCTTCGAACAGCAGCATGATACGTGGAAAAAATCATTTTTATGTTGCTTTTTGCACAATGGCCGTATATTGGTAAACCATAGTCAATTTTCGACAAAATTAAAGCCTTAACAGCAATTATTAAAGTATTTGGATGAATTAGACAATGCTTAGAAGATAAGTATTTAATAATATTTAACCTGACAGCTAGGCTTTTTTTTAGGCTAAGACAGTGTTCCTTAAATGTAAAACGTTTGTCAAAAACGATTCCAAGAAAACGTAAGCTAGGAACGTTTACAATGTTGATATTATTATGAACTAGATGTAAATCGGTACATTTTTGTTTACGGCATATATGAAAATATTTACATTTATTAAGTGAAAGATTTGCTCCTGAGCAGATTGACCATTTCGATATGTCGGTTAGTATGTTTAGAAATTTATTTTTAACAGTATTTAAATTACTTATTTTAGAATAGAGTAGGACGTCATCCGCATAGATTATGTGTGAAATATTTTTATGTTTGGAAATTATGTGGCTAATTTCGTCAAAAGCAATAGTAAATAACGTAACAGAAAGGGGGGATCCTTGTGGGATTCCATTCTGTTGGTTGTGTAAATTAGAAAACGCGTTATTTACTTTTACTTTGAATTTTCGATTGGTGAGAAATGACTTGATAAAATGGTATATTTTATTACCGAATTTCCATTTTTCTAATTGTCGCAGAGCTATGTGAGCTCCGACACGATCGAAAGCCTTTTCAAAATCCAGACTGAGCGTAGATATATGATTGCGGGAGGATAAACCATATGAAACGAAATTTTCAAAAAGTAGGAGAGCGTCGGAAGTTCCCTGCCCTTCCTTAAAGGCGAGCTGATGTGGACTAATTAAACGATGTTTGGAAATATACCACATAATGCGCTTCGAGATAATTTTTTCGAGTAACTTGCTCATGCAGCATATAAGCGAAATCGGTCTATAATCTAAGGCTTCTGATGATGGCTTAGTGGACTTTGGTATGGGTGCAACTGTTGCGTTTTTCCAGTTTTGAGGATAAATTCCGGTAGTTAAAATATTATTGTACACATTGATTAGCCTTGATTTAACCTCACAAGGTAAGTTTTTTAGCATATCATACGAAATTCTATCGTGGCCTGGAGTTTTTCCAGATAGTGAAGAGATTGTACTTTCGAATTCTGGATACGTGATTTCTGATTCTATTATTTTAGCTGGGGAGTTTGGCTGGTTGTAAGTGCAACTTAGTGTTTCATTTTTCTTTGCCATAAAAGCTGAAGTAAAGTTTGAGTCGCTAGAATACCTAGACCAAGTGGAGGCAAAAAGTTCGGCAATCGCCTTGGGGTCAGCTACAGGTCCAGTAGGGCTGTTAATTGAATTTATATGGTTTTGGGAATATGAACCTGTGAGCATTTTAATGTCCGACCAAACCTTTTTAGGGTTAGAAGAGGGATTTATTTCTGCAGTAAGTTTTTCGAAGCTCATTCGTTTTGCTTCTTTAGACTTTTTACGAAAAATGGCATTTGCTTTTTTATATAGGATCAGGTTGGCTTCTGTTCTAGTCCTTTTGTATTGCCTCCAGTTATCCTGTTTTAAATTTCTTAAGTTGTTCAGCTCGCTTGTCCAGTATGGGACAATTTTTTTGTAAGGTCTGTAAGCAGTTTGCGGAATTGAAAGGTGTGCAGCCGACCTTATTATTTTAGTGATATTAGCGACCTCTTTATTAATGTTTTGAGATACCGGGAGTTCATCACAGAACAAAATTGTATTTTGAGTAAATTTGGGCCAGTCAGCTTTTCCTGTCAAAAACTTTGGTTTTGGGAAGAGCTTTTCAAAGGATGGCGTGGCTAGTTCTGTGACTATTGGGTAATGATCACTACCACATAAGCTGTCGAGTGTTCGGCTATTTGCTTTTGGAGCAATATTGGTAGAGCAGATAGATAGATCGACGTGGGTGAAGGAATTATGGGTCGAAAAATGCGTTGGAGAACCATCGTTCAATATGGTTAAGTTCTCAGTAAGAATTAAATCTTCCAGTACCAAGCCTCTTTGGTTGGTTGATGTGGAGCCCCATAATGGGGACCACGAATTTACATCTCCGACTAGGATTACGGGTTTGGGTACTGACGATAAAATATGTCTAAGCTCAGCAAGCGTAAAACTTTGTTGAGGAGGTATATACAGACAAATAATCGTGACTTTAAATCCTATAGATACCTGAATAGCTAACGAAGCGATATTTGAATGGATTGGGAGGTATTTATGTGGAATGTCTTTTTTTACTAAGACAGCGATACCTTGTTTGTTTGTGGTATTTTGTGGTAAATTGAGAAAATAACTTACATATTTATTTGGCACAGAGCCAACTTTATTTACGGCAAGGTGAGTTTCTTGTAAAGCAATGAAGTGTGGGGAGATTTCTTTAATGAGAATTTCAAGTTCGGTGTAGTTGTTGTAGAAGCCATTTATATTCCACTGTAGTATGTTAAACATTTAGTAAAAATACGAATCAAAGGACAGAGAAAAATGGATTACATTTTTTCGTCGTCTGAGGTTGGCATAGTTTGATCATCATCTTGTAGACTGTACTCTTGAGTTGTTATTGAGTTGGTTTGTGACTTGTTGAGAGAAGCGTTAGCAGTGTGGTGAGATTGTAGTTCGCTTATAAATTGATGAGAGAGATTAGTTGTTTGATTTGTGTAGTTGTTAGCGTAGCTAAGAATGCTTTGGAAGGTGGAATTGAGAGCACTATAAGAGAGAGGTTGGTTGTTAGGAATTATAGTGTTGTTATTTTGTGGGGTGGCATTTGATTGAAAATCGAAAGAGGAGGTTGGTGGAGGATGTAAGTCGTCGTTGGGACTTGGAGTAAGAGATGTTTGAGCAGTGTTAATGCTCTCAGCAGTTTCAGGGTGAGGTACTTGGGGAGGAGAGCTTGTGGGTACGGAAGGTGTATGAATGGTTTCTGCAGTGGTATTGTTAGAGTTCTTGTTTTCTTTTTGTTGATTTTGATGATTTTGCTTTACCATTTGGGAGAAAGAGATGTTTGGTAGACTTGGCACTTGTGCTTTGTGTAATTTAATAGCTTCTCGCATCGAACATCTGTTCTCAGTTTTGATTTTGAGAATTTGTTTTGTTTGAATGTACCTTGGACATGTGTTCGAAAATGATGGGTGCTCACCGGCACAATTTGCGCATAAAGTGCGTAAACATTGTTCTGAGCCGTGGGGAGGGAAATTACAAGTGGCACAAGCAGCTTTGTTATTGCACCTCTTAATGGTGTGCCCTAAAAGTTGACATGATTTACATCTCATGGGATTTGGGAAATATGGTTTTACACGGGCTGAGCGCCATGAAACCTCTATTTTTTCGGGTAATTTATACATGTCAAATGTGAGGAGTTGTACTCCGGAATGTTGTAGGGTATTATTCACATTTTTTTTAAATTTGTACACTCCTACCACTCCTTGATTTTTCAAGTTTTCTAGAATTTCTTTTTCAGGGACATCGTTTAGGCATGGTGCATATATTGTACCTTTTGAAAAATTGAGATTATCATGAAACTTTACCTCTACCTCACATATTCCATTCAATCGCTTCGTCGCTAAGAATTTTTGTGCAATGGTTGGGGTTTTAACGAGCAACAACAAATTACCATCCCGTAGTTCGGAAATGGAAACTATTTCTTTGCTTACCGCTTCCAATGCTTTATGAACTGCAAAACAGGAGTACTTTGATAATGGCTTAGTTGAGTCAATTGTTGATATTGTAATGAACTTTGGATTTTCTTGCTTAGTTTTTGGTAATTCAGGGAATATTAGAGGCTTATATGATGTCTTTTTACGTTTGGTTTGGGGACGTTCAGCAAGCGTAGCGAACCTATTGTCCCCCAAATTTGGTGGCCCAGGGGCCATTGGGGAAATATTTTCTGCAAGCACTCACAAAGAGAAAAACACGTGTATCGTTTGAAATTTAAAGTCACGAACACAAAAGAATAGTGTTAAGTAAGAAGCAGAGCGCTGATAAAGCACAGAAAGAAACACAGTCTGAAAATACGTCCACTCGCGGTGAGTATCAGTCGGAGACTGTGTTAGTTTTATTAAAAACTGATATAAATTAAGGCATGGCATATGGTTAGTTTTATTAAAAACTGATATAAATCAGTGCATTGCATTTTGTTAGTTTTATTAAAAACTGATATAACTCAGTGCATTGCATTTTGTTAGTTTTATTAAGAACTGATATAACTTAAGGCATAGCATATGGTTAGTTTTATTAAAAACTGATATAACTCAATGCATTGCATTTTGTTAGTTTTATTAAAAACTGATATAACTCAATGCATGGCATATGGTTAGTTTTATTAAAAATTGATATAACTCAGTGCATTGCATTTTGTTAGTTTTATTAAAAACTGATATAACTTAAAGCATTGCATATGGTTAGTTTTATTAAAAACTGATATAACTTAAAGCATTGCATATGGTTAGTTTTATTAAAAACTGATATAACTCAGTGCATTGCATTTTGTTAGTTTTATTAAAAACTGATATAACTTAAAGCATTGCATATGGTTAGTTTTATTAAAAACTGATATAACTTAGAGAATTGCATATGGTTAGTTTTATTAAAAACGGATATAACTCAGTGCATTGCATTTTGTTAGTTTTATTAAAAACTGATATAACTTAAGGCATGGCATATGATTAGTTTTATTAAAAACTGATATAACTCAGTGCATTGCATTTTGTTAGTTTTATTAAAAACTGATATAACTTAAGGCATTGCGTATGGTTAGTTTTATTAAAAACTGATATAACTCAGTGCATTGCATTTTGTTAGTTTTATTAAAAACTGATATAACTTAAAGCATTGCATATGGGTAGTTTTATTAAAAACTGATATAACTCAGTGCATTGCATTTTGTTAGTTTTATTAAAAACTGATATAACTTAAAGCATTGCATATGGTTAGTTTTATTAAAAACTGATATAACTTAGAGCATTGCATTTTGTTAATTTTATTAAGAACTGATATAACTCAGTGCATTGCATTTTGTTAGTTTTATTAAAAACTGATATAACTTAAGGCATGGCATATGGTTAGTTTTATTAAAAACTGATATAACTCAGTGCATTGCATTTTGTTAGTTTTATTAAAAACTGATATAACTTAAAGCATTGCATATGGTTAGTTATATTAAAAACTGATATAACTCAGTGCATTGCATTTGGTTAGTTTTATTAAAAACTGATATAACTCAGTGCGTTGCATTTTGTTAGTTTTATTAAAAACTGATATAACTCAGTGCATTGCATTTTGTTAGTTTTATTAAAAACTGATATAACTTAAAGCATTGCATATGGTTAGTTATATTAAAAACTGATATAACTCAGTGCGCTGCATTTTGTTAGTTTTATTAAAAACTGATATAACTCAATGCATTGCATTTTGTTAGTTTTATTAAAAACTGATATAACTTAAGGCATGGCATATGGTTAGTTTTATTAAAAACTGATATAACTCAGTGCATTGCCTTTTGTTAGTTTTATTAAAAACTGATATAACTTAAAGCATTGCCTATGGTTAGTTTTATTAAAAACTGATATAACTCAGTGCATTGCATTTTGTTAGTTTTATTAAAAACTGATATAACTCAGGGCATTGCATATGGTTAGTTTTATTAAAAACTGATATAACTCAGTGCATTGCATTTTGTTAGTTTTATTCAAAACTGATATAACTCAGTGCATTGCATATGGTTAGTTTTATTAAAAACTGATATAACTCAGTGCATTGCATATGGTGAGTTTTATTAAAAACTGATATAACTCAGTGCATTGCATTTTGTTAGTTTTATTAAGAACTGATATAACTCAGTGCATTGCATTTTGTTAGTTTTATTAAAAACTGATATAACTTAAAGCATTGCATATGGTTAGTTTTATTAAAAACTGATATAACTTAAAGCATTGCATATGGTTAGTTTTATTAAAAACTGATATAACTCAATGCATTGCATTTTGTTAGTTTTATTAAAAACTGATATAACTTAAGGCATGGCATATGGTTAGTTTTATTAAAAACTGATATAACTCAGTGCATTGCATTTTGTTAGTTTTTTTAAAAACTGATATAACTCAGTGCATTGTATTTCGTTAGTTTTATTAAAAACTGATATAACTCAATGCATTGCATTTTGTTAGTTTTATTAAAAACTGATATAACTTAAGGCATGGAATATGGTTAGTTTTATTAAAAACTGATATAACTCCGTGCATTGCATTTTGTTAGCTTTATTAAAAACTGATATAACTTAAAGCATTGCATATGGTTAGTTTTATTAAAAACTGATATAACTCAGTGCATTGTATTTTGTTAGTTTTATTAAAAACTGATACAACTCACTGCCTTGCATTTTGTTAGTTTTATTAAAAACTGATACAACTCACTGCATTGCATATGGTTAGTTTTATTAAAAACGGATATAAATTAATGCAATGCATTTTGTTAGTTTTATTAAAAACTGATATAACTTAAGGCATGGCATATGGTTAGTTTTATTAAAAACTGATATAACTCAGTGCATTGCATTTTGTTAGTTTTATTAAAAACTGATATAACTCCGTGCATTGCATTTTGTTAGCTTTATTAAAAACTGATATAACTTAAAGCATTGCATATGGTTAGTTTTATTAAAAACTGATATAACTCAGTGCATTGCATTTTGTTAGTTTTATTAAAAACTGATATAACTTAAAGCATTACATATGGTTAGTTTTATTAAAAACTGATATAACTCAGTGCATTGCATTTTGTTAGTTTTATTAAAAACTGATATAACTTAAAGCATTGCATATGGTTAGTTTTATTAAAGCCTGATATAACTCAGTGCATTGCATTTTGTTAGTTTTATTAAAAACTGATATAACTTAAAGCATTGCATATGGTTAGTTTTATTAAAAACTGATATAACTCAGTGCATTGCATTTTGTTAGTTTTATTAAAAACTGATATAACTTAAAGCATTGCATATGGTTAGTTTTATTAAAAACTGATATAACTCAGTGCATTGCATTTTGTTAGTTTTATTAAAAACTGATATAACTTAAAGCATTGCATATGGTTAGTTTTATTAAAAACTGATATAACTCAGTGCATTGCATATGGTTAGTTTTATTAAAAACGGATATAACTCAGTGCATTGCATTTTGTTAGTTTTATTAAAAACTGATATAACTTAAAGCATTGCATATGGTTAGTTTTATTAAAAACTGATATAACTCAGTGCATTGCATATGGTTAGTTTTATTAAAAACGGATATAACTCAATGCATTGCATTTTGTTAGTTTTATTAAAATCTGATATAACTTAAAGCATTGCATATGGTTAGTTTTATTAAAAACTGATATAACTCAGTGCATTGCATATGGTTAGTTTTATTAAAAACGGATATAACTCAGTGCATTGCATTTTGTTAGTTTTATTAAAAACTGATATAACTTAAAGCATTGCATATGGTTAGTTTTATTAAAAAATCATATAACTCAATGCATTGCATTTTGTTAGTTTTATTAAAAACTGATATAACTTAAAGCATTGCATATGGTTAGTTTTATTAAAAACTGATATAACTCAGTGCATTGCATATGGTTAGTTTTATTAAAAACGGATATAACTCAGTGCATTGCATATGGTTAGTTTTATTAAAAACTGATATAACTTAAAGCATTGCATATGGTTAGTTTTATTAAAAACTGATATAACTCAATGCATTGCATTTTGTTAGTTTTATTAAAAACTGATATAACTTAAAGCATTGCATATGGTTAGTTTTATTAAAAACTGATATAACTCAGTGCATTGCATTTTGTTAGTTTTATTAAAAACTGATATAACTTAAAGCATTACATATGGTTAGTTTTATTAAAAACTGATATAACTCAGTGCATTGCATTTTGTTAGTTTTATTAAAAACTGATATAACTTAAAGCATTGCATATGGTTAGTTTTATTAAAAACTGATATAACTTAAAGCATTGCATATGGTTAGTTTTATTAAAAACTGATATAACTCAATGCATTGCATATGGTTAGTTTTATTAAAAACTGATATAACTTAAAGCATTGCATATGGTTAGTTTTATTAAAAACTGATATAACTCAGTGCATTGCATTTTGTTAGTTTTATTAAAAACTGATATAACTTAAAGCATTACATATGGTTAGTTTTATTAAAAACTTATATAACTCAGTGCATTGCATTTTGTTAGTTTTATTAAAAACTGATATAACTTAAAGCATTGCATATGGTTAGTTTTATTAAAAACGGATATAACTCAATGCATTTCATTTTGTTAGTTTTATTAAAAACTGATATAACTTAAAGCATTGCATATGGTTAGTTTTATTAAAAACTGATATAACTCAGTGCATTGCATTTTGTTAGTTTTATTAAAAACTGATATAACTTAAAGCATTGCATATGGTTAGTTTTATTAAAAACTGATATAACTCAGTGCATTGCATATGGTTAGTTTTATTAAAAACTGCTATAACTCAGTGCATTGCATTTTGTTAGTTTTATTAAAAACTGATATAACTTAAAGCATTGCATATTTTTAGTTTTATTAAAAACTGATATAACTTAAAGCATTGCATATGGTTAGTTTTATTAAAAAAGGATAGAACTCAGTGCATTGCATTTTGTTAGTTTTATTAAAAACTGATATAACTTAAAGCATTGCATATGGTTAGTTTTATTAAAAACTGATATAACTCAGTGCATTGCATTTTGTTAGTTTTATTAAAAACTGATATAACTTAAAGCATTGCATATGGTTAGTTTTATTAAAAACTGATATAACTCAATGCATTGCATTTTGTTAGTTTTATTAAAAACTGATATAACTTAAAGCATTGCATATGGTTAGTTTTATTAAAAACTGATATAACTCAGTGCATTGCATTTTGTTAGTTTTATTAAAAACTGATATAACTTAAAGCATTGCATATGGTTAGTTTTATTAAAAACTGATATAACTCAGTGCATTGCATTTTGTTAGTTTTATTAAAAACAGATATAACTTAAAGCATTACATATGGTTAGTTTTATTAAAAACTGATATAACTCAGTGCATTGCATTTTGTTAGTTTTATTAAAAACTGATATAACTTAAAGCATTGCATATGGTTAGTTTTATTAAAAACTGATATAACTTAAAGCATTGCATATGGTTAGTTTTATTAAAAACTGATATAACTCAATGCATTGCATATGGTTAGTTTTATTAAAAACTGATATAACTTAAAGCATTGCATATGGTTAGTTTTATTAAAAACTGATATAACTCAGTGCATTGCATTTTGTTAGTTTTATTAAAAACTGATATAACTTAAAGCATTACATATGGTTAGTTTTATTAAAAACGGATATAACTCAGTGCATTGCATTTTGTTAGTTTTATTAAAAACTGATATAACTTAAAGCATTACATATGGTTAGTTTTATTAAAAACTGATATAACTCAATGCATTGCATATGGTTAGTTTTATTAAAAACTGATATAACTTAAAGCATTGCATATGGTTAGTTTTATTAAAAACTGATATAACTCAGTGCATTGCATTTTGTTAGTTTTATTAAAAACTGATATAACTCAGTGCATTGCATATGGTTAGTTTTATTAAAAACGGATATAACTCAGTGCATTGCATTTTGTTAGTTTTATTAAAAACTGATATAAATTAAAGCATTGCATATGGTTAGTTTTATTAAAAACAGATATAACTCAGTGCATTGCATTTGGTTAGTTTTATTAAAAACTGATATATCTCAGTGCATTGCATTTTGTTAGTTTTATTAAAAACTGATATAACTTAAAGCATTGCATATGGTAAGTTTTATTAAAAACGGATGTAACTCAGTGCATTGCATTTTGTTAGTTTTATTAAAAACTGATATAACTTAAAGCATTGCATATGGTTAGTTTTATTAAAAACTGATATAACTCAATGCATTGCATATGGTTAGTTTTATTAAAAACTGATATAACTTAAAGCATTGCATATGGTTAGTTTTATTAAAAACTGATATAACTCAGTGCATTGCATTTTGTTAGTTTTATTAAAAATTGATATAACTTAAAGCATTGCATATGGTAAGTTTTATTAAAAACGGATGTAACTCAGTGCATTGCATTTTGTTAGTTTTATTAAAAACTGATATAACTTAAAGCATTGCATATGGTTAGTTTTATTAAAAACTGATATAACTCAGTGCATTGCATTTTGTTAGTTTTATTAAAAACTGATATAACTTAAAGCATTGCATATGGTTAGTTTTATTAAAAACTGATATAACTTAAAGCATTGCATATGGTTAGTTTTATTAAAAACTGATATAACTTAAAGCATTGCATTTTGTTAGTTTTATTAAAAACTGATATAACTTAAAGCATTGCATATGGTTAGTTTTATTAAAAACGGATATAACTCAGTGCATTGCATTTTGTTAGTTTTATTAAAAACTGATATAACTTAAAGCATTGCATATGGTTAGTTTTATTAAAAACTGATATAACTCAGTGCATTGCATTTTGTTAGTTTTATTAAAAACTGATATAACTTAAAGCATTGCATATGGTTAGTTTTATTAAAAACTGATATAACTTAAAGCATTGCATATGGTTAGTTTTATTAAAAACTGATATAACTCAGTGCATTGCATTTTGTTAGTTTTATTAAAAACTGATATAACTTAAAGCATTACATATGGTTAGTTTTATTAAAAACGGATATAACTCAGTGCATTGCATTTTGTTAGTTTTATTAAAAACTGATATAACTTAAAGCATTACATATGGTTAGTTTTATTAAAAACTGATATAACTCAGTGCATTGCATTTTGTTAGTTTTATTAAAAACTGATATAACTTAAAGCATTGCATATGGTTAGTTTTATTAAAAACTGATATAACTTAA
The DNA here is from genome assembly GCA_037013455.1 of Ceratitis rosa. Classification (NCBI taxonomy): domain Eukaryota; kingdom Metazoa; phylum Arthropoda; class Insecta; order Diptera; family Tephritidae; genus Ceratitis; species Ceratitis rosa. Next base: position 15,072 of record JAWMAG010000120.1, on the reverse strand, counting down.
AGCATTACATATGGTTAGTTTTATTAAAAACGGATATAACTCAGTGCATTGCATTTTGTTAGTTTTATTAAAAACTGATATAACTTAAAGCATTGCATATGGTTAGTTTTATTAAAAACTGATATAACTCAGTGCATTGCATTTTGTTAGTTTTATTAAAAACTGATATAACTTAAAGCATTGCATATGGTTAGTTTTATTAAAAACTGATATAACTTAAAGCATTGCATATGGTTAGTTTTATTAAAAACTGATATAACTCAGTGCATTGCATTTTGTTAGTTTTATTAAAAACTGATATAACTTAAAGCATTACATATGGTTAGTTTTATTAAAAACTGATATAACTCAGTGCATTGCATTTTGTTAGTTTTATTAAAAACTGATATAACTCAGTGCATTGCATATGGTTAGTTTTATTAAAAACTGATATAACTTAAAGCATTACATATGGTTAGTTTTATTAAAAACGGATATAACTCAGTGCATTGCATTTTGTTAGTTTTATTAAAAACTGATATAACTTAAAGCATTACATATGGTTAGTTTTATTAAAAACGGATATAACTCAGTGCATTACATTTTGTTAGTTTTATTAAAAACTGATATAACTTAAAGCATTACATATGGTTAGTTTTATTAAAAACTGATATAACTCAGTGCATTGCATTTTGTTAGTTTTATTAAAAACTGATATAACTTAAAGCATTGCATATGGTTAGTTTTATTAAAAACTGATATAACTCAATGCATTGCATATGGTTAGTTTTATTAAAAACTGATATAACTTAAAGCATTGCATTTTGTTAGTTTTATTAAAAACTGATATAACTTAAAGCATTGCATATGGTTAGTTTTATTAAAAACTGATATAATTTAAAGCATTACATATGGTTAGTTTTATTAAAAACGGATATAACTCAGTGCATTGCATTTTGTTAGTTTTATTAAAAACTGATATAACTTAAAGCATTGCATATGGTTAGTTTTATTAAAAACTGATATAACTTAAAGCATTACATATGGTTAGTTTTATTAAAAACGGATATAACTCAGTGCATTGCATTTTGTTAGTTTTATTAAAAACTGATATAACTTAAAGCATTACATATGGTTAGTTTTATTAAAAACTGATATAACTCAGTGCATTGCATTTTGTTAGTTTTATTAAAAACTGATATAACTTAAAGCATTGCATATGGTTAGTTTTATTAAAAACTGATATAACTCAATGCATTGCATATGGTTAGTTTTATTAAAAACTGATATAACTTAAAGCATTGCATTTTGTTAGTTTTATTAAAAACTGATATAACTTAAAGCATTGCATATGGTTAGTTTTATTAAAAACTGATATAACTTAAAGCATTACATATGGTTAGTTTTATTAAAAACGGATATAACTCAGTGCATTGCATTTTGTTAGTTTTATTAAAAACTGATATAACTCAGTGCATTGCATTTTGTTAGTTTTATTAAAAACTGATATAACTCAGTGCATTGCATTTTGTTAGTTTTATTAAAAACTGATATAACTTAAAGCATTGCATATGGTTAGTTTTATTAAAAACTGATATAACTTAAAGCATTACATATGGTTAGTTTTATTAAAAACGGATATAACTCAGTGCATTGTATTTTGTTAGTTTTATTAAAAACTGATATAACTTAAAGCATTGCATATGGTTAGTTTTATTAAAAACGGATATAACTCAGTGCATTGCATTTTGTTAGTTTTATTAAAAACTGATATAACTTAAAGCATTACATATGGTTAGTTTTATTAAAAACTGATATAACTCAGTGCATTGCATTTTGTTAGTTTTATTAAAAACTGATATAACTTAAAGCATTACATATGGTTAGTTTTATTAAAAACGGATATAACTCAGTGCATTGCATTTTGTTAGTTTTATTAAAAACTGATATAACTTAAAGCATTGCATATGGTTAGTTTTATTAAAAACTGATATAACTCAGTGCATTGCATTTTGTTAGTTTTATTAAAAACTGATATAACTTAAAGCATTACATATGGTTAGTTTTATTAAAAACGGATATAACTCAGTGCATTGCATTTTGTTAGTTTTATTAAAAACTGATATAACTTAAAGCATTACATATGGTTAGTTTTATTAAAAACTGATATAACTCAATGCATTGCATATGGTTAGTTTTATTAAAAACTGATATAACTTAAAGCATTGCATATGGTTAGTTTTATTAAAAACTGATAATACTCAGTGCATTGCATTTTGTTAGTTTTATTAAAAACTGATATAACTTAAAGCATTGCATATGGTTAGTTTTATTAAAAACGGATATAACTCAGTGCAGTGCATTTTGTTAGTTTTATTAAAAACTGATATAACTTAAAGCATTGCATATGGTTAGTTTTATTAAAAACTGATATAACTCAGTGCATTGCATTTTGTTAATTTTATTAAAAACTGATATAACTCAGTGCATTGCATATGGTTAGTTTTATTAAAAACGGATATAACTCAGTGCAGTGCATTTTGTTAGTTTTATTAAAAACTGATATAACTTAAAGCATTGCATATGGTTAGTTTTATTAAAAACTGATATAACTCAGTGCATTGCATTTTGTTAATTTTATTAAAAACTGATATAACTTAAAGCATTGCATATGGTTAGTTTTATTAAAAACTGATATAACTTAAAGCATTGCATATGGTTAGTTTTATTAAAAGCTGATATAACTCAGTGCATTGCATTTTGTTAGTTTTATTAAAAACTGATATAACTTAAGGCATGGCATACGTTAGTCTTATTAAAAACTGATATAACTCAGTGCATTGCATTTCGTTAGTTTTATTAAAAACTGATATAACTTAAGGCATGGCATACGTTAGTCTTATTAAAAACTGATATAACTCAGTGCATTGCATTTTGTTAATTTTATTAAAAACTGATATAACTTAAAGCATTGCATATGGTTAGTTTTATTAAAAACTGATATAACTTAAAGCATTGCATATGGTTAGTTTTATTAAAAACTGATATAACTCAGTGCATTGCATTTTGTTAATTTTATTAAAAACTGATATAACTTAAAGCATTGCATATGGTTAGTTTTATTAAAAACTGATATAACTTAAAGCATTGCATATGGTTAGTTTTATTAAAAACGGATATAACTCAGTTCATTGCATTTTGTTAGTTTTATTAAAAACTGATATAACTTAAAGCATTGCATATGGTTAGTTTTATTAAAAACTGATATAACTCAGTGCATTGCATTTTGTTAATTTTATTAAAAACTGATATAACTCAGTGCATTGCATATGGTTAGTTTTATTAAAAACGGATATAACTCAGTGCAGTGCATTTTGTTAGTTTTATTAAAAACTGATATAACTTAAAGCATTGCATATGGTTAGTTTTATTAAAAACTGATATAACTCAGTGCATTGCATTTTGTTAATTTTATTAAAAACTGATATAACTCAGTGCATTGCATATGGTTAGTTTTATTAAAAACGGATATAACTCAGTGCAGTGCATTTTGTTAGTTTTATTAAAAACTGATATAACTTAAAGCATTGCATATGGTTAGTTTTATTAAAAACTGATATAACTCAGTGCATTGCATTTTGTTAATTTTATTAAAAACTGATATAACTTAAAGCATTGCATATGGTTAGTTTTATTAAAAACTGATATAACTCAGTGCATTGCATATGGTTAGTTTTATTAAAAACGGATATAACTCAGTGCAGTGCATTTTGTTAGTTTTATTAAAAACTGATATAACTTAAAGCATTGCATATGGTTAGTTTTATTAAAAACTGATATAACTCAGTGCATTGCATTTTGTTAATTTTATTAAAAACTGATATAACTCAGTGCATTGCATATGGTTAGTTTTATTAAAAACGGATATAACTCAGTGCATTGCATTTTGTTAGTTTTATTAAAAACTGATATAACTTAAAGCATTGCATTTGGTTAGTTTTATTAAAAACTGATATAACTCAGTGCATTGCATTTTGTTAGTTTTATTAAAAACTGATATAACTTAAAGCATTGCATATGGTTAGTTTTATTAAAAACTGATATAACTCAATGCATTGCATTTTGTTAGTTTTATTAAAAACTGATATAACTTAAAGCATTGCATATGGTTAGTTTTATTAAAAACTGATATAACTCAGTGCATTGCATATGGTTAGTTTTATTAAAAACGGATATAACTCAGTGCAGTGCATTTTGTTAGTTTTATTAAAAACTGATATAACTTAAAGCATTGCGTATGGTTAGTTTTATTAAAAACTGATATAACTCAATGCATTGCATTTTGTTAGTTTTATTAAAAACTGATATAACTTAAAGCATTGCATATGGTTAGTTTTATTAAAAACTGATATAACTCAGTGCATTGCATATGGTTAGTTTTATTAAAAACTGATATAACTTAAAGCATTGCATATGGTTAGTTTTATTAAAAACTGATATAACTTAAAGCATTGCATATGGTTAGTTTTATTAAAACTGATATAACTCAGTGCATTGCATTTTGTTAGTTTTATTAAAAACTGATATAACTCAGTGCATTGCATATGGTTAGTTTTATTAAAAACGGATATAACTCAATGTATTGCATTTTGTTAGTTTTATTAAAAGCTGATATAACTTAAAGCATTGCATATGGCTAGTTTTATTAAAAACTGATATAACTCAGTGCATTGCATTTGGTAAGTTTTATTAAAAACTGATATAACTTAAAGCATTGCATATGGTTAGTTTTATTAAAAACTGATATAACTCAGTGCATTGCATTTTGTTAGTTTTATTAAAAACTGATATAACTTAAAGAATTGTATATGGTTAGTTTTATTAAAAACTGATATAACTCAGTGCATTGCATTTTGTTAGTTTTATTAAAAACTGATATAACTCAATGCATTGCATTTTGTTAGTTTTATTAAAAACTGATATAACTTAAAGCATTACATATGGTTAGTTTTATTAAAAACTGATATAACTCAGTGCATTGCATTTTGTTAGTTTTATTAAAAACTGATATAACTTAAAGCATTGCATATGGTTAGTTTTATTAAAAACTGATATAACTCAGTGCATTGCATTTTGTTAGTTTTATTAAAAACTGATATAACTTAAAGCATTGCATATGGTTAGTTTTATTAAAAACGGTTATAACTCAGTTCATTGCATTTTGTTAGTTTTATTAAAAACTGATATAACTTAAAGCATTGCATATGGTTAGTTTTATTAAAAACTGGTATAACTCAGTGCATTGCATTTTGTTAGTTTTATTAAAAACTGATATAACTTAAAGCATTGCATATGGTTAGTTTTATTAAAAACTGATATAACTCAATGCATTGCATTTTGTTAGTTTTATTAAAAACTGATATAACTTAAAGCATTGCATATGGTTAGTTTTATTAAAAACTGATATAACTCAGTGCATTGCATATGGTTAGTTTTATTAAAAACGGATATAACTCAGTGCAGTGCATTTTGTTAGTTTTATTAAAAACTGATATAACTTAAAGCATTGCATATGGTTAGTTTTATTAAAAACTGATATAACTCAGTGCATTGCAATTTGTTAATTTTATTAAAAACTGATATAACTCAGTGCATTGCATTTTGTTACTTTTATTAAAAACTGATATAACTTAAAGCATTGCATATGGTTAGTTTTATTAAAAACTGATATAACTTAAAGCATTGCATATGGTTAGTTTTATTAAAAACTGATATAACTCAGTGCATTGCATTTTGTTAGTTTTATTAAAAACTGATATAACTTAAGGCATGGCATACGTTAGTCTTATTAAAAACTGATATAACTCAGTGCATTGCATTTCGTTAGTTTTATTAAAAACTGATATAACTTAAGGCATGGCACACGTTAGTCTTATTAAAAACTGATATAACTCAGTGCATTGCATTTTGTTAATTTTATTAAAAACTGATATAACTTAAAGCATTGCATATGGTTAGTTTTATTAAAAACTGATATAACTTAAAGCATTGCATATGGTTAGTTTTATTAAAAACTGATATAACTCAGTGCATTGCATTTTGTTAATTTTATTAAAAACTGATATAACTTAAAGCATTGCATATGGTTAGTTTTATTAAAAACTGATATAACTTAAAGCATTGCATATGGTTAGTTTTATTAAAAACGGATATAACTCAGTTCATTGCATTTTGTTAGTTTTATTAAAAACTGATATAACTTAAAGCATTGCATATGGTTAGTTTTATTAAAAACTGATATAACTCAGTGCATTGCATTTTGTTAATTTTATTAAAAACTGATATAACTCAGTGCATTGCATATGGTTAGTTTTATTAAAAACGGATATAACTCAGTGCAGTGCATTTTGTTAGTTTTATTAAAAACTGATATAACTTAAAGCATTGCATATGGTTAGTTTTATTAAAAACTGATATAACTCAGTGCATTGCATTTTGTTAATTTTATTTAAAACTGATATAACTCAGTGCATTGCATATGGTTAGTTTTATTAAAAACGGATATAACTCAGTGCAGTGCATTTTGTTAGTTTTATTAAAAACTGATATAACTTAAAGCATTGCATATGGTTAGTTTTATTAAAAACTGATATAACTCAGTGCATTGCATTTTGTTAATTTTATTAAAAACTGATATAACTTAAAGCATTGCATATGGTTAGTTTTATTAAAAACTGATATAACTCAGTGCATTGCATATGGTTAGTTTTATTAAAAACGGATATAACTCAGTGCAGTGCATTTTGTTAGTTTTATTAAAAACTGATATAACTTAAAGCATTGCATATGGTTAGTTTTATTAAAAACTGATATAACTCAGTGCATTGCATTTTGTTAATTTTATTAAAAACTGATATAACTCAGTGCATTGCATATGGTTAGTTTTATTAAAAACGGATATAACTCAGTGCATTGCATTTTGTTAGTTTTATTAAAAACTGATATAACTTAAAGCATTGCATATGGTTAGTTTTATTAAAAACTGATATAACTCAGTGCATTGCATTTTGTTAGTTTTATTAAAAACTGATATAACTTAAAGCATTGCATATGGTTAGTTTTATTAAAAACTGATATAACTCAATGCATTGCATTTTGTTAGTTTTATTAAAAACTGATATAACTTAAAGCATTGCATATCGTTAGTTTTATTAAAAACTGATATAACTCAGTGCATTGCATATGGTTAGTTTTATTAAAAACGGATATAACTCAGTGCAGTGCATTTTGTTAGTTTTATTAAAAACTGATATAACTTAAAGCATTGCGTATGGTTAGTTTTATTAAAAACTGATATAACTCAATGCATTGCATTTTGTTAGTTTTATTAAAAACTGATATAACTTAAAGCATTGCATATGGTTAGTTTTATTAAAAACTGATATAACTCAGTGCATTGCATATGGTTAGTTTTATTAAAAACTGATATAACTTAAAGCATTGCATATGGTTAGTTTTATTAAAAACTGATATAACTTAAAGCATTGCATATGGTTAGTTTTATTAAAACTGATATAACTCAGTGCATTGCATTTTGTTAGTTTTATTAAAAACTGATATAACTCAGTGCATTGCATATGGTTAGTTTTATTAAAAACGGATATAACTCAGTGCATTGCATTTTGTTAGTTTTATTAAAAACTGATATAACTTAAAGCATTGCATATGGTTAGTTTTATTAAAAACTGATATAACTCAGCGCATTGCATATGATTAGTTTTATTAAAAACTGATATAACTTAAAGCATTGCATATGGTTAGTTTTATTAAAAACTGATATAACTCAATGTATTGCATTTTGTTAGTTTTATTAAAAGCTGATATAACTTAAAGCATTGCATATGGCTAGTTTTATTAAAAACTGATATAACTCAGTGCATTGCATTTTGTTAGTTTTATTAAAAACTGATATAACTTAAGGCATGGCATATGGTAAGTTTTATTAAAAACGGATATAACTCAGTGCATTGCATTTTGTTAGTTTTATTAAAAACTGATATAACTTAAAGCATTGCATATGGCTAGTTTTATTAAAAACTGATATAACTCAATGTATTGCATTTTGTTAGTTTTATTAAAAACTGATATAACTAAGTGCATTGCATATGGTTAGTTTTATTAAAAACTGATATAACTCAGTGCATTGCATATGGTTAGTTTTATTAAAAACGGATATAACTCAGTGCATTGCATTTTGTTAGTTTTATTAAAAACTGATATAACTCAATGCATTGCATTTCGTTAGTTTTATTAAAAACTTATATAACTCAATGCATTGCATTTCGTTAGTTTTATTAAAAACTGATATAACTCAATGCATTGCATTTTGTTAGTTTTATTAAAAACTGATATAACTCAATGCATTGCATTTCGTTAGTTTTATTAAAAACTGATATAACTCGGTGCATTGCATTTCTTTAGTTTTATTAAAAACTGATATAACTCAATGCATTGCATTTTGTTAGTTTTATTAAAAACTGATATAACTCAATGCATTGCATTTCGTTAGTTTTATTAAAAACTGATATAACTCAGTGCATTGCATTTTGTTAGTTTTATTAAAAACTGATATAACTCAATGTATTGCATTTTGTTAGTTTTATTAAAAACTGATATAACTCAGTGCATTGCATTTTGTTAGTTTTATTAAAAACTGATATAACTCAGTGCATTGCATATGGTTAGTTTTATTAAAAACGGATATAACTCAGTGCATTGCATTTTGTTAGTTTTATTAAAAACTGATATAACTCAGCGCATTGCATATGGTTAGTTTTATTAAAAACTGATATAACTTAAAGCATTGCATATGGTTAGTTTTATTAAAAACTGATATAACTCAATGTATTGCATTTTGTTAGTTTTATTAAAAGCTGATATAACTTAAAGCATTGCATATGGCTAGTTTTATTAAAAACTGATATAACTCAGTGCATTGCATTTTGTTAGTTTTATTAAAAACTGATATAACTTAAGGCATGGCATATGGTAAGTTTTATTAAAAACGGATATAACTCAGTGCATTGCATTTTGTTAGTTTTATTAAAAACTGATATAACTTAAAGCATTGCATATGGCTAGTTTTATTAAAAACTGATATAACTCAATGTATTGCATTTTGTTAGTTTTATTAAAAGCTGATATAACTTAAAGCATTGCATATGGCTAGTTTTATTAAAAACTGATATAACTCAGTGCATTGCATTTTGTTAGTTTTATTAAAAACTGATATAACTCAGTGCTTTGCATTTTGTTAGTTTTATTAAAAACTGATATAACTCAGTGCATTGCATTTTGTTAGTTTTATTAAAAACTGATATAACTTAAAGCATTGCATATGGTTAGTTTTATTAAAAACTGATATAACTCAGCGCATTGCATATGGTTAGTTTTATTAAAAACTGATATAACTTAAAGCATTGCATATGGTTAGTTTTATTAAAAACTGATATAACTCAGTGCATTGCATATGGTTAGTTTTATTAAAAACTGATATAACTTAAAGCATTGCATATGGTTAGTTTTATTAAAAACTGATATAACTTAAAGCATTGCATATGGTTAGTTTTATTAAAACTGATATAACTCAGTGCATTGCATTTTGTTAGTTTTATTAAAAACTGATATAACTCAGTGCATTGCATATGGTTAGTTTTATTAAAAACGGATATAACTCAGTGCATTGCATTTTGTTAGTTTTATTAAAATCTGATATAACTTAAAGCATTGCATATGGTTAGTTTTATTAAAAACTGATATAACTCAGCGCATTGCATATGGTTAGTTTTATTAAAAACTGATATAACTTAAAGCATTGCATATGGTTAGTTTTATTAAAAACTGATATAACTCAATGTATTGCATTTTGTTAGTTTTATTAAAAGCTGATATAACTTAAAGCATTGCATATGGCTAGTTTTATTAAAAACTGATATAACTCAGTGCATTGCATTTTGTTAGTTTTATTAAAAACTGATATAACTTAAGGCATGGCATATGGTAAGTTTTATTAAAAACGGATATAACTCAGTGCATTGCATTTTGTTAGTTTTATTAAAAACTGATATAACTTAAAGCATTGCATATGGTTAGTTTTATTAAAAACTGATATAACTCAGCGCATTGCATATGTTTAGTTTTATTAAAAACTGATATAACTTAAAGCATTGCATATGGTTAGTTTTATTAAAAACTGATATAACTCAATGTATTGCATTTTGTTAGTTTTATTAAAAGCTGATATAACTTAAAGCATTGCATATGGCTAGTTTTATTAAAAACTGATATAACTCAGTGCATTGCATTTTGTTAGTTTTATTAAAAACTGATATAACTTAAGGCATGGCATATGGTAAGTTTTATTAAAAACGGATATAACTCAGTGCATTGCATTTTGTTAGTTTTATTAAAAACTGATATAACTTAAGGCATGGCATATGGTAAGTTTTATTAAAAACGGATATAACTCAGTGCATTGCATATGGTTAGTTTTATTAAAAACTGATATAACTTAAAGCATTGCATATGGTTAGTTTTATTAAAAACTGATATAACTCAATGTATTGCATTTTGTTAGTTTTATTAAAAGCTGATATAACTTAAAGCATTGCATATGGCTAGTTTTATTAAAAACTGATATAACTCAGTGCATTGCATTTTGTTAGTTTTATTAAAAACTGATATAACTCAGTGCTTTGCATTTTGTTAGTTTTATTAAAAACTGATATAACTCAGTGTATTGCATTTTGTTAGTTTTATTAAAAACTGATATAACTTAAAGCATTGCATATGGTTAGTTTTATTAAAAACTGATATAACTCAGCGCATTGCATATGGTTAGTTTTATTAAAAACTGATATAACTTAAAGCATTGCATATGGTTAGTTTTATTAAAAACTGATATAACTCAATGTATTGCATTTTGTTAGTTTTATTAAAAGCTGATATAACTTAAAGCATTGCATATGGCTAGTTTTATTAAAAACTGATATAACTCAGTGCATTGCATTTTGTTAGTTTTATTAAAAACTGATATAACTTAAGGCATGGCATATGGTAAGTTTTATTAAAAACGGATATAACTCAGTGCATTGCATTTTGTTAGTTTTATTAAAAACTGATATAACTCAGTGCATTGCATTTTGTTAGTTTTATTAAAAACTGATATAACTCGGTGCATTGCATTTTGTTAGTTTTATTAAAAACTGATATTACTCGGTGCATTGCATTTTGTTAGTTTTATTAAAAACTGATATAACTCAGTGCATTGCATTTTGTTAGTTTTATTAAAAACTGATATAACTCAATGCATTGCATTTCGTTAGTTTTATTAAAAACTGATATAACTCAATGCATTGCATATGGTTAGTTTTATTAAAAACTCATATAACTCAATGCATTGCATTTTGTTAGTTTTATTAAAAACTGATATAAATTAAAGCATTGCATATGGTTAGTTTTATTAAAAACTGATATAAATTAAAGCATTGCATATGGTTAGTTTTATTAAAAACTGATATAAATTAAAGCATTGCATATGGTTAGTTTTATTAAAAACGGATATAACTTAAAGCATTGCATTTTGTTAGTTTTATTAAAAACTGATATAAATTAAAGCATTGCATATGGTTAGTTTTATTAAAAACTGATATAAATTAAAGCATTGCATATGGTTAGTTTTATTAAAAACTGATATAAATTAAAGCATTGCATATGGTTAGTTTTATTAAAAACTGATATAACTTAAGGCATGGCATATGGTTAGTTTTATTAAAAACTGATATAACTAAGAGCATTGCATTTTGTTAGTTTTATTAAAAACTGATATAACTCAATGTATTGCATTTCGTTAGTTTTATTAAAAACTGATATAACTCAATGCATTGCATATGGTTAGTTTTATTAAAAACTGATATAACTCAATGCATTGCATTTTGTTAGTTTTATTAAAAACTGATATAAATTAAAGCATTGCATATGGTTAGTTTTATTAAAAACTGATATAAATTAAAGCATTGCATATGGTTAGTTTTATTAAAAACTGATATAAATTAAAGCATTGCATATGGTTAGTTTTATTAAAAACTGATATAACTTAAGGCATGGCATATGGTTAGTTTTATTAAAAACTGATATAACTAAGAGCATTGCATATTGTTAGTTTTATTAAAAACTGATATAACTCAATGCATTGCATTTCGTTAGTTTTATTAAAAACTGATATAACTCAATGCATTGCATATGGTTAGTTTTATTAAAAACTGATATAAATTAAAGCATTGCATATGGTTAGTTTTATTAAAAACTGATATAAATTAAAGCATTGCATATGGTTAGTTTTATTAAAAACGGATATAACTTAAAGCATTGCATTTTGTTAGTTTTATTAAAAACTGATATAACTCAATGCATTGCATTTTGTTAGTTTTATTAAAAACTGATATAAATTAAAGCATTGCATATGGTTAGTTTTATTAAAAACTGATATAACTTAAAGCATTGCATATGGATAGTTTTATTAAAAACTGATATAACTTAAAGCATTGCATATGGTTAGTTTTATTAAAAACTGATATAACTTAAAGCATTGCATATGGTTAGTTTTATTAAAAACTGATATAACTTAAAGCATTGCATATGGTTAGTTTTATTAAAAACTGATATAACTCAATGCATTGCATTTTGTTAGTTTTATTAAAAACTGATATAAATTAAAGCATTGCATATGGTTAGTTTTATTAAAAACTGATATAAATTAAAGCATTGCATATGGTTAGTTTTATTAAAAACTGATATAACTTAAAGCATTGCATATGGTTAGTTTTATTAAAAACTGATATAACTTAAAGCATTGCATATGGTTAGTTTTATTAAAAACTGATATAACTTAAAGCATTGCATATGGTTAGTTTTATTAAAAACTGATATAACTCAATGCATTGCATTTTGTTAGTTTTATTAAAAACTGATATAAATTAAAGCATTGCATATGGTTAGTTTTATTAAAAACTGATATAAATTAAAGCATTGCATATAGTTAGTTTTATTAAAAACTGATATAACTTAAAGCATTGCATATGGTTAGTTTTATTAAAAACTGATATAACTTAAAGCATTGCATATGGTTAGTTTTATTAAAAACTGATATAACTTAAAGCATTGCATATAGTTAGTTTTATTAAAAACTGATATAAATTAAAGCATTGCATATGGTTAGTTTTATTAAAAACTGATATAACTTAAAGCATTGCATATGGTTAGTTTTATTAAAAACTGATATAACTCAATGCATTGCATTTTGTTAGTTTTATTAAAAACTGATATAAATTAAAGCATTGCATATGGTTAGTTTTATTAAAAACTGATATAACTTAAAGCATTGCATATGGTTAGTTTTATTAAAAACTGATATAACTTAAAGCATTGCATATGGTTAGTTTTATTAAAAACTGATATAACTCAATGCATTGCATTTTGTTAGTTTTATTAAAAACTGATATAAATTAAAGCATTGCATATGGTTAGTTTTATTAAAAACTGATATAACTTAAAGTATTGCATATGGTTAGTTTTATTAAAAACTGATATAACTCAATGCATTGCATTTTGTTAGTTTTATTAAAAACTGATATAACTTAAAGCATTGCATATGGTTAGTTTTATTAAAAACTGATATAACTTAAATCATTGCATATGGTTAGTTTTATTAAAAACGGATATAACTTAAAGCATTGCATATGGTTAGTTTTATTAAAAACTGATATAACTCAATGCATTGCATTTTGTTAGTTTTATTAGAAACTGATATAACTTAAAGCATTGCATATGGTTAGTTTTATTAAAAACTGATATAACTTAAAGCATTGCATATGGTTAGTTTTATTAAAAACGGATATAACTCAATGCATTGCATTTTGTTAGTTTTATTAAAAACTGATATAACTCAGTGCATTGCAATTTGTTAGTTTTATTAAAAACTGATATAACTCGGTGCATTGCATTTTGTTAGTTTTATTAAAAACTGATATAACTCAATGCATTGCATTTTGTTAGTTTTATTAAAAACTGATATAACTCAGTGCATTGCATTTTGTTAGTTTTATTAAAAACTGATATAACTCGGTGCATTGCATTTTGTTAGTTTTATTAAAAACTGATATAACTCAGTGCATTGCATTTTGTTAGTTTTATTAAGAACTGATATAACTTAAGGCATGGCATATGGTTAGTTTTATTAAAAACTGATATAACTCAATGCATTGCATTTTGTTAGTTTTATTAAAAACTGATATAGCTCAGTGCATTGCAATTTGTTAGTTTTATTAAAAACTGATATAACTCGGTGCATTGCATTTTGTTAGTTTTATTAAAAACTGATATAACTCGGTGCATTGCATTTTGTTAGTTTTATTAAAAACTGATATAACTCAATGCATTGCATTTTGTTAGTTTTATTAAAAACTGATATAACTCGGTGCATTGCATTTCGTTAGTTTTATTAAAAACTGATATAACTCAGTGCATTGCATTTTGTTAGTTTTATTAAAAACTGATATAACTCGGTGCATTGCATTTTGTTAGTTTTATTAAAAACTGATATAACTCAGTGCATTGCATTTTGTTAGTTTTATTAAAAACTGATATAACTCAGTGCATTGCATTTTGTTAGTTTTATTAAAAACTGATATAACTCGGTGCATTGCATTTTGTTAGTTTTATTAAAAACTGATATAACTCAGTGCATTGCATTTTGTTAGTTTTATTAAAAACTGATATAACTCGGTGCATTGCATTTTGTTAGTTTTATTAAAAACTGATATAACTCAATGCATTGCATTTTGTTAGTTTTATTAAAAACTGATATAACTCAATGCATTGCATTTTGTTAGTTTTATTAAAAACTGATATAACTCGGTGCATTGCATTTCGTTAGTTTTATTAAAAACTGATATAACTCAGTGCATTGCATTTTGTTAGTTTTATTAAAAACTGATATAACTCGGTGCATTGCATTTTGTTAGTTTTATTAAAAAC